>CM037855.1:66042275-66642275 GCA_021234595.1 Delia radicum
AAAAATATAACCAGAGTTAGATTTGCGTGTGTACCGGTCCTCAGCCCAATTAGCGTCGGCATAACCGACAAGTTCGCTCCTTGTTGTATTTTCTCCAAGTTTTAATTGTAAATTTGACGTTCCTTTAAGATATCTGATTAGCTTCTTTACTTCGTTCCAGTCTCTTTGGAAAGGATTTTCAACCTTTTGAGAAAGTATGCTTACCGCTGCTGATATATCAGGTCGTGTATTTGTTGAAATGTATAACAAACATCCAATTGCAGCTCTGTATTTCTCGTTTGTTGGTAAATTTTCATCATCTGGTTGCTTGTGATAGGTAGGGCTTATAGGTATACTCCAATCTTTCGAATTTTGCAAATCGAATTTCTTGACGACCTCTAGAATATATTTGGTTTGGTCTATTAAATAGTTGTTGTTTTCTTTTGAAACTCTAATACCTAAATAATTCGATATCAGGCCTAAATTATCAATATTAAAATTTTGTTGAAGGATATTTTCAACACGATTGATTTCATTTTTGTTACTTGAAATAATCAAAATGTTATCAACATATACTAATATGAACAAAATGTTCCCATATGTGTAAAGACAATTATCAGCTTTACTTTGTTGAAGTTTTGCCTTAATAAGCACACTGTGTAACGTCTGATTCCAGACACGTGCTGACTGCTTCAGACCATAAATACTTCTTTTTAGTAAACATACCTTGTTAGAGTTGTTTTCATCAACGAAACCGGGCGGCTGCCGCATATAAATCTCTTCTTCTAGTTCTCCTTTCAGGAAAGCCGTTTTTGCGTCGAAATGAAAAACATCCATTTTCCTGGTCGCAGCGATGGAAAGAAGGATTCGAAAAGTAGCATGTTTAGCAACGGGAGCAAACACCTGGTCATAGTCGACCCCATATTTTTGGCTAAAGCCTTGGGCAACTAGACGAGCCTTATATTTTCGGCTGAATTTCAGTTTATGGGGGACACCCCTAGAGAAAAAATCTGAATATGCCATCCCCTTCAGAATGTTCCCAGGAGTACGAAAATCATAATGAATAAGGGGGCTCACGCCCCCTATGGGCGTGGCAGTCGAAAAACGACCCGGCCCACCTACGTAGACAATATGGGTATCAAATGAAAGCTAATGTCTTCACGATTCCAAAAATAGCCATAGTTGCCAGATCGGGCGGTTTTTGCAGCCGATACGGCCATTTTTGTTAAATAGGGGCGGGGGTGAAAAACGACCCATGCCACCTACTTAGGCAATATTGGTATCAAATGAAAGGAAATGTCTTCACGATTCCAAAAATACCCGTAGTTGCCAGATCGTCCAGAATTTGAGGAAGATATGTTAATTTTTATAAAATGGGGGAAGGACTTTTTTTTGTTTATTTCTTTTTAGCTCGGCCAGAGGCCGAGCACTCGAGATCCCCGCCGTCTAGAATTAAGACATACTGGAGTTAAAAACCCCTAAGCCCGGCCGTAGGCCGGTCACGCAGAAAAACTTTACTAAGCGAAGCCAGTATAACAAATTGCCGCATTGCGGGAAAACTGTACAATCCGCTAGACCCCGTGCCAGAGATTGTAGATGAGTCTGAAGACAGTGAAGATGAGGATGAAGACGACTATATGCAGATGGCATCTTGGCCGTGAGAAGCGTGGAAACTCACAACTTTACGTGAGTTCTCATGCTTCTCCAAGGGGATTGATTTACTATGACCTCCACGCGGTAATCCCTGGGTAACGCTAACAATAGTAATCTTTTCGCACAAAATGCTCATTTTTGTTTGATTTTAACAAAATATAAGCAAAAAAAAAGGAAAAAAAAAATTTCCCCCACCCCAAATTTTGCCAAAATGGCCATATCGGCTACAAAAATCGCCCGATCTGGCAACTACGGCTATTTTTGGAATCGTGAAGACATTAGCTTTCATTTGATACCCATATTGTCTACGTAGGTGGGCCGGGTCGTTTTTCGACTGCCACGCCCATAAGGGGCGTGAGCCCCCTTATTCATTATGATTTTCGCACTCCTGGGGTCATTTAAGGGGGCGTGGCATTTTTTTTTTTCCAGGGGTGTCCCCCATAAACTGAAATTTTGCCATATTTTCTAACTTTACCCCCTGAGTCAGTTTTTGTTTTATATACCTACTTGCAGCCGATTAAATTTTTGCCTTCAGGTAAAGTTACTAATTTCCATGTATTATTATCGAGAAGTGAGCTATACTCCTCCTCCATGGCAGCTATCCAATGACTCCCCTTAGGGCATTATATGGCTTCATTATAATTGGATGGCTCGCCATTGACCACTACATCGATTTCTTGGATAAAACGCTTTGGAGCAACTCCTTTATTGGACCTTTCCGATATTCGAATAGGCTCGACGTTTACAGATGGTTGATTGCAATTTACTTCATCCCCATCACCATCCTTTTCATCATCTGAATCTTGAATGTAGCAATTGTCACCTCTAATTTTAATTGTATCGTTACTATCAGTAGGACAGTTTGTGACCTTTACGTCATTTACAAATTTCACATCACGTGAAATTACAACTTTCCCCTTTTGTGGCACAAAACAACTATACGCTTTTGATTGCACGTCAAACCCAATAAAAATTGCTTCTTCTTCTGCTTTTGGATCTAACTTTTGACGCTGAACATCTTGAACACGAACAAAACACTTTGAACCAAAACGTCTCAAATTTCCATAAAATGGTTTGCGGCCATGCCATATTTCATACGGTGTTCCATTTATTGACTTCCATGGCATCAAGTTTTGTAAATTGTTCGCAGTCATAACTGCCTCACCCCAAAATTTATTGTCCAGCTTGGCATCTAATAACATACAGCGCGTCATCTCAATTAGGGTTCGGTTTTTACGCTCTGCGACGCCGTTCTGCTGAGGAGAATATGGTGCAGTACGGTGAATAATGACGCCTCTTTGATTAAGATAATCAACAAAATTTTTATCGATATATTCACCACCACGATCAGTTCGCAGACACTTAATTTTGCTTCCAAATTGGTTTGCTGTGAATTCATAAAACTCCTTAAACTTCTGGAATGTCTCGGATTTTTCCTTAAGCAAATAAATAGTAGTGAAACGTGAAAAGTCGTCGATAAAAGTTAATACATAGCGCTTACCTGAGTGTGTAGTAGTTTTCATAGGACCACACAGGTCGCTATGAATCAGCTGTAGTACTTTTGTTGAACGAAATTTAGACTCCTTCGGAAAAGGTGATCGAGTTAATTTCCCCTTGATGCATATTTCGCAGTTGCTTAAATCTTGACAATTTTTTTTCACAATCAGCTAACTTCATACCAGTTGCCAAGTTCTCGTTCTCAATATTTCGTATTGCATCCATACTGCGATGACCCAATATGCGGTGCCAGTCATGTAAACAAAAACTTTCGTTGTTTGTCACACAGTTTACAGAACTCTTTACTCGCAATCTGTACAGGTTGTTAATTAAATCGCCAACGCCGATTTGTTTACCATCTGGCAATCTTATATCACAAATGTCATCAAAAAACGTAACTTTCATACCTCTTTTGGTTAATAGCTTTACGGAAATTAGATTACCACCAATTTCAGGAACGTATAAAACATTTTCGAGCTTAAGTTTGCTAGAACATCCATTCATATCAATTGGTTGTATAATGACACAGCCCCTGCCAGCCGCAACTGAAATTTGACCATTTGCCACAGAAACATTTTCAGTGTAGGTGTCATCAAAACTATCAAAGAAGCCACGGTTACTCGCAATGTGGCATGAAGCACCTGAGTCTACAATCCAATCGTTACTGTTTTTTGTACCAACAAAAAATAAATGTTCGACAAATTTGCCCTGCTCTATTAAATTTGCTTTTAGCCTGTGATCTTCTTTTACCTTGTTAGCCTTCCACGCAGAGTATTCTGTGCATTTACTTCGAACATGACCTTTCTTTTTACAAAAGAAACAAGTAATGCTTCTACCACTCTTACGTTTGAAATTTGAAACTCGTAAAGCATCTGCGCCTTCAGTCGTGGCTACGACTTTATCACGCTCTTGCCTACGCCGGAACTCTTCTAAAATTTTTGCACTTACTAAAGACGGTGTTAAATTTTTATCATCATATGCCTCCATTGCCGTTATAAGACCATCATAACTTTTTGGGAGTGAGCCTAACATGGTAGCTGTCATCAAAAATTCCCAAGTTATTGAGTTGCCAAACGCCACAAGCTTTTGAAACAATTCGTTTATTTGACTAACGTGAGCCTCCATGTAGGTGTCGTCATGCGCTCTTTTTGCCATTACTTCCCGCAGCAATCTAACTTTCACACCCGGAGAATAACGTTCATTAAATTCCTTAAGTGCATTCCATGCATTTTTTGCTTTTGTTTTGTTACGTATGTGATGAATTTGGTCGTCGCCTACACACAGGGCAATTGTTGCATGGGCCTTTTGATCAATCCTATCCCAATTACTAGCGTTCTCTGCTGGTCTATCATTGGTGATAGCAGTCCACAAACACTCGCGCTTTAAAAGCATTTCAATTTTAAAACGCCAATTAAAATAATTAGTGGATGTCAATTTAGGCATTTGATAATTTCCATGTAAATCGGCCATTTTTATTATGATGAAAAAAAACTTTTATTATAAATATCTAAGCAATCACTGGGCCCATAACCATTGATAGAGGCAAGGATCGAAGCGTTGGTTATGAGATAATAAGTACACCTTTTATTATATTTTTTTAACAATAAACTTTATTAATAAAAATAATTATTTAAGAGACCTTTTATTTTTGTTGTGAGTTGTTAATAGGGTTGCCATTCGTACTGTTTTAAACAGTACATGTACTGTTTTTTGAAAAATGTACTGTTTTATTCACAACACCTAAAACAGTACGCAAAAGTACTGTTTTTTTTGGATTTGTACTGTTTTTTTTTTGTATATTTTACATATTTTTATAAAAATAAGATTTTTTGCGTGTACAAAGAACATATATTTTTTTAACCATGTTTTTTTCGTGTGTACAATAGTTTTTTATATAAATTTTTTGAATCTCCCTGTATTAATTCCACTTCGTTTCTTTGTACATATATAAGTTTGGTTTGTTTACTTTTCAAGCAATGGATGTTTGTAAAGGCCTCATTAGTTGTTACTTTCTGTTGCCGTTCTGTGTCGTTCTGTTCTGTAGGTAATATTTTGTAATTACTTTTTCTGTGAAAGGAATCAGCTGTTTTACAAAGTAAAAGAAAATCCAAACAAAAACATTCAAATCAGGGATGATAAATGCGATTTTAAAATAGTACCAACCTGCATATAACATAGTACTTTTTCGGCATCCAAAGTATAAAAAAAAAAAATTAGATATAAATTAACAAACAACAAGTGCATGCATAAATTTGGTTTTACCAATTTTTATCTTTGTACCCTCCAAAATGAACAACAAAAATATATTAAAAAAAATATGTTAAGAGGTGAAAAACTTTTTTGGATGTAAAAAAATAAATTGTGTGGTTGAAAACCATTTTTGTGGTAACACAGGTCGCTATGAATCAGCTGTAGTACTTTTGTTGAACGAAATTTAGACTCCTTCGGAAAAGGTGATCGAGTTAATTTCCCCTTGATGCATATTTCGCAGTTGCTTAAATCTTGACAATTTTTTTTCACAATCAGCTAACTTCATACCAGTTGCCAAGTTCTCGTTCTCAATATTTCGTATTGCATCCATACTGCGATGACCCAATATGCGGTGCCAGTCATGTAAACAAAAACTTTCGTTGTTTGTCACACAGTTTACAGAACTCTTTACTCGCAATCTGTACAGGTTGTTAATTAAATCGCCAACGCCGATTTGTTTACCATCTGGCAATCTTATATCACAAATGTCATCAAAAAACGTAACTTTCATACCTCTTTTGGTTAATAGCTTTACGGAAATTAGATTACCACCAATTTCAGGAACGTATAAAACATTTTCGAGCTTAAGTTTGCTAGAACATCCATTCATATCAATTGGTTGTATAATGACACAGCCCCTGCCAGCCGCAACTGAAATTTGACCATTTGCCACAGAAACATTTTCAGTGTAGGTGTCATCAAAACTATCAAAGAAGCCACGGTTACTCGCAATGTGGCATGAAGCACCTGAGTCTACAATCCAATCGTTACTGTTTTTTGTACCAACAAAAAATAAATGTTCGACAAATTTGCCCTGCTCTATTAAATTTGCTTTTAGCCTGTGATCTTCTTTTACCTTGTTAGCCTTCCACGCAGAGTATTCTGTGCATTTACTTCGAACATGACCTTTCTTTTACAAAAGAAACAAGTAATGCTTCTACCACTCTTACGTTTGAAATTTGAAACTCGTAAAGCATCTGCGCCTTCAGTCGTGGCTACGACTTTATCACGCTCTTGCCTACGCCGGAACTCTTCTAAAATTTTTGCACTTACTAAAGACGGTGTTAAATTTTTATCATCATATGCCTCCATTGCCGTTATAAGACCATCATAACTTTTTGGGAGTGAGCCTAACATGGTAGCTGTCATCAAAAATTCCCAAGTTATTGAGTTGCCAAACGCCACAAGCTTTTGAAACAATTCGTTTATTTGACTAACGTGAGCCTCCATGTAGGTGTCGTCATGCGCTCTTTTTGCCATTACTTCCCGCAGCAATCTAACTTTCACACCCGGAGAATAACGTTCATTAAATTCCTTAAGTGCATTCCATGCATTTTTTGCTTTTGTTTTGTTACGTATGTGATGAATTTGGTCGTCGCCTACACACAGGGCAATTGTTGCATGGGCCTTTTGATCAATCCTATCCCAATTACTAGCGTTCTCTGCTGGTCTATCATTGGTGATAGCAGTCCACAAACACTCGCGCTTTAAAAGCATTTCAATTTTAAAACGCCAATTAAAATAATTAGTGGATGTCAATTTAGGCATTTGATAATTTCCATGTAAATCGGCCATTTTTATTATGATGAAAAAAAACTTTTATTATAAATATCTAAGCAATCACTGGGCCCATAACCATTGATAGAGGCAAGGATCGAAGCGTTGGTTATGAGATAATAAGTACACCTTTTATTATATTTTTTTAACAATAAACTTTATTAATAAAAATAATTATTTAAGAGACCTTTTATTTTTGTTGTGAGTTGTTAATAGGGTTGCCATTCGTACTGTTTTAAACAGTACATGTACTGTTTTTTGAAAAATGTACTGTTTTATTCACAACACCTAAAACAGTACGCAAAAGTACTGTTTTTTTTGGATTTGTACTGTTTTTTTTTTGTATATTTTACATATTTTTATAAAAATAAGATTTTTTGCGTGTACAAAGAACATATATTTTTTTAACCATGTTTTTTTCGTGTGTACAATAGTTTTTTATATAAATTTTTTGAATCTCCCTGTATTAATTCCACTTCGTTTCTTTGTACATATATAAGTTTGGTTTGTTTACTTTTCAAGCAATGGATGTTTGTAAAGGCCTCATTAGTTGTTACTTTCTGTTGCCGTTCTGTGTCGTTCTGTTCTGTAGGTAATATTTTGTAATTACTTTTTCTGTGAAAGGAATCAGCTGTTTTACAAAGTAAAAGAAAATCCAAACAAAAACATTCAAATCAGGGATGATAAATGCGATTTTAAAATAGTACCAACCTGCATATAACATAGTACTTTTTCGGCATCCAAAGTATAAAAAAAAAAAATTAGATATAAATTAACAAACAACAAGTGCATGCATAAATTTGGTTTTACCAATTTTTATCTTTGTACCCTCCAAAATGAACAACAAAAATATATTACAAAAAATATGTTAAGAGGTGAAAAACTTTTTTGGATGTAAAAAAATAAATTGTGTGGTTGAAAACCATTTTTGTGGTAACAAAACTATTTTTGAGGTAAAAAAAAAATTTTTTGTGGAGAAAAAAGAATTTGCGGTGAATTTTAAATATTATTCACCTCTTAGAGTCTGGTGGAAAAATATGACGTTATATTTTATACACCAGACACTACAATGAATTCTAATAATATACAGTCCATTATACACCAATTTGTATGGAAAATTTAGAGGTACTTTCACATTGTCACTTATTACTTTTGAACCGCTGCACAGTGGCCAATTTGGCTTCGCTAGCGGCATTTAATTCAAATTTTTAAATTTGAAAAACCGTTAATTTTTTTTTAACAATCGATAACAAATACATTCACTAGATTTGTATCGATTTTTAAAAGCTCAGCTTACAGCTGATGAACAGCTGTGAACTGTCAAAGTCAGCATATGTTTCTGCAAGTGTTGTGCAAAATATTTCCGCCTTTTTGATCATCGTTTTGCTATTCGTGTTAAACTTGAAAATTTTATTATTTTCATTAAAAGTTTTGTTATATACTAACGTCAAGGTATGTATTATATAAAAAAAACTGTGGTTGTGATCTGTGTATACTTATGTTATTTATAAAACGTAATCGTGTTTAAGTGTATTAGCAACTCGCCCATTGTAACGTACACCTGTCTTTCGTGGAGTAGAACTTACAAAATTCACCTGCATTCAGTGTAATTGTAAATTTTCCTATATGTGTAAACCATTGTGTGTCCAAAATGTCCAAAATTAACTGCGAGTACCTACGAGCCTTCAATTTATTGTACTTTTTAGGCAAAATGTCAGTGACAAAACGCACCCTTTTTTTAATATGGCATGAAGAAGCGATCCCCACCAAGAAGTTTCTCGCCGTGGAAAATTATGTTTTTGGTACCGTTTTGAGCAAAATTACCTATACGCAGAAGGAGCAGTGCGAAATTGGAAGGAAACTGTGAAATTTTGCTAGTAGGCTTATCCAAAAGTGGAAGGCCCTTCCATCAAAATTTTCGGACGATAAAGCGCTTGCGGTATTTGTAGATCTTGGACATACCAGATACACTTGGAACTTGAACAAGAAATTAGCAAGAAACCAAAACGCCGATATGTATCCATGCTACGAAAAATTACGCTTCGCCAAAAAAAAGTGCTATCCTAGTGACATTACAGTCACTGATTATTATGCTGAAGTGCCATACAATAAATAGGATGATGGAAGCACACCCCGAAAATTTTGAAATCCCATCTACAAGTAATAATAACACCCATTTAACTGCTGTCTACAAATGGGGTTGTGATGGCAGCAGCGGCCATTCCACATATAGGCAAAAATTTAACGACTACGAAGGAAACATGAGAGACCAATATTTATTTTCAATTTGTATTGTACCACTGCAAGTGCAGAACGGACCGACAGTATTATGGAAAAACAATCGACCTTCTTCTACACGATACTGTCGACCAATCAAAATACTTTGCGAGAAACGGCGGACCTGAGTCGCAGGGAAATTGAAAATATTAAGAGCCAAATATTAAATATTGTACCAACATATGTAAACTCATTGATTATTGATCACCAATTTCACATGACCATGCTTGATGGTAAAACTTTCAGCGTCATTTCAGAATCTTCTTCGCAAATATGCGGAATCTGCAACGCAACACCGAAAAATATGAATGACTTAAATTTGGTGAAGAGCTTTCCAATTAAAGTGAACCTCTTTCAATATGGGTTGTCCAGTCTCCACGCCTGGATAAGGTTTTTTGAATGTATTTTGCACATATCCTATAGAATACCAATAAAAAAGTGGCAAACTCGTGGTGCTGACAAGGATATTGTTGGACAAAATAAAACAAATATACAGCAGAAGCTACGAGAAGAAATGCATTTGTTGGTCGACATACCAATGGCTGTTACTGGAAATACCAACAACGGAAATACGGCAAGAAGGTTCTTTCAACAACCAGATTTAGCCGCTCGTATAACTGGAGTGAACGAAAATTTAATATATCGATTCAGCGTCGTCTTACGAACACTTGCATGTGGATACGATATAAACACGGAGGCATTCAGACTTTACGCAATGGAAACTGCCGAAAATTTTGTTAGTTTATACCCTTGGTTTTACATGCCCTCGTTTGTTCACAGAATTTTAATTCATGGAGCAGACATAATCAATCGTTTTTCGCTTCCAATTGGTATGATGTCCGAGGAAGCGCTTGAAGCCAGAAATAAAGATTATCGGAACATCCGTGAAAATAATACCAGAAAAAATTGCAGGCAAAATACAATGGAAGATATAACTAACGCTCTTTTTGTTTCTTCTGATCCCTTAATATCTTCATTATCCAACGGCTCATCAATTTCCTATTCCGGAAATATTAGTTTCGATAAGGAACTTAAAAGCTTGCTTATAATGCATCATTTTGAAGATGATTTCTCTGAATCTGATACTGAAGAATCTGATTAATATTTCTTTTACAATATGGTTTCTCTTTGAGTTGACAATTTTTTTTTTTATTTTATATATGAATATATGGTGGAAAATGTTTATTGAATTAAAAACAAAATAAAAAATTAAAAAAAAATTAAAAATAAAAAATTTAAAATTAAAAAAAAAATTAAAAATAAAAAATTTAAAATTAAAAAAAAAATTAAAAAAAAAAAAAATTAATTTTTTTTTTCAAAAATTGTTTCATTTTTTTCTGAATTGAGAAAAAAAATTTTTTGAAGATATCTTCTTTACTTTGGAAGCTATGAATTAAATGCCGCTAGCGAAGCCAAATTGGCCACTGTGCGCTGGACCGATTTTGCTCATTTTCAATACCAAACTTTTCGGAAAAATGTACATAAAGCTATGTAAAAATGAGCAGTGCGTATTAAGAAAATTAGCGATATTAATATAAGAAATTATTAAAATTTTGAGATTTTTTCTTAAATTCACCAAATTTTTAATATTTTTTGAATGTGCTATTAATATCTTGCTGTATTGAATTACGTTTCTCACAGTTTTTTGCGAATTTAATCCTTGTGATTGGTTGCAAACAAATTTGTTCGTGAACTCATTCGATTATAAAAACACGCTGCTAATAGTCAATTTCACATTTTTATAAGATTTTTATTATTTACTTTTTTGAAAATCGAAATTAGTTAATAACACTGTGCTAGTTCAAAAACGTAACAAGCGGGGCACCCGGCGGGTAAAGCTAATTCGAGTACGCTGAATCCAGTGGTGCTAACCGTTTTTTTAGGTTAGCTCTCGTTTAAAAAATAATTAAGATTGAAAATTATGGTTCCAAGTACCTAAAAAAAACAATTTTTTTAAGTTTTTTTTTACCATTTATTGATTTTAAATGTATGAAATTGAGAACATTTTATGAAACAACATCAACAATAAACTATTTGCAACAAAATTTAATTGACTACAGCAATTTTGATGACTTCTATATACCTAAACTAATTCACTTGTTAAATTCTGTAATGATGGAAATTAAACCGCATGTGATTACCATAGCAATAAAATATATTTTTCATGTTAAGTGTACTTGTTAAACATGAATTGTTACTTAAAACCATATCATAAAATTTATTGTTTACTTCTTTACCTTTTTTATATATTCTAGGACTATGAGGAACGCTAAAACAATTTTTGAACAACATTATTAAATAACCTTGCAAAAAGTCTTGAATGTGATAATTTATTTTAATGCTTTTTTTGTTTTTTGCTTTTAGTACCACGCCCATTTATCGCATTCCGCCCATTTTCAGTTCGACTACCAATATTTGTAATTGATGGACTCGTACAAAATTTGAAGGCTATATAGCTAATATAGAACCCTAGATATTTAATATTAATATTAATTTTGTATATGAGCTTAATATTCACTTTGTATGGGAGCTGCCACGCCCACTGGTATGATCCCGCCCAATTTTCCCATGACTATTCATAATATAATCAACGTGCACAAATTTCTAAGACTCTGGCTATTATAGAACTGTAGATATATGATATTAAATATTTACTTTGTATGGGAGCTGACACACCCACTGGTCCGATCACGCCCATTTTTCCCATGACTATTAACACTATCAAATAATCAACGTGCACAAATTTCTAAGACTAAGACTATTATAGTACTGTAGATATATGATATTAAATATTTACTTTGTATGGGAGGGAACCATAATTTTCAATCTTAATTATCTTTTAAACAAGAGCTAACCTAAAAAAACGGTTAGCACCACATGATTCAGCGTACTCGAATTAGGTTTACCCACCGGGTGCCCCGTTTGTTACAAAAAAAAAGTGTCCGATTCGAGCACAGTGTAATTATAACCCTTAGGGCCGTTATTACAACTTGAATTTAAAGTAAATGTTAGTAAAAAGTAACTTTAGCTAAAATGAGGAATAAAGTGAGCTATAATGTTTTTCGTTATTACAACTTCCCAATAAAATAAAATTAATATTTTTGATAATGTGGCAGCACCAAACTAAAAACCGATTATTGGTTTATGAATATGTTTATAAAAATACGTAGTGGCAACGTACTTTTATTTATTTGTTTACATACAAACAATAATTTGTAAAATTCGGTTGTGAAATTCGGTATTTTCTTCTTTTTCTTTATAGAGCAGAAAATGTGGTAACTTTAAACACATAAACCTTACGTTTAAAGTTAAAGGCAACAATGTCTTCCCTTTAGCTCATGGGTCACTTTTAGCTTAAAATATACTTATAATAACGAAAAACTAATAATCTGTCAGATAACATCCGAACTTTAGCTATTGTCAAGTTGTAATAATGGCCCTTAGTGATTGAATTCAATAATTGGTTTAATCGATTACTAAAACTCTAATATAATCATCTGTAATCAGTCGCACTCAGTGAATTCATGTGATTGAATTCACAGCGTTTGGTTCCAAAATAATTCATTGTTCATATGGGACTGCAAATCGAATTAATAATTATTGAATTTTAAAGGCACCAAGAAATTCATACATAGAAAAATTTGTACATCGGAGGTTCAAATAGTACCATAAAAAGTACTATAGTACCAACTTTATCATCCCTGATTCAAATATTGAGAAAAAGATTTCACAACAAACCAATACATACTCACTTTAGGCTGTCACTTAACGTTGAATTCTATTTTCAATAGAATTGTCCGCAACAGAACAGAACGAAAAAGTGAAAACTAACCACACATACAGACTTTCAATTGAACAGAAACAAAACAGCTGATTCGTAACGGAACAGAACGTACAAACTAATTCTGCCTTAAATCAGAAGGTTTTGTATTTTAATTTGTTATGTTCTTTTGAGGTGTAATGAAATTAATATTTACATAAAAATAAATAAATAAACACACGGCCATATCCCTAAAATAAACGGTAAGATCTCTATTATAAAAAAAATATATTTCGGGTTTTTCATTGTATTTTTCTTGATTAGTTAAAAATGGAAAGCGATTCTAGTGAGTATATAGACTCAAACAGTTCTAGCGATGTCGAAGAAATTAACTGTCAATCTCCTAAAAAATTAAAAAAAAATTGTTGGAAATCGCCGCAAAAAACAAATTTAACGATAGTTGGACAAAGGATTTCAATTGGTTTTTAAAAACCAAGGAAGAAACGATGGCTAAGTGTTCGTCTTGCGGGATAACGTTCTCAATTGGTAATGGTGGTGTTAGTGTAATGTAGGTAATGTTCGGTGTATTAACTTATTTTAAGTAAATATGTGATGTATTGAAGTAAAAGTTATGTTAACAATAAATACAAAAATGTACTGTTTTTTTTTGAAAAGTACTGTTTTTTTTCATCAATGTACTTTTTTTCACTTTTCAAATATGGCAACCCTAGTTGTTAACAAGGTTTACAGGAAGGAAGAAGGAAAAAACGGAAGTTACATAAGATGTCATATGATAAGTTGACATATTTGACATATTATAAACATATGTGACTTTGAAACAATTATCGATATCAATGAAGAGTTGAAATTATAAATTACGATAACCTAACACAACTTACGTTGAAAACCCGCAAGATGTGAACCCTATCTGGACTTTTTCTTTTTTTCTTTTTATATAGAATTTAATAAATCTTCTTTTTGAATTTCTCTAACATAATTTTCTGTTTAATTTTATTTTTATTTAAAAATCAAATTTTCTATGTTTTACAAAAAAGTAGAAGTTTATGACCGATTATGGCCAAAAGGCTAGGTCATTGAAAATGAAGAAAATAAAATAAATAAATAAATATCCATTTTTCCATCCCTGGGCGCGAAAATAACAAATTAAATAAAAATAAATAAAAGACTACTTTGGGGCAGATATTAAAAATAAGAACTTCACAAACACATAAAATATATACGATAAGCTTAACCCTCGAATGCCCTACAAATACTTAAAATCAATATCAACTAAACTTTAAAACTAAATTTCATAAATTAAATTTCTTTTTCAACGTTTTGCTGATTTAAACCTTTTCTTCTTTTCTTAATTTTTATCTTTCAACTAAAAATTTTCCTTTTTTTATAACAACTTCAAATTTATTATAAGATGATTTTCTTCACTCTGCCAGAGTAATACGCGTACAAAAAAAAAATATTTTACCTGGCTATACCAATGGCTATATGGAGTTAATGGCTGGTTTTCCGGTCCTTTCGTCCAAGTTGCAATTCACCCAATAGGTTGAACCAGGGAACTCCATGGACCTTTTTCCTCACTAGATAATTTTAATTGTCATCCAAACGATGTATAGCCAGCTATGAACAATTCAAATTAAAACACGAAAACTAAAATTTTTGTTTCCACTAAACTTACGTTTTTTTTTTTAAATATTGTAAATAAAATAAATTTCATTAAATCCAAATCCAATAGTACGTTTCTCCTCCAAAACACAGCTAAATCTGGATTTCATAAATCCTTCTTAGTATAAAAAAAATTACGGTTTTGCTCTTTTAACTTATTTTTATCACAAACCACGGTCCGATTAAACTGATGCAATTAATCTTTTTTTAATTTCGTATTTATAGATTGAACTAGTTTTATAAAATTTTCTAAATATCGAACCGAACGTTTCAACTTTCACCTTAATACTGACTTATTTTCTGTATCTTCACTTAAACAACCCATTCCTCTCAAAACCTACCTTCCACATATTCCACATTATTTTCTACTCAAAAAAAAACAAATGTTTTCCCGCCACGACGCCATCTTTCTCAATTCAAGAAGTAATTTTCAAATTTTCTCTTTTAATTGTATTCAATTTCCTTCAAATTTGTGTCGCCTGTTCTCTTCCTATAATTACCCTTGATCCAATACCAAAAACACCCTATTCTGAATAAATTCTACCCCGAGAATCTCGAACCCAATTCCGCGGTTTTCAATTTTAGATCCTGATATAAAATTAATAAAAAAAACGTTTGTTTCTTTCTCCGTAGTATTATCAGAACTGTTTATTAAAATGAATTGTTTCTCTATTTATACTATTTATGCTCTACATAATAAATGTGTTATCCTGATAAACACAGGTAGATAATTGTTTATCGGTGCTGTTGTTTTTCCCTAACACATAATTAGATCTTTATTATGTTTCATAAGAAAGGTACTAAAAGATTACAATACTAATCATGGGTTTTTCTCTTATGTGATAACACTTAAAAATATATCAGGTTATTATTATTAATCGTGGGTTTTTTCCTTATGCGATAAGACTTAAAAATACATACCTAGGACAGTTTGTCAGAATACTTAATATAATTATTCAAAAGGGAGTTTTTGCTCGTTCTTAGAGTGAGTTGATATAACACCCCCAGACGAAGATGCTTGCCCGGTTCCCAAAGGGATTGAGGGTAAGTTAATAGTAACTCCATTTTGCCTAATATTCCTATTTCGGATTTTGATATAAATGTAGATACAAATTATGATAATTGTGATTATTACAATAGTAGAGATAGATATATTTTGGATTTTTTCGTGTTGTTTTAACTCTCTGATCATTTTTATATTTTCTATATTTTTATAATGAAGTTGTTCTAAGGTTAATGGTGAGTTACTAGTTGTTATGTTTCTAATTGGATTGGGTATAATTATTGTATTAGAATAGCCTTTCTTGTTATACCATTTATCTAGATAGATTCGACAGTCTTCAATATATATTAAATAGTTTCCATTCAAGGTGAATGGGAATTCATTACATGTGTGATTTACTTTAAAATTTCCATTAATTACTATAATAGCATTAAACCCAATTTCCTTAACATCTGTTAGAGTATTGGTTTCATAATTACAATGCATATGGTTCTTATTAAATAAGTGTTGAATACAATTATCTTTTTCTTCTTTTAGGTTAGATATTTTGTTAGTTTTCTCATAGATTATATTATCTTTCATTAAGTAGTTTCTATTGACTAAGGTTAATTGTTTTTTGTTAAAATTAGGTATTGGTTGTATAACAATCTCCTTATAGTTGTCTTGATTCATGTTAGGTACCTTAATTATAAAAATAATGTTTTTATTTTGGGTCGCAACATCTAATTCGATGTTTTCCATTTTTTCCAATGTAATGCTAAACTCATTAATTTCCTGATCTGTTAGTATGTCCCTGTTTAGTGTTCGCAATTTTGAAGCCAATAGCAATTCTCTGGCTTGTTCAATTAATTTCCCGATATGTTCAATTTCGTATCTGAGGTAACCTTTACGTGAAGCTGCTTTAGTTTGATTGATTAATTCCATATTCTGTCTAAGTAGTTTAGTCTGTTGGTTTTGTAAATTTGTTAATGTTTTCAATTGTTCGTCAAAATGAGTATTGATTTTGATTTGCCTATTTGATTGTTCAATTATGTTATGATTATTAAGAGTATTGATTCTAAGTTTTTCCTCAATTTCCGTCCTGTCATCGTCGTCCATTGTACCATACAGGTATTTTAATCCTGTTCCAAAAATATTGATTAGTCCTCGTTTAGCACGGGATCTGGGTATTAAACTCAATAATTGTAATTTAGTGTGTTCGATCTGATGTTGTAAATATGCGTCATCTAGCGTCATTATTTCGAATTCCAATGTTTTAATGTATGTTAAATAATCCTCAGTTTTGAATATGTGTAGTATTTTCGAGTAATTTTGAATTAAGGATAACTCTCCTGTTTGGATGATAGTGAATCCATTTCCTTGATTAAGATCGGTTGTTAACAGCTTTTGTGCTACAGCTAGGTTGATCATCAATAGGATCGATAAGGACTTCCAAAGATCTGGAAATATATTTCTTTTGTTTAATGAATTGATCCTTATGAAATTCTTGATTATTATTGGTGTATTTTTTATTGTCTGTTTTCTTTACGTTAACTTTCTTTACTTTCTGATCTAGTTTGTTCTTGTATGTCTTCACATAGTTAGAGTTTATCTTTTTATCCACTCTATCTCTGTTTCTATATTCGCATATTTTCCTTTTCTTATCCTCCATTCTTTTAAATATCTCCTGAAGGTTTATTTTATTAGAAAAATGTAAATCTATAGGTTTTTTACCTGTAGTGAGGTGAAGTAAATTATTATAATTGCTTAGGGCTTGTACTGGTAAATCTATATTTAGATTAATATCATTTTCTATTTCTCTAATTTTTAATATTCGTATTTGTTCATTCATTGATCCATGAAACCTTTCTATATCAGAATTACCTGTGTGTCGATTAGGTGTTGTGAAGTGATATTGAATATTTTGTTTTTCCAAAAAATCAGTAAATAGTGGTGATCTAAATCCCTTTTCGTTATCTAGGATAAGTTTTTTGGGTTTCTTCATTAAAATAAATAATTTCAGGTAGGCTTTGATAAGTGTAAGAGGGTATCTCTTCGATCATTGCGTATTTTGTGAATTTGTCTATCATAGTGACATACATTTGTTGGTTGTTTATGAAATATATATCCGAATGATAAATTTGAAAAGGTTCTGTTGGGGTTTCCGTGTTTTCAAAGGGTAGTTTAATAGGGTTTCGTTCGTGCTTAAAGTTACAAATATGACAGTTATTAATGAATTTAGTAATTTCCTTTTTCAGATTCGGATAGTAATAAATTTTCTTTAATTCCTCATGAGTTTTAGTTATACCTGGGTGATTATTATCAAGTCAATGATGTTTTGCTATTATTTCTATTATCTCCTCGTAACTTTTTTCCGTTACATTTTCGTAAGATACAAACACATCAGTCTCCATAATGTTATTTGGATTAGATTTTCTTTCTTTATATTTATCTTGAAGTGTTATGAAGTCTTCGGTATTGTTACAACGAAGAACTACTAATTTGTAGACTGTAATCTGGTCTAATATTTGCTCTATTAGTTCAGGATTTAAGTTTTCATAATTGTATGTAGTTCTTTTGTTTGAGAATACTATTTCCTTTTCAATATTATTTTCTGTCCCCTTTTTAAGGACAATTTGGTTAGAAAAACTTTGGAAAGATTTCTCGGTCGTTTTGAATAAGTCCATACTATCCTCTTCGGCAGAATGTATGGTTTGGTTATCATCATCAGGGATAATAGGAATATTGTCTAACATCGTTATTCTGTGGGGTTCTTCCAATTTTCTTCTTGGCCTAGATTCCTCTGTTAAATCTTCTCTATTGTGTATATCTCTTAAATGTTTATTCAGTGAGCTAATTGTGGCATATTTTCTATTACAAAGAGAGCATATATTCTCACCTAATCTGATTGTCTTTTCTTTCACCCTCCTATTGACGTTAGTTTCTCTAATCCTTGAAAGTGCGTCAGCCACCTTATTCTCCTTTCCTTGTACATGGGATATATTAAATTCATATTCATTGAGTTTGATTTTCCATCGGATAAGTTTAGAATTAGGTTCTTTAAGACTGGCTAACCATATGAGTGGTTTGTGATCTGTTTGGAGATCGAACTTTCTTCCATATAGGTAATGTCTAAATTGTTTTACGGCCCATACTATGGCTAGTAATTCTTTTTCTATAGTTGAATAGTTGCATTCATGTTTATTTAATGTCCTAGATGCAAATGCTAAGGGTCCGTTTTTTTGAGATAAAACCGCGCCTAATGCATAATTACTTGCATCTGTAGTTAAAATAAAATTTTCATTAAAGTCGGGGTATTTCAGAACCATGTTTGACATTAATATGTTTTTCAATTTTTCGAAAGCTTCTTTATAGTCCTTATCATTTACATTGATAATTGAATCCTTTTTGAGGCGGATTGTTAAAGGCTTAGCTATCTTCGCATAATCAGGTATAAACTTACGGTAATAACCACTGAGTCCGAGGAAACTTTGTATCTCCTTAATGGTTTTCGGAATAGTTTGACGTTTTATGCCGTCTATTTTATGTGGATTAGTGCTTATGCCATCCTTTGTGACAATGTGTCCTAAAAATTCGGTTTCTTTTTTTAAGAAATCTGATTTGTTTAAAGATACTTTGAGGTTTGCTTTCCTCAAGGTTTCAAATATTTTTTCCAAATTATTAATGTGTTCCTGTAGTGAAGTTGAGAAGACCAGAATGTCATCCATGTACACGACGCAGATCCTATTTATATGTTCCCTTAAAACGTTGTTCATCATTCTCTGGAATGTCGCCGGAGCATTTTTCAGTCCAAAAGGCATTCTTACAAATTCAAAATGTCCGTTGTGAGTTGTAAAAGCAGTTTTCTCTCTATCCTTCGGTTCTACTTCTATTTGATAAAATCCTTTAGTTAGATCTAAAGTTGAGAAATAATTTGCCCGTCCTAGTTTATCTAAGACGTCATCAATTCTAGGGATAGGATATTTATCTTCTCTAGTGACTTGGTTTAATTTGCGGTAATCAATGACAATGCGCCACTCTTTGTTACCTTCTTTGTCCTCTTTTTTAGGAACAATCCATATAGGAGCATTATATGGGGAATTACTATGTTTAATGATGCCTTGTTCTAGCATTTCATTCATTTGTTTTTCCACTTCTTCAGTGTGGATAACAGGATATCTATAGGTTTTGCTATAGATTGGTCCGGAAAGTCCAGTATCAATTTTGTGTTTAATCTCATTAGTAAAGGTCAAATCGTCACCTTTGTGATAAAAAACGTCTCCGTGATTCTGAACCAAAATTCTTATCGCCTTTGATTCCTCTGAATTAAGATGGTCTAAGCGTAATAGGTCATTAGTACCTAAATATTCGATATTGAATAGTTCTGGTAGTTGATTTAAAATTTTTGGGAGTATTTCCTCTGAATCTCCTTCATAATACAATGGGAAAGTTTTTCCGTTGATTTTAATCTGTTTTGTCTCGTAATTAATTATGGAGTTATTTTGTTCTAACGTTAGATGTCCTAAAAGACCGTTAAAAAATTCATGGAATTTATAGAGTCCAAAAGTAGTGTCCGAATTTAAAGGGATTTGAATAGTATTTTTGGGAATTGTGCCTTCATGGGTAATATGAAAATTTCCTGAAGCGGTTTTAATGTGAAGGGGGTTATTTAATTTTTTAATGAATTTAGGCGGACATTGGTCTAAATTGAGAAAATTTTCAGTAGATCCTGTGTCAATTAGTACTCTAAGAGTTCTTGTCTGTCCTCTAAGTAAGATATAGGGAAGTCCACGTCGTTTGGGTTGTCCCCCAGAGAGGCTGGTACATGAAAATTTCCTGATTCATAGGTTTCTACAATTTCGTTTTTGTATTGGTCAACATTATTTTTATAATTTGTACACTTACAATTACATTCCATTCTTGGGGTTTGATGATGATTTTGTCTTCTAGTTTGGGCTGTGGTTGTGTCCATTGGTTCTGGTAGTGGTTGTTGAACATAATGTTGTTGTTGTTGTTGGTGAAACCTTTGTTGCCAATTAGGGTTATTACCTCTATGTTGTTGGTTATGCTGAGGGTTATATATCTTTGGTGCCCAATTTCTGTTGAGCTGTTGGTTTGAGTTGCTCTTGGGTTGTCCTTTTTGTTGTTGATTATTTTGATGATTGTTCATTGTTATAGGTTTTCTTTTTTCCTCTGTTAGAAATCCTGATTGGGATAATTCATGGATGGCTTCTTCCATTGTTTTCGGTTTTAAAGCACATAATACCGTCCTCATGTGTACTGGCAATCTTGTCATAAAGATTTTTAAAGCTGTTTGGATATTTCTTGGAACATCTTGAAGGTTTCCTTCTTGTCTGGACTTTTGATTCAGTATTGCTAACTTATGTAATATGAAGTTGTAATATTCGAGGGCATTACCTCGATATTGTGCTGCTCTCAGTTCTTCGTACAATTGATCGGAAGTTTGAAATCCTCCGAAATTAGTTTCTAGCATTGCTTTTATTTCTGTCCAGCTGTTTAAATGTGTATTTATTTCCATTGCTCTTCTAGCTTTTCCAGTTAGTTTTGACTTGATGATGTTTATGCACATTCTTTGAGCTTGTGCGTTATAGGCCAATAGTGTGGGTAAAATATCATCGACGTTGGTACAAAAGGTTGACAAATCTTCTTTTCTACCATCAAATCCTTGTAGTTTTTCCAAATAGTTTAGTGGATTGATGTCAAGCGCTCGTAATTGTCCTCCAGCTGCTGCTGCTGCTGCTAAGTTAGGATTTCCTGCGTTGACTGCCATAATTCGTTATAGATTTTATTTTCAATAAATCTTTTTTACGAATTTTATACCGTTAGCACTTGATATCCTTAATATTCGTTTAAGGATGTTAGTATGCCGTAGGTTCTTATTTGCAGGGATAACAAAACTAGTTTGTTATCCTACCGACTGCGCCAATTTTAGATCCTGATATAAAATTAATAAAAAAAACGTTTGTTTCTTTCTCCGTAGTATTATCAGAACTGTTTATTAAAATGAATTGTTTCTCTATTTATACTATTTATGCTCTACATAATAAATGTGTTATCCTGATAAACAAACACAGGTAGATAATTGTTTATCGGTGCTGTTGTTTTTCCCTAACACATAATTAGATCTTTATTATGTTTCATAAGAAAGGTACTAAAAGATTACAATACTAATCATGGGTTTTTCTCTTATGTGATAACACTTAAAAATATATCTGGTTATTATTATTAATCGTGGGTTTTTTCCTTATGCGATAAGACTTAAAAATACATACCTAGGACAGTTTGTCAGAATACTTAATATAATTATTCAAAAGGGAGTTTTTGCTCGTTCTTAGAGTGAGTTGATATAACATTTCAAACTAAATTTTAACCCAACCGACATCAACCTAATTTGGCGAGAAACACAACTCTGTGCATCACCTACCCTTTTCCAACACTGATTCGAGCTGCCAACCTACTTGAAACGTCATATGGAAAACAATATGCAAAACGTCAAACCTTTAATTGAAAAAAAAACATTGTAAGAATTATTTTACTTTCTTTATAATTATTTTTACTATTTTATCCAATTAAAATTAATATTTATTCTCTATTTTCAGCAATCACGATGTTCTGGATTTCGGGCTATCAGGTATGTATAAAAAAACATGCTAATAAATAAGAATTTAATTGTTTTACACGAAACAACATTCTTAATTTCCTTCTCTTCGTTTCTCCACAGCAACACAAGGCAAAAGGCATCATGAGCCGGGTGCTGGGCAGGAGTTGGTTCACTCCCAAGTATCATCAGCCCCTCCCACCACCAACCTACACCAATGTGACCTGAAGATGAGGCCGGACTCTGGCTGCCTTTCCCTTTGCGCATGAAAAATGCTGCTGACGGGGTAGCCAGAAAACTTGCCAGAGACGTGTCTTACCATGGGGGCGACGCGGTGAACGCACCCTCCGCAACAATTCAGCGGTTTTTCTCTAAAAAGACTTACTAAAAATAGCTTTTATGTACTTCTGTGCAAAACACTTCGGTCAATTCAGTGCAGAACAATTTTTTGGAATTCACCATAAAAACGGTATATAAGAAAAATTGGGATTAATCAAAAAGCTTAAACCGCTTTAGTAAGGAACTTGAAATTTGGCGTGAAGGTGCCTAGTCGGGCGCAGACAGTATCTAAGAAGAAATTTAAGGAAATTGTTATGGTGAGGGCAAAATATCCCTTTAATGTCCTGCTAAATAACATTGGCTAGAAATCTGACCTTTAAAATATGTGTTTCTTTGAACTTATAATTAAAACGGTGTACAAATGGGGTTAAATAATGAAAAGTGTCCGTTAATAGCCCGGCTCAAATCGTATGTAATTATAACGCAAATCACTGAAAATATACTTTTTTTATTTTTTATCAAAGCGTGTCATAAATAGAGATTTACAGGGAATAAGTATCCTCGTGATGACATGTACAAGCCCTTTATGCTTAAAATTTAATACATCTTCTCAAAATGGTTGAACAAACAATTAAAACAGGAAATCATTTTCTTTTTAATGTATTCCGACAATAAAAATTATTGATACATAATGATATCTCGGACTTTTAAGCTAATCGAGTAATAATAAAAATTAAATTATAAAATATTTTGGATAGGTAAATGTATTTCATAACTTTTAAATACATATTACCTATTTACGCAAAAGCACAAAATTTGTAAAAATTTGTTGTGGCCGGTGTTGTTGCTATTATTGCCGATGTTGTTGTTAGCAATATTGGTATTTAAGCGGCTGTTGACAATGTTGGTTTGTGAGTTCTGATAAAGAAAGTTGTTGTAGCCTGTGCTGTTATCATTGTTGGTGATGTAGAAGGACTTGTATATATTATTGTTGTTTGTTGTTCTATAAATGTTGTTGTTGTAGTGGGTTATTGAAAGACGTTGATTTTTCTCTAAAATTTTAAGGACTCTGTTTTGCGTTTTCTGAAGTATCCTGCAATGTGTCGAGTTTCCCCATGATACTATTCCATGCCAGATATATGATTCTGACAATGAAAAATAAGCCTGCCTCAGGACGCTATATGTGGAACAGTCACTGTGTTGGTAGAGCATATATGCGGTTTTTCTTAATTTCTTTTGAACATTCTCTACTTGAATTTTCCACATGAAGACATTTATAGTTGTCTACGAGTTCTATAAACGTGTTACATGTGTCGTGATTGTTGTTAAAAATGTTGATTTTATGTAAGCAATCTGTTTCGTGAAACCTTATTTTAATGTTTTTGTTTTAAAAATTAGATGGTCGAATATGCCATACGTCTAGTGTTTGTAGCATTTATAACTAACCCATTATCATAACACCATTTACTGACAATATTTAGTTGATCTTGCATAATTTCAGTGGCGGTTTCAATGTTTTTAGGCGAGGCAATAACAGCTGTATCATCTGCATATGCAAAAGTGATGCTATTTTTGAGTTGATTTATCATTAGCATAAAGTAAATAAAGTATTGGACCAAGTTTTGAGCCTTGAGGTAGTCCATGGTGAAACACAATTTTTTGACTAAGATTGTCTTTAATTTTTATTCGGTACGATCTGCATTCTAGATAACTTTTAAACCAATCATGGCAGCTTACTCTAATACCATTTCTTTCTAATATCCCAGTTAGTTTAGCCTTACTAAAATCAATAAACAAGAAAAGGCAACGCTTTTTTCACTTAGAGACTTGTTAGTAAAATTAGTCTTTTTAAAAGCCGAATTGATTTTTTTTAAAAATTTTGTATTAAGAACTCTGTAAGCCATCGCACTGCGATTTCATCAATAACTTTTTCAACTACATAAAAAATTTATATTGGCCTATAATTGTTGTATTCGGATTTGGCTCAAATTTTGTAATTTTTAATATTGATATTTTTGATAGTTCAGGCATACACGAGTTATTTAAACTTGAATTTATCAGAGAAGTTAAAATTGGAGTTAAAAAGTTTGCATTTGTCTGAATGTCTTTCGGTCTCAAACTATCCCTTTCCGCTCCCTTTTTGATATTTAGGCATTTTTAAACATTAAAACTTCCTCCTTACATGTTGGTTTAAAGTACATTGAGTTTTGATACCATCGCGTACTAAATAAGAGATATACAGACAACAAACTAATGAAAACATTTGACAAAAATAGTTAATTATACAAAACTACAGAAAAACAAATAAGTTAAAAACATTTGAAAAAAAGCAACTTATAAAACAAAGCTAAAGCCAAGCAAGTAACTTAACAACATTTAAGAAAAACAATTATATTAACAAAACTGACAACAACAGCAACAAAAAATAGCGACAACAACATCGAAAACAACTAGAAGTAGAAAACAAAAGCCAAAGTAAACAGTCAACGGAAAAATTAACAATGCATCAACTTATATTTTTGCTGTAAGTTAGAATTTTAAGAATTTACAACTTTTAATCCTTATTATTTTAAGTAAAATTTTAAAACAAGTAAATTTTTTAACTACTACAAACATTCATAACAAACATTCATAGTCCATTACTTTTTCTAAAAATAAAAAGAAATTAAAAATTTTGTGAATTCAAGACTAAATATTTTTTTTTTTTGTAAAAGGCAAATTCGCGTAACGTAAAAATCTTTTACCCCATTAACTTTTCTAAACTCAAATCAAAGAACGAAAAAAACTAATTCTCGAAACTCGGGGTATCCTGCTATTTATGTCTGACAGTGACAACAATACCCACGGCTCGAGTACGGAATAGTTGGACTGGTTAACCTAGTCAGGTGGCACGGGTATAGAATACGACGTCAACAGAACTACGGCTAGACGAAGAGACTAGGGAACACAGATATTTGCTTTACAATTTACGCAGACAGAGACTAAACGATAAACATGTCCAACCCAAACAATCTTCTTAGACCTCCACTACTTAACGTAAATCAACAACCAGCGGCAAATGCTACTGGAAACCAGCAACCTAACCTTCCAATTCCGAAATCGAAGCTCAGATTTCCAATATAGTCTGTAGAGAATACGGGGAGGAGCAACATAATAGGACCAGTGAACCAGTTTTTATTGATCAGGGAATAGAGGCGGGACATGGAGACTTAACCGGTCTCGAAAAATTTCCAGATATAGTCAAATGCCTTATGGATTTTCCAGGAAATCCGACGGAATTCGGATCTTGAAAAAAGAGCGTCGAAAGAGTACTTAAAATCTATGACACCATTAAGGGATCTCCTAAGTACTTCGGGATCCTCAATGTGGTTTGTAATAAAATAACTGGCGGTGCAAGGGTTGCTATTCGTACTGTTTTAAACAGTACATGTACTGTTTTTTGAAAAATGTACTGTTTTATTCACAACACCTAAAACAGTACGCAAAAGTACTGTTTTTTTGGATTTGTACTGTTTTAGTACTGTTTTTTTTGTATATTTTACATATTTTTATATAAAATAGTTTTTTTGCGTGTTCAAAGAATATATATTTTTTTAACCATGTTTTTTTTTGTGTGTACAATAGTTTTTTATATAAATTTTTTGAATATTCCTGTATTAATTCCACTGCGTTTTTTTGTACATATATAAGTTTGGTTTGTTTACTTTTCAAGCAATGGATGTTTGTAAGCACAATTTTTTTTCATGACACTGCCCACTGCAAAAAGTAATGGCGTCCAAACTAATAATTTTAGCCAATTTGACGAAATTTAGTCAATTTGATGAAATTTAGTCAATTTTACTTCTTTAGAGGATGTAAACTTGACGAAATTTTGTTGATTTGAGTAAAATTTGTTAAATCTTAAAAAAAAAAAATTTACAAAATTTCGTTAACTTATTTTAAGTAAATATGTGATGTATTGAAGTAAAAGTTATGTTAACAATAAATACAAAAATGTACTGTTTTTTTTTTTGAAAAGTACTGTTTTTTTTCATCAATGTACTTTTTTTTCACTTTTCAAATATGGCAACCCTAGGCGGTGCAGACATCGCCTTGGAATCCTACAATACTCCCCTTAATTGGGATTGCATAATTAAGTGTCTCACGACACATTATGCAGATAAAAGGGATTTATGAACGTAGTTAACAAAGAATTATCGCAACAAGGCATTAGATAAATTTATAAGAGGCCTCAGAGGCGACTTGCCTAGACTTCTAGGCATGAAAGCACAAACAGATATAAATGAGGGTTTACACCTATATCTTAAATTGGACAATCAACAATTTAGGACGCAATGCGCCAATAATAGTCGTAAAATTGCACAGATTCCTCAGCGTAGACAAAATAACCAGAACCAAGTATTTTACCCCCAATTAACATATTATCCACAAATGCCAAACTACCCAAAACCCAATTATGCTTCCAAAAATAATATACGTCCCCAAATGCCACGGTTCGCTCAGGGATTCTATCCACATCCGAACAACATGAACGCATATTGGTACTTCAATCAACAGACATCTCAGAATCGTACTTCATTCGCAGCGGGAAATAATTTAGGCACACCACCTAGACCAACTCAGCAGAAACCCCCGGTTCCAATGGACGTAGATCCATCTGTAAGATCAAGAATGGTAAACTATATGAATAGACCAGCCCTAAACAATAATAGATTTTCAGGGGTAAAACCTCTACCGACCACTAATCGTTACAAGCTCACCAGCCAGAAAAATTTCAAAGGGTAAACCACATTGAGGCTGACAAGGAGAGTATAGATGTACCACACGGAACATCGATTGATAACATAAAACCTCAACAGGAAAACGAACCTAAAGAGTATTTGACAGCGTATCTTGAACATTAAGCAGACGCGTTTTTACTTACGCTACACTTTTTTTAATAAACAAATCATAAATCAAACTTTTTGCTGCCAAACTGTGTTGGAAATCCTGTGCTAAATAATCGTCATCATCCACAGTAGTCAAAAATATCGTCGTGTATTGTTTTTTTTTTTTGTTAAATTGCAAATTTTTCATTTGTAATTTTGTAAAGATATAAAAATTTTATTGGAAATAATTTTTTTTTTCGTAACTCGCTCAAAACAACCAAGGTAAACAATAGCCACAACAGCTGTTTCACTCTGCCAAAATAGTGTTTATTTTATTATTTTGCTGGTGCTGCCAGATTGTATAGATCTGCAAAACTGTATTACCGACTCTGTAATTTACAATTGCTATCGTCGCCGTTACCGTCTGGGAAAAACACCATAAGTTTCACTAAATTTATAGCCGCCAAAAAACTAATCCAGTAACAACAACAATGGAAACTCCAAAAACATCATCAAAAAGAGTAAGAGATGACCTACAAACCACTCAAATTGATGGTGAATTAACAACTAAAACACCAAGATTGTCTAATTCTGATTCTTCGTTTAAATACATGCAAATACTCGATAAACGCTTGAACAAACAGACAGAATTAATTATGAATCTGCTTAAAGAGTTTGAAGCCCACATGCATGCAGAATTAGATAAGAGAATGGATGAGTTTGATAAGAGAATGGAGGAAATGAAAATTGAAGTAATTAAAATAAAGAGAGAAGCTATCGATGAAATGAAAAATGAAATTAATAACGTTATCGAAAGAGTGGATGAACTAGAGACAGTGACGACCGAACTAGTAGGGATGAAAACTGAAATTAAATCCCTAAAAATACAAATTAAACGCCAAGAAAATTCTGCAATTGCTGCCGATCTTCGAATTAATGGCATTCCTTTTTCAGAAAATGAAAATTTATTTGAAACATTTGATAAAATTTGTTCCATTATTAAATTGTCTACACCTGCCATAAAAACAATTTTTCGTTTGCAAAATGAGAACAACAAACATAAAACAGACTCCAAAGATGCAGTTATTATAGTAAAAATGATGTCTCCATATGATAAAAATTACTTCTTAAAATCACTTGCCCTTTTTCGTAAGTCTAATAAAGATTTTTCATTTAAATTAAACGACATTGGTTTTAACCCATCAGATGGAAAATTTTTTGTTAATGAGAATCTTACCATCACTAACTATCGGATACTTCGAGAAGCTATAAAAATGCGAAATGATAAAAAAATTTGGGCAGCTTATTCTCTTCGTGGTCTCATATATGTTAAGGTAACTGCTACTGATCAACCCATTTTCATTGATGAAATTAATGAATTGAACTGCTTATTTCGTTCTGATGGGGAAACGCGTTGATAATAAAATCGTATTTTCTATACAATATATATTTAATCATTTTTCATTTTCAATTTATTATATTCTTTCAATTAAAAATTTAATCAATATTTCAACAATTTTATTAATAAAAATCAAAATATTTATTTCTATACTAAAAATAAAAAATTTTAAGAGCGTTGCTATTAGGAAATATATTTTTAATTATTTTACCTATGCTTGCATTAAATAGCGGGGAATTTAGTTCCAAAGACGTGACTGCAAATATGGTTAAAATTTTGGCTAAACAGCGAATTGGTCTTAAAGTCTGCAACATTAATGCTCAAAGCCTCAATAACAAAATAGATGAGTTTAGAATAACATTTGAATGTTCTGGTATTGATGTCATTACAGTTGCTGAAACATGGTTCAATCCATCAACTACTGATAAATTAGTTTCCCTTACCGGCTATACAGTTTTTAGAGCTGATAGAGTAAAGCATGCTGGAGGAGTGGCTGTATATGTTAAAAATGGTATAACTTGCAAAGTCGTATGTACCTCAAATGATAAAATCGATCTCAAAAACGGTGATGATAACAATAATGATGATAATCCAGCTGATATTAATCTTGTTGAATATATATTTATAGAATTAACTAGTGAGGGTAGAAAAATTCTTATTGGCTCAGTGTATAGGCCTAATAGTCGTGTTAAAACCGATAAATTTTTTGAAACGTTGGAAATTTTAACTGCGGCTTATGAGGACATTGTCATTTCTGGTGATTTCAATTCGAATACAATAGTTGACTCTAGTATAACCAATGTTATGAATTTCCTGGGACTTTTTCCTACAAATACTAATATGCCTACACATTTCACTGCCACTGCCAACACTTTGATTGATATTTTCTTTATCTCTAACAAATATAAACTTTTAATTTATGATCAATTATCAGCTCCTTGTTTTTCAAAGCACGATCTCATTTTTATGATCTATGACTTTCAACTACAAACACCACCTCAAACTATCACCTTTCGTGACTTTAAAAATTTAAACTACTTCATACTCGAGGAGGAATATCGTAAAATTGACTGGGACTGTATCTACTACATGGTCTCGGTTGATACACAGTTAGATTTTATAGAACAAAACTTAATAATGTTGTATGATTTAACAGTTCCATTAGTAACTAAGACAATTAGTCCTCAGCAAAAACCATGGTTTACATCAACAATTAGCCGTCTTATATTTGAACGTGACTCAGCTTACAGTAGATGGAAACGGTTTAAAACAACTGAATTGCATGAAAATTATCGCATAGCTCGGAGAATGGTAACGAAAAAAATAAGGGAAGCAAAAACAGAATACTATGCTGAAAAATTTTCGAATTCAGTAGAAACAAAACAAAAATGGAAGATCATTCGAGAGATTGGAATTGGTAAGAAAAGTAATCATGGGGATATAAAAATAGAAAACCCTGAAGAAATCAATGAGTCATTTATTAACTTTACCATGCCGGATGCTGATCATAGTTTCTATGACGATTATTGTGCGAGCAATCTTCAACTTAATCAATTTTCCTTCAACTGTGTGAGTCAGATTGATATATTTAAAAGCTTTATTTCTATAAAGTCACATGCTACAGGTGTTGATGGTATACATCAATTTATAAAGATTTTACTTCCGTCAATTTTACCAATTTTAACTCACGTGTTTAATAAAATTATTACGACAAGTTATTTTCCCTTAAGATGGAAACAGGATAAGTGTTGCCTATTGAATAGAGTTTTTCTCTGGGCTTCAGCAAATGGACTGAGCTTAAATCCACGCAAATCCAAATGTATTGTAATAAGAAAACGAACTAGTAAGTTAATCGTTAAACCAAATATCTATATAAACAACCAACTAATTGAGATTGTTGATAATGCTAAAAATTTAGGAATCATCTTTAACAGTACGCTTACATGGAATGATCATGTAACAGCAACTTGTGGAAAAACGTATTCAATGCTTAGAACCCTCTGGTCGACTCAACATTGCACCCCGGTAAAAATAAGATTCTTACTAGCAAAAACATATCTAATTCCAATTCTCTTATATGGATGTGAGATTTATTCTAGCTGTGATACTGTAAGTCAGCGAAGACTCAATATCGTTTTTAATAATATTGCGAGATATGTGTTTGCACGTCGTAAGTTCGACAGTATTTCGATTTTTACAAAACAAATATACGGGGTTCAATTTGACGATCTCTTGAAAATAAGAAAACTTATTTTCTTACATAAAATTATTTACACAAAAGTACCTGATCATCTTTTCAAAAGATTGAGGTTTAGTAGGTTTAATCGAACTGGGAATCTAATACCGTTTAGACATCGTAGCCTAATGTCTGAATGGCAGTTTTTTATAAATGGTATCCGTCTTTGGAACTCTTTACCCAATAATAGCAATAATAATATTAAAAATATAAGCAACGCTCTACGCTTCAAAAAACTTATTTTTGACCTATATTCATAGTTATGTACTTTGATCTTTATTATTAGATTGATTTTATTAGATTGATTTTATTAATTTTGATTTTTATTACTTTGATTTTTATTAATTTTTTCAAATCTTTTTTTTTTCGTTGATTAATGCTTAACCATTTTTAATGTTTAATGTATAACAATTTTTTATTTTTATTTTTATTTTTTTTTCTCTCATTTTGTGGTAATGAAATGTCTATTGTCAAAAACAATGTTAGAATTAAGATTATACTTTTTAAATATGTAACAAAAATACCACCCTGTGTTGTTTAAGATGTCATGTCTTGTTACACAGGTTAACAAATAATAAATAAATAAATAAATAAATAAATAAATAAATAAATAAATAAATAAATAAAGAAAGTAAAATAAAGAAATAAATAAGAAATAAAATAAATAAATAAAGAAATAAATAAATAAAGAAATAAATAAATAAAGAAATAATAAATAAAGAAATAAATAAATAAATAAATCAATAAATAAATAATAAATAAATCAATAAATAAAAATAAAAATAAATAAATAATACATAAATAAATAAATAAATAAATAAATAAATAAAATAAATAAATAAATAAATAATAATAAATAAATAAATAAATAAATAAATAAATAAATAAATAATAAATAATAAAATACTTCCGGCAAGAGGATAACACGCAAGAAAATTAATTTTCAGACATTCATTTTTTAGAATAACACACTCCACGATGCCTTATTTTCAATATTAAAAATCCAAGACTTTGATATATACCATAGCATACACCCAAGTAACACTTCTAGAGGTGGTAGTGCTGTGATTATTAGAAAACATATAAAACACCATTTAGAAAAAAGTATCGAAACTGAGGAATTCCAAGTGTCTACTATTGCTATAGAGGCTAATAAACAAACTCTATTACTAACAGCTTTATACAGCCCGCCAAATATTAAAATTGCATATCAATACTACGAAAATCTCATAAAAAGTTATGTCGAAAATCGTTTTCTTATCGGAGCAGATTTTAATGCTAAACATACCAATTGGGGTTCAAGGCTTACTAATACAAAAGGCAGACGATTGCATGAAGCAATACAAAGTGACTATATTTCAACTGGCAAGCCAACATATTGGCCTACTGTTATAAATAAAAAACCAGATCTAATAGATTTTGTCGTTTTTAAAAAAATTTCCAAATCATATATGCAAATAACTGATGGATTTGACATGAATTCTGACCATTCTCCAGTTATTCTTACACTTTTTGAAAAAGTTATGGAAAAGGAATTAAGCCCATATCTTACAAACCAATTTACTGATTGGCATTACTTTAAAGCTACATTAGAACAAATGGATATATCTTTTGATGAACCAAATTCTCCTGATGAAATTGACCAACAAGTAATAAATTTAACTGAAATAATACAACAAGCAGCATGGAGAAGTACTCCTGCTTTGTCACACACCACAAAACCTACAAAATATCCAAAGGAAATTGTGGAATTAATACGAAAAAAAACGAAAAAAAACGAAAACAGCGGAGTCGATGGCAAACGTCAAGGTATCCGCTTGAAAAGCGAAAACTTAATCAAATAACCCACGACATTAACCTAAGAATAAAAAGATTTAAAAATCAGCAATTCACTAAAAACACATCAAATTTAACAAACGAAAAAAATACAGATTACTCGTTATGGAAGTGCACTAAAAATTTAAAAAACACCACAACACATGCAGCACCTATAAAGGACTTGTAATAACAAATGGGCAAAAACTGACATTCAGAAAGCAAAGATATTTGCCGATCACCTACAAAATACATTCTCAACAGATAGTTTATCTGATTATAATGAATTAAATGTAAATGATACTACTGAAATTAATGAAATAGAAATACCAAAAGTCACTCTTCCTGAAGTTGATTTTGTGTTAAAAAAAGATCTGAAATTAAAAAAGTCACCTGGTTTTGATTTAATAACCACAGAAGTATTACAGCACCTTCCTTTAAATATAACTTTTAAATTAACGCAAATAATAAATGCATCATTTCGTCTACATCATGTTCCGAGTTATTGGAAAATAGCTCAAATTATTATGATCCCTAAACCCGGTAAACCAGAAAATGAAATTACATCATACAGGCCAATATCTTTGTTACCAATGTTATCAAAAGTATACGAAAAATTAATTATTAAACGTTTAAAAACAATCATCGAAGCTAAAAACATTATTCCAAACCATCAATTTGGATTTAGAAACAATCATTCAACAATCGACCAAGTGCATAGAATAACCAACGTCATTGAAAAAGCATTAGAAGAAAGGAAAATCTGTTCGGCCGTTTTCCTAGATGTGTCACAAGCTTTCGATAAAGTCTGGCATAATGGATTACTTCAAAAACTTAAACAAATATTTCCAACAAGTTTCTATAACTTACTGCAATCATATTTACAAAACAGATATTTTAGAATCAAACATGTAAATGAAAATTCTAATCTTAGAAAGATAAATGCAGGTATCCCTCAGGGCAGTATTTTAGGCCCCCTTTTGTACCTGATTTTTACAAGTGATTTACCAACTCATCCACATTGTGTAACGGCTACCTTTGCAGACGATACAGCAATTCTATCGATTGGAAAAACAGTAACAGAGTCTTCCCAAAACGTTCAATCTGGTGTAAATAAATTGATTTCATGGTCCAAAAAATGGCGAATTAAACTTAATAACACAAAGTCTATACACGTAGATTTTACAAACAAAAAAATAAATAGTATACCTATATATATTGATAACAACGAAATTCCCCGTTCTAATAAGGCCAAATACCTGGGTATGACCTTAGATTCGAAACTAAAATGGAATGAACACGTAAAAACAAAAAGAGAAGAGTTAAAAATAAGGTTTCATAAACTAAATTGGCTTATAGGGTCTGTTCTTACAACACATAACAAACTTCTCATATACAATCAAATTTTAAAACCCATCTGGACATATGGCATTCAACTCTGGGGTTGTGCTTCAAAAGGTGTTGTAAACATAATTCAATAGTTCCAAAATAAAATATTGAAAAATGCAGTTAACGCTCCTTGGTACGTACGCAATGCTGACCTCCATCGAGATCTCAAAATTAAAACAGTATCCGAAGTAATTTCTCATATAGCAACCACACATGCAGAGAGACTACGAACTCATGTAAATCCAGAAGCACATAACCTGATTTACACTGCTAATTTAGAAAGAAGATTAAAATGTACAAAACCCTCTGATTTAGCAAATCATCAACGCTTGGTTTAAGAAAAACATCTCTTATTTTAGACAAACTGCTTGTTAGCTCTAAGCTAGTTGCAGTAAATGTTTGTATTTTTATGTAAATTATTTTAGTATAATTTTTTTAAAAAATAAACATTTAATTTTAATGAAAATGAATTTGTTCAAGGCCATACTCTATATTTCTTTATTAGGATATTGTCCTAACAAATAATCTATAGAGTTTTTTGTTTTCAATTTATTAATTGACTACCTTCAAGAATTTGTTGATGGTTCCATTTCGGGGATTTTCTAGGTCCCCATCATCAGAACAAGTTTAGAAAGCCGTGGCTACCTCATTCACAAACTCAATCACTTATATATCCATTTGTTAAAACAAATGAGAATTAAGTCGAGAATGAAAATAAAATTTCCACTAACAATTAAAAAATTGAAAACATTTGATTTTGTATACACTCTGTCTTTGACAGAGATAATATATACATTTTTCGTTTATATTCCACCTTTGTTACTTTTATTTTAAAATAAAATACAATGATTGCGAGGGGATATAAACTAAGTAACAAGTAACAAAGGTGGAATATAAAAAACTCTATAGATTATTTGTTAGGACAATATCCTAATAAAGAAATATAGGGTATGGTTTTGAACTTGAATAAATTCATTTTCATAACGGAATTATAGGTCGAAAAAACATAATTTTTTTTTTTTTTTTTTTTTTAAATAATAATTATAACAAACTTTTGAAAAAGACAAAGTAAAGTCTTAGTTTATATCCCCTCGCAATCATTGTATTTTATTTTAAAATAAAAGTAACAAAGGTGGAATATAAACGAAAAATGTATATATTATCTCTGTCAAAGACAGAGTGTATACAAAACGACAGTAGGGTTTCGAACTCTATTGACTCGTTGGAGCATCGTCGGAATGTGGGTTGTGTGACTTTGTTCTATAGATATTACCATGGGAAGTGTTCTGCTGAGATAAGCCGACTCATCCCGAGGGACCGGGTCTCTGTTCGTACTACCCGCTTGTCAAGTAGATCTCATCCGTTTGTTGTCTATAGCCCGGCAAATCGCACAACGCATTACAGAGAAAACTCGTTTTTCAGTCGCACTAGCCGTATGTGGAATTGTCTCCCTGCGGAAGTCTTCCCTGCAAATTACAATTTAGAAAAATTCAAGTCAAATGTCCACAAACACTACTCCCTCTTTCCTCCTCCCCATAACCTATTTTCCTGATATCAACACAATGCAATGCATTAGTAGGGGCATCCCCTGAGTGTTGGTTCAACATAAAAAAAAAAAAAAAAAAAAAAAAAAAAAAAAGTGATGGGGTATTTGTAATGAAAAAGCAGCGCAGTCGGCATGATGATTTTGCCCTAGTGAAAAAAATAAATTTTCTGCCGCAGTGAAAAAAATAAATTTACAAAAAATTTGCGCAGTGAAAAAAATAAATTTAAAAAAATAAATTTTCAAAAAATTTGCGCAGTGAAAAAAAAAATAAATTTTAAAAAAATTTGTGCAGTGAAAAAAATAAATTTAAAAAAATTTGCGCAGTGAAAAAAATAAATTTTCAAAAAATTTGTGCAGTGAAAAAAATAAATTTTCAAAAAATTTGCGCAGTGAAAAAAATAAATTTAAAAAAATAAATTTTCAAAAAATTTGTGGAGTGAAAAAAATAAATTTAAAAAAATTTGTGGAGTGAAAAAAATAAATTTAAAAAAATTTGTGCAGTGAAAAAATAAATTTAAAAAAATAAATTTTCAAAAAATTTGCGCAGTGAAAAAAATAAATTTAAAAAATTTGTGGAGTGAAAAAAATAAATTTAAAAAAATTTGTGGAGTGAAAAAAATAAATTTAAAAAAACATCTGGCCCAGTAAAAATTCTGTGTGTGGAAAATTTACATAGAGATGTGAAAATATAGCTTATTTTAAAATATGTGTGTGTGTGTGTGGAGAATATTTTTATTACACAATTATGTTTTACCGACGGCTTTTCACATTTTTAACTTCTATGAAAAAAAGAAGACTTTTTTGCCCCAGTAAAAAAAGAAGAATTTTCTGCCCCAGTTTTTTCACTGGGATGATGGTTATGTGCATAGAAAATTCTTTGTGTTTACATTATGAAAATATTTTTGAGAAGAATTTGTACACAATATAATCAAATTAGTGTAATATTTAAAATATGTGGATGACAGTATTATGTCAAGTTTTTAGGCGACATGATAAAAATTTGTCTAATATTTAAATTGTGTTTACATTATGAGAATATTTTTGAGTGAACAGATCAAATCATGATCAAACACATCTTGTACGTCGCGTTGATATACATGTTAAACTTTTTATAGATATCAAAAACTCAGCCTACAGACATAATGTGTCAAGTATTTTAGGTGACATAGTAAAATTTGCCTAATATTTAAATTGTGTTTACATTATGAGAATATTTTTAATCAAACACATCTTGTACGTCGCGTTGATATACATGTAAAATTTTTTATAGGGATCAAAAACTCAGCCTACAGACATAATGTGTCAAGTGTTTTAGGTGACATAGTAAAATTTGGATACTATTTAAAATAATATACAAGACAGTGTATTTTGTATATTTTTCATTTTATTCATTTATTAAACGCTTAGATGTTTATAATACATTTAGATGATGGAATTGAAAATTTTTTTCAAATTTTTTCCTATATAAATTCGAAATTTAATTAATATCAATCACTAGTTCTCTTGATTTTAAAGTGAATACATAATCGTCCTCTAAAATTAAAAATTAATTAAAATATTCATCATATTTATATAAAAGTTGAAGTTAGTTCTAAAATAAAATAACTACTTAAATCAAAATGACTCAATTTATCTGTAATGTCTGCAACTTGAGCTTTGACGAAAAAAAGATGATGGATAATCATCAAATATTGTATTGTGTGGAATGTGGGAAGCTATTTTTAAGTCTTTCATCACTGCGGGAGCATGAGAAGACCCACGCAGGACCATCATCTAAATTTTGTGTTGAATGCAATGAATTGGTAAATATATCTTCCTATGCACATCATTTAAAGACGATAAAACATCGCACGAATTGTGGTACAATATTAGTAAGCGATAAGTTTGCTGTTAGCAGCAGTTTGTTCGTATTTTTTGTTCGATCCTGCATTTGCATATTTAAATTGTGAAATTATCAACAATAATCAACACCCCAGCTAAGTATTTCCCGTTTAAACAAAAACCCGGATTATTCTGCATACGTACAAAATAAAGTGCCATTTATTACTGCTGTAAACAACTTGTTTGGAGTTTATTTATTTTTGCCACAAAGTCCTACAACAACAATAAATCTAAGTTGAATTTATTTTATTCCTTGTTTATCTTGTGCTTTGCTCTTATTTGCCATTCGTAATAAATAACATTGGTCTACCAGATTGTCATATTTACACACATATTTATATAGCGTTGCCACAACGTTTTTTACTTTGTCATTTGGTTTGTGTCACTGCTAAGCAAATTAAACTCGACCTATTACCCAACAAACATTTTGCTTGTATATTGAATATGGAGTGCGGAAAACCTAATTGCAGTATTACCGGCAATGAACGTATGGTATCATGTTGGTTATGTTCAGGCATTTACCACATGAAATGTACTTACCTTAAAGCTCGTGACGCTGATGCCCTTCTTGACAAAAATAAGTCATTAACATGGACCTGCCCACGTTGTAAAACTATAGGTATCGAGTTTTATAATTTCTTTAAAAATTCTCGTGATGAATTTAATCAAATCAATAAGGATTTTGTTAACTTATCCCAACGTCTAAATAAATATGGCGAACTTTTTACCAGTTTTAGTAATTTGGATAATTTTGCTAAACATTATCAATCATCACTCCCAATAAATAAATCACTTGATTCATCTCAAACATCTTTGCCTACACCAGCTTCAACGGGTCTTAATATTAATAATAATGCTCAAGTGCCTTTAAATTTAATTGAGATTGATGCTATGTCTCCGCTTCCATCCACTTCTGCCCAATCGTTTCCTGATATAAATATATCTCAATTACAACGCCCCCAAATAGTAGTAAATGATGTTTCAATCTCATCCGAAAATATCACCGCTAATACTCAACAAGTTCATACTCCACAACCTGAAATAACTCGTCAGACCGTCAATAACTTAACCTCTAGACCATTATCAAGTCATTCTACTGCTCCTATTCCTGTCCAAACAATTTCTCACAAAAAAACAATATTTCTTTCACGTCTTGCTGCTGATACAACTGCTGAAGATGTTGAAAATTATATTCGATCAAAAATAACTGATGACAGCATTAATGATATGAAAGTATATAAAATGAATACGAGTAATCGAGCATCTTTCAAAGCAATTGTACCAAATGAACTTTTTGAAACAATTGTCAATCGAGAATTTTGGCCTAAAAACACCTTGGTTCGTCAGTTTATATATCGTGAAGAGGACAATGTTCGCTTACCTAAATCAGCCAATAACGTTAATTCAAAAAACTGATTGATGAAATTCCAAAAACACCAAATCAAAACAAAGAAAAAACTAACAATGATACCACACAGTGCCCATCTGTCCAAAACCTTTCCATTATTTATCAAAATGTTAATGGCCTAAACACTAAGCTATCTTCATTATATGCTGACAGTTTCGGTTTCAATAATGATGTAATTATTTTTACTGAAACTTGGCTTCGTAACTCTGTAAATAATCAAGAAATTTTATGCCCGAAATACCAAATTTTTAGACGTGATAGAGGAAGTATCACTACTGGCGGTGGAGTGCTAATTGCCGTCATGAACAATATTTCATCTGAAGAAATCATCCTAAGGCAATTTTCCGATATTGAAATTATTTTCGTTCGAATAAAATTAAACAATAAATTTATAGTAATTAAATGTGCTAAAATCCCAAAACTTATTTAACAAATTGTGAAAAGCAATCTGATGTAGGCGTGTCCCTATCCGGATTTCATTCCTGCCTAAGGAAATCTTCAGGGGACTTTGTTATTAGAATTTCTAGAGATATTTGTTATGTTAAATCACAAACTCAATGAGAATTTCTTGTCCTCGTCTAGGAGCGAGATTCAAAATTTAAAATATCAAAGAAAAACCAAAACAACAACAAAAAATTGTCACAATTGGCTTTGTCATCTTCCAAATACTACTCTGTTTTTTTGACAGACCTAGCAATGTAGTGACGTTTATTCAAGTAAATCAACAATAGAAAATCATATGTTTTCTATTAGTGTCAGTTACATTTAAATTTGCACAAGCACCTGCATATTTGTTATTTAAATTTATTTTCATCGGGATAAACATTAATTGCATTTATAGTAATTAAATGTGCTAAAATCCCAAAACTTATTTAACAAATTGTGAAAAGCAATCTGATGTAGGCGTGTCCCTATCCGGATTTCATTCCTGCCTAAGGAAATCTTCAGGGGACTTTGTTATTAGAATTTCTAGAGATATTTGTTATGTTAAATCACAAACTCAATGAGAATTTCTTGTCCTCGTCTAGGAGCGAGATTCAAAATTTAAAATATCAAAGAAAAACCAAAACAACAACAAAAAATTGTCACAATTGGCTTTGTCATCTTCCAAATACTACTCTGTTTTTTTGACAGACCTAGCAATGTAGTGACGTTTATTCAAGTAAATCAACAATAGAAAATCATATGTTTTCTATTAGTGTCAGTTACATTTAAATTTGCACAAGCACCTGCATATTTGTTATTTAAATTTATTTTCATCGGGATAAACATTAATTGCATTTATAGTAATTAAATGTGCTAAAATCCCAAAACTTATTTAACAAATTGTGAAAAGCAATCTGATGTAGGCGTGTCCCTATCCGGATTTCATTCCTGCCTAAGGAAATCTTCAGGGGACTTTGTTATTAGAATTTCTAGAGATATTTGTTATGTTAAATCACAAACTCAATGAGAATTTCTTGTCCTCGTCTAGGAGCGAGATTCAAAATTTAAAATATCAAAGAAAAACCAAAACAACAACAAAAAATTGTCACAATTGGCTTTGTCATCTTCCAAATACTACTCTGTTTTTTTGACAGACCTAGCAATGTAGTGACGTTTATTCAAGTAAATCAACAATAGAAAATCATATGTTTTCTATTAGTGTCAGTTACATTTAAATTTGCACAAGCACCTGCATATTTGTTATTTAAATTTATTTTCATCGGGATAAACATTAATTGCATTTATAGTAATTAAATGTGCTAAAATCCCAAAACTTATTTAACAAATTGTGAAAAGCAATCTGATGTAGGCGTGTCCCTATCCGGATTTCATTCATGCCTAAGGAAATCTTCAGGGGACTTTGTTATTAGAATTTCTAGAGATATTTGTTATGTTAAATCACAAACTCAATGAGAATTTCTTGTCCTCGTCTAGGAGCGAGATTCAAAATTTAAAATATCAAAGAAAAACCAAAACAACAACAAAAAATTGTCACAATTGGCTTTGTCATCTTCCAAATACTACTCTGTTTTTTTGACAGACCTAGCAATGTAGTGACGTTTATTCAAGTAAATCAACAATAGAAAATCATATGTTTTCTATTAGTGTCAGTTACATTTAAATTTGCACAAGCACCTGCATATTTGTTATTTAAATTTATTTTCATCGGGATAAACATTAATTGCATTTATAGTAATTAAATGTGCTAAAATCCCAAAACTTATTTAACAAATTGTGAAAAGCAATCTGATGTAGGCGTGTCCCTATCCGGATTTCATTCCTGCCTAAGGAAATCTTCAGGGGACTTTGTTATTAGAATTTCTAGAGATATTTGTTATGTTAAATCACAAACTCAATGAGAATTTCTAGTCCTCGTCTAGGAGCGAGATTCAAAATTTAAAATATCAAAGAAAAACCAAAACAACAACAAAAAATTGTCACAATTGGCTTTGTCATCTTCCAAATACTACTCTGTTTTTTTGACAGACCTAGCAATGTAGTGACGTTTATTCAAGTAAATCAACAATAGAAAATCATATGTTTTCTATTAGTGTCAGTTACATTTAAATTTGCACAAGCACCTGCATATTTGTTATTTAAATTGATTTTCATCGGGATAAACATTAATTGCATTTATAGTAATTAAATGTGCTAAAATCCCAAAACTTATTTAACAAATTGTGAAAAGCAATCTGATGTAGGCGTGTCCCTATCCGGATTTCATTCCTGCCTAAGGAAATCTTCAGGGGACTTTGTTATTAGAATTTCTAGAGATATTTGTTATGTTAAATCACAAACTCAATGAGAATTTCTTGTCCTCGTCTAGGAGCGAGATTCAAAATTTAAAATATCAAAGAAAAACCAAAACAACAACAAAAAATTGTCACAATTGGCTTTGTCATCTTCCAAATACTACTCTGTTTTTTTGACAGACCTAGCAATGTAGTGACGTTTATTCAAGTAAATCAACAATAGAAAATCATATGTTTTCTATTAGTGTCAGTTACATTTAAATTTGCACAAGCACCTGCATATTTGTTATTTAAATTTATTTTCATCGGGATAAACATTAATTGCATTTATAGTAATTAAATGTGCTAAAATCCCAAAACTTATTTAACAAATTGTGAAAAGCAATCTGATGTAGGCGTGTCCCTATCCGGATTTCATTCCTGCCTAAGGAAATCTTCAGGGGACTTTGTTATTAGAATTTCTAGAGATATTTGTTATGTTAAATCACAAACTCAATGAGAATTTCTTGTCCTCGTCTAGGAGCGAGATTCAAAATTTAAAATATCAAAGAAAAACCAAAACAACAACAAAAAATTGTCACAATTGGCTTTGTCATCTTCCAAATACTACTCTGTTTTTTTGACAGACCTAGCAATGAAAATAAATTTAAATAACAAATATGCAGGTGCTTGTGCAAATTTAAATGTAACTGACACTAATAGAAAACATATGATTTTCTATTGTTGATTTACTTGAATAAACGTCACTACATTGCTAGGTCTGTCAAAAAAACAGAGTAGTATTTGGAAGATGACAAAGCCAATTGTGACAATTTTTTGTTGTTGTTTTGGTTTTTCTTTGATATTTTAAATTTTGAATCTCGCTCCTAGACGAGGACAAGAAATTCTCATTGAGTTTGTGATTTAACATAACAAATATCTCTAGAAATTCTAATAACAAAGTCCCCTGAAGATTTCCTTAGGCAGGAATGAAATCCGGATAGGGACACGCCTACATCAGATTGCTTTTCACAATTTGTTAAATAAGTTTTGGGATTTTAGCACATTTAATTACTATAAATGCAATTAATGTTTATCCCGATGAAAATAAATTTAAATAACAAATATGCAGGTGCTTGTGCAAATTTAAATGTAACTGACACTAATAGAAAACATATGATTTTCTATTGTTGATTTACTTGAATAAACGTCACTACATTGCTAGGTCTGTCAAAAAAACAGAGTAGTATTTGGAAGATGACAAAGCCAATTGTGACAATTTTTTGTTGTTGTTTTGGTTTTTCTTTGATATTTTAAATTTTGAATCTCGCTCCTAGACGAGGACAAGAAATTCTCATTGAGTTTGTGATTTAACATAACAAATATCTCTAGAAATTCTAATAACAAAGTCCCCTGAAGATTTCCTTAGGCAGGAATGAAATCCGGATAGGGACACGCCTACATCAGATTGCTTTTCACAATTTGTTAAATAAGTTTTGGGATTTTAGCACATTTAATTACTATAAATGCAATTAATGTTTATCCCGATGAAAATAAATTTAAATAACAAATATGCAGGTGCTTGTGCAAATTTAAATGTAACTGACACTAATAGAAAACATATGATTTTCTATTGTTGATTTACTTGAATAAACGTCACTACATTGCTAGGTCTGTCAAAAAAACAGAGTAGTATTTGGAAGATGACAAAGCCAATTGTGACAATTTTTTGTTGTTGTTTTGGTTTTTCTTTGATATTTTAAATTTTGAATCTCGCTCCTAGACGAGGACAAGAAATTCTCATTGAGTTTGTGATTTAACATAACAAATATCTCTAGAAATTCTAATAACAAAGTCCCCTGAAGATTTCCTTAGGCAGGAATGAAATCCGGATAGGGACACGCCTACATCAGATTGCTTTTCACAATTTGTTAAATAAGTTTTGGGATTTTAGCACATTTAATTACTATAAATGCAATTAATGTTTATCCCGATGAAAATAAATTTAAACAATAAATGTTTGTATGTTATTTGTTCATACATTCCGCCTAATTCACCTACTGCATTGTACGAACAACATGGTAAAGCAATTGAATTTATTAGCAAAAGCTTAAAATCCTGCGATTTAATCTTACTTGTTGGCGATTTTAATATACCATCTTTATCTTGGCAAGTTGATGCAATTTCCAACCATCTGATACCTTTGTTTTCTACTGAGGCTCCTGTGGAATTTATTAACGGCTTATATGACAATTCACTTTCACAAATCAACAATGTTGTCAACACTTATGGTAAATGGCTTGATCTCATCTTTGTGAGTGAACCAGACGATTTCTCTCACAGGCGAACAACCCCACTTAGATATCCCGAAGACCGATACCATCCTACAATCGAAATTACTTACTCATACTCTTACTCACAATCCTTTAAATCACCTACATTGGAAAAACAGTTTTGTTTTAAAAAAACAAATTTTCAATTACTACGGGGCCTTTTGTCTAAAATAAACTGGATTAATATTTTTTCATATTATAACGAAAATTTGGATTTATGCTTAAATACATTTTATTGTCTGCTCAACGATTGCTTTTTAAGTTCAGTACCCAAAACATTTATAAAAAAATCATCTGGTCCTCCATGGAATACGAAATATCTTTCTAGTCTAAAAAACAAGAAAAATAAAATGTACAAAAAATATAAGGAAAATGGTTCATCTATAAATCATATTAATTATTCTGCATCAAGATCGGAATTCAATATTGCAAATAATAGTGCATATACAGACTATTTAAACAAAATTAGAAACAATTTAAAAAATGATCCAAAATCTTTTTATAAATTTGTCAACTCAAAGAGACGATCAGTTGACTTCCCCTCTACAATGAAATACAATGGTTTAGAATCTTCTGATGACATTTCTATTAGCAACATGTTCGCAGAATTTTTTGCTTCAACGTATTCTTCGTCTGTGTTTACCAATACGAGTTATCCTTACTCTATTCAACAGTCAACATCTATTTTTATTGCATCTCTTGACGAACAACATGTTTCGTCTAACTTGTCGAAGCTAAAAATTTCTTATGTTGGTGGCCCTGATGGTGTTCCAACTTGTATCCTGAAAAGCTGTTCAGACATACTGTGTATTCCTTTAACTTTCATTTTCAACCTGTCCCTTAAGCTTGGGTATTTTCCAGAAACTTGGAAACGGTCTTTTATAATTCCTCTTTTCAAATCTGGTAGTAAAATCAATATTTCAAATTACAGAGGTATAGCCAAGTTAAGTGCAATTCCTAAATTATTTGAGAAACTTGTTACGGAATTGTTGTCTCATCAAGTATCTTCCATATTATCACCAAAACAACATGGTTTCAGAAAATCCCGATCTACAGTTACTAACCTACTTGAGTTTTCTTCTTTCGTAATTGATGGTTTTACTAAAGGAAAACAAACTGATGCTGTATATACAGACTTTAGTAAAGCATTTGACAGAGTGAACCACGACCTCTTGCTGTTCAAACTAGATCTTTTGGGGTTTAGTTTCTCACTTCTAAATTGGATCGAATCGTATTTGAAAAACCGAATACAATATGTCAAATTTCGCAACTGTGACTCTAAATCTATAAATGTTCCATCAGGCGTCCCGCAAGGTAGCCATCTCGGTCCATTGTTGTTTACACTTTTTATTAATGATCTCCCAAACGCTATAAAATATTGCCAAACTTTAATGTATGCAGATGATGTGAAAATATTCCTTTCATTCAATAATCTAAACGATCAAGCTTTACTCCAGTACGATATTTTAAATTTTACTACTTGGTGTGATGACAACTTAATGGATCTCAATACTGGAAAATGTAAATATATGATTTTTTCAAGATCAAATCCTACTAACGGCTGTTCCTTAATGAACAACGAATTGTTGCATTTGGTGCAAACATTTAATGATCTCGGTATATTACTAGACAAGCAATTGGATTTCAGATGTCATGTTTCAACTACTATAAATAAAGCCATGGGCGTGCTTGGATTTATTAAACGTTGGTCAAAAGAATTTTCCGATCCTTACACTACTAAGCAGCTTTTTACAACATTAGTCAGACCCATTCTAGAATATGGATCAATTATTTGGGATCCTTCTTGTAAAACTCGTACTCAATCTCTTGAATCTGTGCAAAAACAATTTTTGTTATTTTGTCTACGTGGTCTCGGATGGGATTATAATAATTTGCCTTCCTATACTAGTCGGCTTGCACTTATAAAACTACCTACTCTTAAAAGCAGACGACAAATGCTCAATGTAACATTTCTCCTAAAATTGATAAACGGTGCTATGGATTCCGAATATCTTTTGAGCAAAGTTAATTTACATATTCCAGTTTATTCAACAAGGAACTACGTGCCTTTACGTCTATCTGCTTTTCGAACAAATTACGCCAACGCTGAACCTTTTCGAAGAATTAGCGATGAGTTTAATCAACTATATTTTGTAGTAGACTTCAATAAAAGTATGGATGCTGTTAAACGTGATATAATTCGCCATCTTAATGAACTGTAGAATAATATGAAATAGTTTTTTCTTTTAAATAGTCTGTAAGGTTTAAATCTGTAGACTGAAATAAATAAATAAATAAAAACTTTAGCGAAAGAATGGAAGTTTATAAGCATACAAATGATCTGGAGGGAATACTTGCTCCACAACAATTGTTTGATACTTGCTCCACAACAATTGATTAAAACCCTGTGCAATATTAATCCTACAAGACTCTAGATATAAACACATCTCCTATAAATTCAATATGGAGTTAAAATGTGATTACATAAAAATGACTCATGATGATATAAGTGCTGCAACAATTCATCATGTATCAAAAATGGTTTTGGTGACCAGAGCTGATGACATCTCCAAAATATATGATTTAAGGGTTGATGAAATCTGTGCCAAAATGTCAGAGTTCCAAGAACGCGATAGTGGATGGACTCTCGTCACAATTAAAAGTCTTGAAATTAATGTGAATCAAGCCAAAATTGTTAGAGGTTCTCAGTATATTCCCTCACCAAAAATTGTTGCAAATCGTGGTGGATGCACTAATATAAGGAATAAGGATGTATTCTGCTTCAAATGGTGTTTAATAGCATCACTCTTTTCTGAACGGGAGCTACGAAGAGATGAAAAAGTAAAATGTTATTCTTACAATATACAAAATATTGCTGCTGAGAAAATAACAGTGGGTGATGTAGAGCTAAATTTCAGCCATTTAGATTTCCCTCTTAAGCTCATAGTATATCTATGGAAATTTGAGAAACAAAATTTAATTAGCATCAATGTTTTTGGGTTTGAAGATAACACAATCGTTGGACCATACTACATCACCCAGGAAGAGAAATCATGACATATAAATCTCCTTTTACTAACAAAGGATGATTTATCTCACTACGTCTTAATTAATGACGTGTCAAGGTAAAAACAATACTTCTATAACTTAATAATGATATATATATATTTATACAAATATTATTTTTTATTTAATTTTTCTTAGATTTTTGCGATACAGTATAACTTCTCATAGAGGGGGTCTTTTTATATGCAACACATGCTTATACCATACAGATAGTGAAGCCAGATTAAAAAATCACAAGGATTTATGTAGGAGAAGGGTGCCAATAATGCCCAAAGCTGACAAGTCTTTAATCAACTTCAAAAATGGGCATAGGGAATTGGATGTGCCATTCGTCATTTATGCTGACTTCGAGTCGATTTTAAAACCAGTCAACGAACAAGTTAGTATAAAAACTAGAAATGTACAGAAGCACGTAGCCTGTGCATATAGCTATTTTATAAAATGTAGCTATAATGACAATATGTCAAAACATCGCATCCAATTCGGTGAAGATTCACCTGCGAATTTTGTAAAAAATATAGTAAAGGATGCAAGATATATTTATGACAATTATCTCAGTAAAATTGTAGAAATGTCATTATCATCCTTAGAAATAATTTCACATGATTCTGCTATAAATTGTCACATTTGTGGTAAAGAATTAATTAATGATCCAAAAAATCATACAGTAAGAGATCACTGTCATCTTACTGGAAAATATAGAGGTGCTGCACACAATAACTGCAATATTAAATATAGAACACCAAAATTTATTCCAGTATTTTTCCATAATTTATCGGCATACGATTCGCATCTTTTTTTCAAAGAATTGAATAACGTAGAAGGTGCGAATATAAGTGTCATTCCTCTAAACAAGGAAGTATACATCTCAATATCCCTAACCATTGATGTTGGGGATAAACAACATCTACAAATTCGATTTTTAGATTCATACAGATTTATGGCATCAAGTATAGAAAGTCTTGCAAGTAATTTAAGTACCGATGATTTTAAAACAGTTCGAGAACATTTTAGCGAGGAAAACAAATTTAATTTAATTAAAAGAAAGGGAGTTTTTCCATATTCATATATGGATTCAATGAATAAATTTAATGAGACTCAACTTCCCAGTCGTGAAGATTTCTTCAACATTTTAAATAATTCCGAGTGCTCATTAGAAGATTATGATCATGCCCAGAAAGTTTGGAAAGAATTTAATTGTGAAACTCTTCAAGATTTCACCAAAATATATCTTAAAAGTGATGTACTCCTCCTCACACACATTTTTGAAAACTTTAGAAAAGTATGTAAAAATGTTTATAGGCTTGATCCATGTCATTATTATACTGCTCCAGGACTCTCGTGGGATGCAATGTTAAAAATAACTGGAATTGAGCTTGAATTATTAACTGATGAAGAAATGTATAATTTCATACATGAGGGAATAAGAGGTGGGCTTGTACAATGTTCACAAAGATATTCTAAGGCTAACAACAAATACTTAGAAGATTATGATGCAAGCAAACCTTCAGTGTTTTTAACATATTTAGATGCCAATAATTTGTATGGTTGGGCAATGTCACAATATCTCCCAACTGGAGGCTTTGAGTGGTTAGATGAGGAGAAAGTTTTGATGTGAATAAAATATCAGATAATTCACCACTGGGCTATATTTTAGAAGTAGATTTAATATACCCCCACTCTATTCACGATGATCATAATGATTTACCTTTTGCCCCCAAAAATAAGGTAGTTGGCATTTCAAAGCATAAAAAGCTTATCGCAGATTTAGAAGACAAAATAAAATATTCTATTGATTATAGACATCTGAAGCAATGCCTTAAGTATGGACTTAAACTAGGAAAAACTCATAGAATTCTTCAATATCGTCAAGAACCATGGTGGAATACATATATAGATTTAAATACTAAAAAGAGATCAGAATCTACTACTGACTTTGAGAAAAATTTTTATAAACTTATGAATAATGCCGTATATGGTAAAACTATGGAGAATGTTGAAAAACGTCGAGATGTTAAGATTGCTCATGGGTGGGAAACTACAAATAAAAAACAATTAGGTCTTCGAGCGCTAATTTCAAAACCAAACTTTGTTAGCACTTCTCAATTTACAGATGATCTCTTTGCTGTAGAATTACAGAAAATGAATATTGTATATGACAAACCCATATATTTAGGGTTTGTTGTACTAGAACTATCGAAATTAAATATGTATGAATTTCATTATGGATACATGAAGTCAAAATATAAAAATAACATCTCTCTCAATTACATGGACACGGATTCATTTATATATACCATTAAAACGAATGATATTCGTAATGATATTCATACCAAATTTGACACATCAAATTTTCATCCCAATAATCCATACAACCTACCGCTAGTCAATAAAAAGGTGTTAGGAATGATGAAGGATGAAAATAATGGGAAACTAATGGTAGAATTTGTTGGTCTTAGATCCAAAATGTATGCCATTAAAACCATTGACATGAAAAAGTCCAAAGGTGTGAAAAAGTGTGTTATAGACAAAATTAGTATAAATGATTACAAAAGGGTCTTATTTGAACAAGAAAATATATCTGATAATATGATTGTAATTAGATCTGATAAACATCAATTACATACACGATCAATACATAAAATCGTTTTAAGTTATGATGATGACAAACGAATTATTATGAATGATCAAATTCATACATTTGCTAGGGGTCATTTTAGGTGTGATGAGTCTAGAATAGAATCTCTTGGGGGTGTTAACAATAAATGTGGAAATGAAAGATGTTCTAAGTGTGGTGAAAATAATTTTGATAGCTATGTTAATTCTAACCATCAAATAATTGACAATTTTAATAGAGATATCGATGGTGATGATTTAATGTTGCTAATTGATAATAGTAATTTAAATCTTCATAGTAATATTGACAATCAATCGTTTATGCAGATTGATAGTGATGATGATGATGATGACATATTTAGAAATTTAAAATTTTAAGATGTAAATAAAACAATGTATTATTTTTTAATTGTATTTTAATTTTATTATTTCATTTTATTTATATATATAATATCCACAAATTTAAGAAATTAAATTTTATATTTAATGATTATTGTACTATTGTTTAAATATATTATTAGAAAAATATTTAATAAATTTGGAAAAAATATCAAATATAAAAAATGTGTTTCTCTTAAAAAATGTTGGTGAAAATTAATTATTTCAGGATGAGTATAAAAATTTTTCTTTTTTAAAATTGATGTATTTTTTTAAACAACTTTGCGTACTTGAGCAGTTAAAGGATTATATTCAATTAATCGATCATGGATGAGAATACAATAGGCAGACGTGTTTTCTGGAATATTACTGCTTGTCTCAAACTCAATTTTTATATCAATTGGACCGTTTGTAGTAGATTCATTTTGATGGCTCACATCAATGACAATAATAGGAGCAGTATGTTTAAATTCTTGACAATTCAGGATGGGTTGAGGATCTCTCATATAATAGTTTTGTTGAAATCTCACATACATATCGTAGAGAATAGCGAATCGTTCATTAGCAAATTTAATATTAAGATCATCATAAGGATACGATTCTGAATTCAAGTGAACTTTGAGATTAGTTATATTACAATGAACAAATTTTTTATCGTTTTGAAAGGCTATTAATGCAAAACGTGGACGTTCTCTGTTGGTAGCTAACTTTACATTCCAAATGTGACTATTTCCAGTTGTTAGTTGGGGATTATAATGACAGTCCCAACTGCGGAATGCTATTGGTAAGTTTTCTCCGTTTTTTATCACTTTCATCATATTTAATTTACTAAAATCCGATAAGTGTACATGAGGAATTCTCCATGAAATATTTGTAATTTTTATTTTGGGTTTTTCAGTAGCTACTGTTGAATATACCATGCCTTCATCACTTTTACTACGCAGTAAAATTAATTCATGTTTAGATTTTAAAATGACTTTATTAAAATCTTCAGCAAATCCCATTAAAAGTTTCAGTGGAATATAAAAATTAAAGTGTCCATTTAGTACATCCAAATCTTCAGTTTTATTCCAACCAGCATTTTTCATAATAATACTATCCGCAGCGGACAAGGAGACATAATTTTTGATTGTAGTTGAAACACCTAGATGACGAGTGCGATCAATTTCTATACCATTGAGCTCATATCGTATTTCATCAAACAAGTAAGCGACAAAATTATTTTTTAAACGGCAATTTCTGGTAGATGCTACTAATTTTGCATCGTTAGTGTCTTCAACAGAACCTTCAACGTAAATAAAACTCTCACTAGGTAAAACATACAAGTCCTGATTTTGTATGGATATCCGTATTTCATCATTATTGTTGAATGATTGCAAGTATGGCGTATATGTGTGATAATCCTTTTTTATAATATTATCATCCGACAAGGGTTTATCCAATACATTTATTATTGAACTCATTATATTTTCAATTGCAAATTTAATGATTTGAGAAAATTTATATTTGTTTGTGTTAAGCTTCTTTGAGAAAAATTTGTTTTTTTATCTGATAATAAAGTTGATTTAACTGTTGATTGTGTTGTGAATGAGGATGTATTTTTATTAGAATCCTTATTATTATAAATTATCATTATATTTTTGGTCTTAAATGAAGACGAATTGTTATTTCTTCTCCTCGAAAATTAATTAAATCCCCGTATTGATCAACTATCCGTACAGATATAGAACTTATCTCTCTGGAGTTCACTGGTAAATAAATTAGATTCCTCGGTATCTCATTGATTTTATATCCAGGTGGAACTTTAATTGCAAACTCATGCAATGTATGTGCATGAGAATTGTTTATGTAGGTGTTGACTACAATATTACATTCTATACGCAAGAGATTTACTTTAAAAATATTCACTGGCAAATCAGATAGGTGATACTCCTTAGGTTTTAAGATTTTTTTATTAAAACCTAACAATCGTCCTATTGAATTTTCTCCATTGAAAAATATTGGATCATCGGAAGTAAATATTTGAACTTGCATTGTATTATTATTCGCCTCCATATTAATAACTTTTCCTACATTACGTTTCTCATATTCCTCTTTTATAAAATTAACAATATCTTTCAATTCATATGATCCAATGGGCACTTTAATAACATCATTACCAATTTGAAATAAATTGTTATAGTCATCAACATTTGGTATGCTGTTGTATGAATAAAAATCAATCAATGCACATTCATAGTCTTCATTTAAATTTATGCGAGGAAAATAATTTGCTGATAAATCAGATGATCTTCCGCTCAATGTTAATGTTATTGACATTTTGCTGGTCAAATAGTAAGTGATATAAATTAAATAAAAATGTGTATTTCTTAAGCAATATAAATCTTTTTTATTTAATATTAAATATAATCAGTACATTTATATATAACTCTTAAAATTAAAATTGTAAATTATTTCATAGGATGTTTCTTATTTATTAGCTTTATTATCCTCCTTTTTACGTTGACATTTATCTTCTGTGTGATCACTACTGCCACAATAATTGCAATATTTCAATTTTTCATATTTTACTTCAGAGCTCTTAAAAAACTTGTCCATTTTCTTGTGCTGTAGATATTTACTAATTGAGGATCTCGATATGATTAAATTAAAATATAAAATAGTATGCTCTTTTATACTTAGTGCTAGAATCTTATAATATTTCATTTTTATTAATCCAAGAATTGTGTTGATTTGAGAAACCTAACCATTTAACATATGCTCTATCGTCCTTAGTTTTTAAAATTTTTTCAACAAGATATGTATCAGGAAAGCGAGTCTTTGAAAGTTCTTCATCATAAAATCCTCCTTCAATATTATTTCCTTGATAATCCTCCAAAATATATGTTGTAGGATATGTATTTCTTACAGATTTAATTTTGAAAATTTCTGTTGTCCAATTGGGGGTATATCCCTTTTCAAAAATATGCTTATATTTGCTGATGCGTACATAATCACCAACATGAAACTTTGATATTTTATATATTTTTAGATGATTGTACACGGTATCAAACAGCATTTTTTCATTTTTAGAATTGACATCAATGGGTGCCATTTTGATTGTTCGATGAATTTTTTATTGTATCGGTCAACTAATTCTTTATATAGCTCAATCCAATGATAAGATCCATTAAAGCTAAATTCTCTCCACATCATTCCCTTTAAGGTTCTATTAAATCTCTCCACAATAGATGCCTTCATTACACTATACGTTGAGTAATGATTTATGCTATGCTTTTCCATAAATTTTTTAAAGCGTTTATTAAAGAATTCTTTACCATCATCGGTATGCAAGTTTTTTGGTATACGACCTAATGTGAAAATATTTTCCATTGCCTTGACAACATCTGTTGAATTTTTCGATTTAAGTGGTGCTGCCCAAGCAAACTTTGAAAATGTGTCAATAACTGTTAGTAGATATCGGAAATCATTATTATGTGCAGAATAATTCCCCATTTCAACCAGATCAGCTTGCCACAAATCATCTATACCTTTCATCACAACTCTGCGACGTTTAAAATGTTTTCGAGCTTGTTTATGCAGCTCATTTACAAGAATTCGTTTTGTAGTCATTTTTGATTTTTATATGTATGTCTCTTGTGATTTTGTTTTTTTATATGTGTATGAACATTTTTTAGATTGCATTTTTTTCTTCCAAAATACTCTTCTAGTTTTGCGGACAAATGATGTTAATGTTATCCACATTGATAATAAACAGCGTTGAAGCATTTTATATATATTACTTTATATATTTCATAATTTCAAGCTTCAATAGATGTGACATTCACACATGTTGAATGATATGCACTTATTAATTAATTTGATATTCAAGATATTCATTAGATTTTATATAATAATATCATCTTCTCGCAATTCTTCAATTATTGAGACTATTTCATTATTATGATTATTATGACCAGCGACTTGTGATGCTATCAATAGCCGAAGGCGATCAACCAACTCATTTGGATCATTCCAATATATATAATTTGATTTATTTGAATTCAATTTCATTAAACCACTTCCTGTCTTATCATTTTTAAATAATTTACTTATAATGTTTCGATATTTATATGCTCTGGTGCCTTTTAGCTGTCCATCGGATTTATAATCTCTTTTATGAGCATTTGTTTCAATTAAAATCTTCTTGTAAATCTCCAATTCAGTTTTATCATATTTCATTGATTTTGAATAAAACATTAACTGATAAAGACCTGGTGTAAGGAGCCACATTTGGTTTCCTACCTCAATTTTATCGTCATTTATTTTTATATTGCTGTTACCAAATTTCCATTCTTCACTAGAATTTTTATGTGGCCCATATAGAGTATCCAACATATTTTTTTTACCCAACCAGGATAAATCTATCGGATTTGTCGAAACATTAATATCATCATTCTCTATTGTATCCTCTTGAGAATAGAAATTTTCATCATCATTTGTCTTATATAAAGACTTTTGTGTCTCATCTTCACCATTAGTACTTCTATGTTCTTTCTTCGGAGTACTTGACTCGAATTTCATCGGTACTTTGTTAAAGCTAATATTTGAGTAATTAGCCATTTCATTTTTAATTTCATCTTTAATAATTTTTGAAATTGTATTCGTATTTTTAGAAATATCAATAAATTCCTTCAATGGTTCCGTTATAGGCCTAAATGTATCTTTGAGTTGTTTAGATGTGTTAGATTCATCAAATTTTATACTTTGAAATTTCCTTTTCAAAGCATTTCTCGTCTTTACTAATTCTTCCAAAACTTTTTCTTCCATCGTTTATTAGTTTTAAAATTATGATTAGGTATCGGCAAGATCAGGTGTCTGCTGGCTGGTCTGGTTTATCAGATCAGGTGTCTGCTGGCTGGTCTGGTTTATCAGATTAGGTGTCTGCTGACTGGTCTGGTTTATCAGATCAGGTGTCTGCTGGCTGGTCTGGTTTATCAGATCAGGTGTCTGCTGGCTGGTCTGGTTTATCAGATCAGGTGTCTGCTGGCTGGTCTGGTTTATCAGATCAGATGTCTGCTGGCTGGTCTGGTTTATCAGATCAGATGTCTGCTGGCTGGTCTGATATCGATCTAATTGATTCAATGATCTATTCGTAACTAACTAATATTTATGAATTCATCCTTTTATATTTCAATGAAAATATTAAACGATTTTCTATAGCGACCTGCATCTAAATCATCATCTTTGCTTATTATTAAAAATCCATACTTGTCTTTCCAACATTCTTGACATATATCATAAAATTTCTTATAGCTCATATCCATTCCAACGTGATCGCTATATATGTGCTTCATATTCATTTCATCCTGCTTAAACATTATAATCATATTTGCATTATCTCGTACTAAATGTTTTGGAATTCGGGTATAAGTTTGACATAAATAAAAGGAATCCACATTTTTATGACGACCCATACAAAAATATTTACGAATATTATTTTGCTTCTCGCAAGCAACATCATCAAATATAAAAATTGAATTATTTTTAGCCTCATCTGGCGGTATAACACTGTCGTTATCAGAAAATGTGAAATATCCCATTCCTTTTATCGGTGATATAAGCCTCTTCAAGTATTCATATTTTGACTGATAGAGTGATTTTGAGTATAAGTATATATTTTCAAATTTAAGGCCACTTGGACTTTCAATCAGACTAATCATTACATTGGTCTTTCCACAGTTGGATGGTCCCACTATAAGACATCTAATAGAATTGGGTAATAAGACATTATGTCTTTTTTTCTCGTGAATACTAGTTGAGGAATCTACATTCCTTACAATAATATTATCGTGTTGTTTGATCAAGCGCATTTTCATAATTAAAATTTAAATTCTAAAATTTTCTATTTTATTAGTTTTCTAGATATATAAAATGGTCATTCATTACAATAAGCCAGTTAATCATACATCGACTATCTCAGGGAGTGGTTTGGTTGATAGAATTATCGATTCCTTACCAGTTGAACTACATTTACCAGGTTATCAATATTGTGGACCAGGCACCAAACTAGAAAAACGGATTAATAGAGGTGATAAGGGTATAAATCCCTTGGACGCAGCTTGCAAAGAACATGACATAGCGTATTCCCAAAACAAGGATATTAATAAACGACATCAAGCTGATAAAATACTTGAAAATCGTGCTTGGGAAAGAGTTTTAGCCAAGGATAGTAGTGTTGGCGAGAAAACTAAAAAAAACTAAAAGGAAAAAAATCTCAAGTAGTAATACCTTGCATAATTAATGTTCCCAAAATTGGAGGTTTCTTGCCTTTAGTACCAATTCTTACTGCACTCGGAGCCTTAGGTAGTCTGTCTTCTGGTGGCGCAGCTATTGCTAAAGCAATTAACACTGCAAAAAATGCTAAGCAACAACTAGAGGAGGCTATTAAACATAATAAAACAATGGAGGCTATTGCGATGGGAAGAGGACTATATCTTAAGCCATATAAGAACGGATATGGTCTTGTATTTAATAGATCATCAAAAAACTACTAAAGATGCTACCCAAAAGACCACTCACTGATGTCGATTTAAGGATATTTGCAACACATATTCCATATTTTAGATGCGTTTTTATGAGAGATTCACTCCCCCAACGCCCCAGACGAAAAGAATGTGGAATTGTTAATTTGGATTCTTCAAATGGTCCTGGAACCCATTGGGTAGCATACTATAAAAATAATCAAAAAACAGAATATTTCGACAGTTTTGGAAAATTGGAGCCACCGTTGGAAGTAGTAAAATATTTAGGTAGCAATATAGAATATAATTATAATCAACAGCAAAAATATAATTTATATAATTGTGGACATTTATGTCTAAAATTTTTGAATGAAATTAATAATAAATAAATAAATAAAAACAAATAATTTTTCTTTTTTTAATTTTATTATATAATTTTTGATTTATTTAATAAGATTTGATTACATTTTAATTCCATACTGGATATGCAGTATTTTGAAGAATAATAAATTCATTAGGTAAATTGATTTGCTCCAGGTGTAGTTGATATGATTTCTCATCTACACCAACTTCTTTTTTAATGTGATAATTTCCAGAGGATAATTCTATTAGCTCTTCATCAGTCATGGCGTTATATCTGGTAGGCAGAAATATGACGTTATTTTGCACTTCTAGTCTCAAGCATTCACCAAATTTAGTTTTAATTTTTAGGGCGTTCAACACCGTATACGACTTTAAGTTCTCCATATCTTTAATATATAGAATTTGCTTACTGTTGAGGCTATTGAATTTATTGATTAATGATGATGATGATGATGACATATTTAGAAATTTAAAATTTTAAGATGTAAATAAAACAATGTATTATTTTTTATAACTTTACTGTTTGACAACTTTTTACTGAATGATTGCTCTTACATTCAACTTATTAAAAGGAAAGGAAATAATTAAAATCATTCTTATGGTTTAACTCCACCCCCCATCCCCCCCCCCACCAATTGATCAAATTGGAGTGAGAGAGTGTATTCAATAGGAAATATTTGCACCCCCTCACTCTTATATAATGAGAACTTGGGGGTATATTTCTGAAGTATCCTCTTTTTACATTAAACATTTTATAATTAGTATTATAAATTGTATCGAAGGAGAAACAACAATCTTGAAACAATGACATTAAATCCAACACTACGAGAGAGAATTGACACCTTTCTTTTTAAATATGATGGATACATTTCTTTTGAGGATCTCCAGTATATATTAAACTTTACGAATATAATGGATGAATTTGAAAATAAGGAGTGCCTAGACTCGATACATGGGGAACATTTCATTGATTGTCCATGGTCTATTGATAGTTGCGGAGAGGGACCTGATACTTGTAGCCAGTGTTGCCAGGTATGTTGAGCATAAAATCGTCAAATTTTCCAATAAAAATCGTCAAAATCGTCATTTTATTTTCAAAAATCGTCAAAAAAATCGTCAAAACAAAAAGTCTTTGTTACAAGTGGGTTAAAGTTTTAATAAAAAAAAGAATAATAATGTAATTCACATTTCAAATGCTCATGTACTATCGGTGTAATATAATACGATTTTTTACACTTTTCTGTAATTTAAACTTCGAAAATCGTGATATTTTGTAACGATAGCACTTTACCACTTTAATTGTTAATTCCTTCTACATAATTCTGTAAACACCATTTCAGTATCACAATTTTTAAATCTTAAACTCTTTTACATAGTTTAGAAATTCTGTAACAATGTTATTTTCTTTAATTATTAAATTTAGACTTCCATTAATGAATTAAAGTTTAAAATGGCATTACATGTGATAGTTTAATACAATAAATTTTGAAATTTTTGATTATTTCATATTTTTCATTTTGGGTTGGTTTTTAATATTGCTAAAAATTATTTATTATTTTATTTATTATTTATTTTTATTTAAATATTGTTTATTACTACATGTTTTTCCATTTTCAAATATAAATTGTGAATATCTGGAGTTTCACTTTGGAACACTTTATTTATATTATTATTAGGCCTGTTTTTTAAGCACCGGATTTATTTTTGGATTTATAAATGAGACTATTCGAACTCGATGTTTGTTTCGCAAAAACTTGGATGTTTTTTTTTTTAATTTAAAAAATATTTTATTTTTATCTCAATCTTACACTAATTAAACTTTATAAAAATATAAATATTAAAAAATGCAGGGTTGGCATTCAATAACTTTTCATAATAACGATTGGCTATCACAGAAACACTAATAGCGGAATGGAAATTTAAAAAAAGCGATTCCATTAAAGACATGTATCTTCTTATGTAAACGGTTTTATTTTTAGTTATCCTGTTTGATTTTGAAATATATTGAACTAGTTAAACTCAAAATAACGCTAAAATACCGAAACGATGATTTATAACGTCATTTTGTTGATGTAACAAAATTTAATGGGTAGAATTTTGAAATAAACCCTGTAAAGACTCATGCCACTATTGGAATCGTAGCTTGTGGTCGTGGCAGGCAACTGCCCATTGTAATGAAAAGGTAGTGTTTGCCAACCATGAAAAAAGTACGCACTTACTCAGGGAACTTCTGCTGTAAATATTTGTCGTTGTTTCAGTTGTAATACAGTATCTTTATTTTTAAGTGAAAAAAACAGTCATTTGTAGAAGAAATTTCATTTTTGACTACATTTGTAGTTCATTTAAAAAACAAACCACATTAAATTACAGTATTATGATTTTACATTCATTTTATACAGTATTTTTTTTTTATTTAAAAAAATAAAACCAATTAATGTTTGTTTATATTTTACTGCACTGACTGAACCACTCATTAATAATACAATTGTAGTTAATTTTTTGAACAGTAAAAAACAAATGACTATGTTAGTTGAATTTACTAAAATGTAAGTCGTTCTTTTTTCAGGTGAAATTTCATTTGTTTTTATCTGCATTTGCAGTGGTATTTACCGTTATTAAGTGCAGAAAATAAATTAAAATAAACCTAACATGAATCCACAAAATAACTTTTTTGCAAACTTTCAATAAAAAATAGTTTTTAATTTTAACGAAATAATAAACTCCAAAAATAGATCCGGTGATTTTTTAATAATAGCAAATAAACATGTTTTGCTGACATATTAAACGGTTGTCAAAAAATCGTCATTTTGGAAGCAAAAATCGTCAAATCGTCATTTAGTAATTTAGGTACTAAAAATCGTCAAAATGACGATAAATCGTCAAACCTGGCAACAGTGCTTGTAGCTGTTTTGTCTATAGACAGAGAAAACGATCTATAATTAATTTTATTGAAATGTATTATAAACATCTAAGCGTTTAATAAATGAATAAAATGAAAAATATACAAAATACACTGTCTTGTATATTATTTTAAATAGTATCCAAATTTTACTATGTCACCTAAAACACTTGACACATTATGTCTGTAGGCTGAGTTTTTGATCCCTATAAAAAATTTTACATGTATATCAACGCGACGTACAAGATGTGTTTGATCAAAAATATTCTCATAATGTAAACACAATTTAAATATTAGACAAATTTTACTATGTCACCTAAACCACTTGACACATTATGTCTGTAGGCTGATCCCTATAAAAAATTTTACATGTATATCAACGCGACGTACAAGATGTGTTTGATCATGATTTGATCTGTCCACTCAAAAATATTCTCATAATGTAAACACAATTTAAATATTAGACAAATTTTTATCATGTCGCCTAAAAACTTGACATAATACTGTCATCCACATATTTTAAATATTACACTAATTTGATTATATTGTGTACAAATTCTTCTCAAAAATATTTTCATAATGTAAACACAAAGAATTTTCTATGCACATAACCATCATCCCAGTGAAAAAACTGGGGCAGAAAATTCTTCTTTTTTTACTGGGGCAGAAAATTCTTCTTTTTTTCATAGATGTAAAATTGTGAAAAGCCGTCGGTAAAACATAATTGTGTAATAAAAATATTCTCCACACACACACACACACATATTTTAAAATAAGCTATATTTTCACATCTCTATGTAAATTTTCCACACACAGAATTTTTACTGGGCCAGATGTTTATGAAAATTTATCTTTTTTCACTGAGTCAGAAATTCCACTTTTTTCATTTAAATTTATTTTTTTCACTGCGCAAATTTTTTGAAAATTTATTTTTTTTAATTTATTTTTTTCACTGCACAAATTTTTTTAAATTTATTTTTTTCACTGCACAAATTTTTTTAAATTTATTTTTTTCACTCCACAAATTTTTATTTTTTTTAATTTATTTTTTTCACTGCGCAAATTTTTTGAAAATTTATTTTTTTTTTTTAATTTATTTTTTTCACTGCACAAATTTTTTTAAATTTTTTTTTTCACTCCACAAATTTTATTAAATTTATTTTTTTCACTCCACAAATTTTTGAAAATTTATTTTTTTAAATTTATTTTTTCACTGCGCAAATTTTTTGAAAATTTATTTTTTTCACTGCACAAATTTTTTGAAAATTTATTTTTTTTAAATTTATTTTTTTCACTGCGCAAATTTTTTTAAATTTATTTTTTTCACTGCGCAAATTTTTTAAATTTATTTTTTTCACTGCACAAATTTTTTGAAAATTTATTTTTTTAAATTTATTTTTTTCACTGCGCAAATTTTTTTAAATTTATTTTTTTCACTGCACAAATTTTTTGAAAATTTATTTTTTAAATTTATTTTATTTTTTTTATTTTTTTCACTGCGCAAATTTTTTGAAAATTTATTTTTTTAAATTTATTTTTTTCACTGCGCAAATTTTTTGAAAATTTATTTTTTTCACTGCGGCAGAAAAATGGGGACCTAGAAAATCCCCGAAATGGAACCATCAACAAATTCTTGAAGGTAGTCAATTAATAAATTGAAAACAAAAAACTCTATAGATTATTTGTTAGGACAATATCCTAATAAAGAAATATAGAGTATGGCCTTGAACTTGAATAAATTCATTTTCATAACGGAATTATAGGTCGAAAAAACATAATTTTTATTTTTTTTTAAATAATAATTATAACAAACATTTAATTTAAAAAAAAAAAAAAAAATTTCAATGTAAGACAAGTGGTGGACAGATACTAAAAATGTTAATAGACACTGGTTCGAACAAGAACTACATACAGCCATCATTAGTCAAAAGTCCAATTCAAAATAAAACTATATTTAATGCCAATTCTGTTCTAGGTCAGATGCCAATCACTCACCACACGTTTATTAACGACTTATTTGTCAAAAATACCCAATTATTTTCCTATGCGAGGACGAAAAATTGACTTTTATTACTACAGTGAAGGCTGAAATCAGAACAAATACCGACACACCAATTTATTCAAGACATTACCCCTACCCGATTGCTATAAAAGACGCAATAGAGGAACATATAAGGACACAAATCGAGCGTGGGATAATCCGACTATCCAGATCTCCATATAATGCTCCTGTTTGGGTTCTCCCAAAGAAAATTAATGCTTCAGGAAATAGGGAAAGTAGAATGGTTATAGATTTTAGGAAGCTCAATGAAGTTACTATTCCCGATAGATATCCGATACCGGAAATGAATGAGGGTCTTGCTCAACTCGGCAGTAGCAAATATTTTTCCGTTATTGACTTAAAGAGCGGGTTTCATCAAATCCCCATAGGGAAAAGGATATAGAGAAAACAGCATTTTCAGTAAATAATGCGCAACACGAATTCACTCGATTGCCATTCGGCCTTAAGATTATTATTTCTTCGGAGAGTATAAAAACCAACCCTGCCAAAGTTGCAGCTATTCAGACATTAAAATCAATGCCATGGTTTATAAAAGGTTACGCGAAAATCGCAAAACCACTTACCGTACTTTTAAGAGGGGAGAAGGGACGCATGTCCATGAAAATGTCAGCAAGGATTCCGATAGATTTGAATAATGAAGTCTTAGATGCTTTTGACAAAATATAGCGCATTCTGTCATCAGAGTATGTCATGCTTTCGTTTCCTAACTTCAATCGAGACTTCCATCTAACAACAGATGCTTCCAATTATGCGATTGGTGCTGTTCAGGAACATGATGGAAAAGCCATCACATTCATGTCGAGAATACTAAATCAGAGCGATTAACACTTCGCCACTAATGAGAAAGAAATGCTTGCCATAATTTGGGCCCTCAAAGGACTAAGAAGTTACCTGTACAAAGCTTCTGTTGTGAAAATTTTTACGGAACACCAACCCCTAACATATGCAATCGGTAGTAAAAATACCAATAATAAACTCAAACGCTGGACAGCTATTCTAGGAGAATACAACTATGAAATAAAATACAAACCGGACAGCAATAACATCGTAGCCGACGCACTTTCTAGATCAACCCAGATTAACTCCTTGACACCGACCCAGCACAGTGACGAAAGCTCACACCAAAGTTGAATTCCTTTTACGGACGCACCTATTAATGTGTTTAAAAACCAAATAATAATTTCAACTTCAGACCCTTCTTACAAATTTGAGATAATTTTTCTAACTTACCACAGACAAACAATTACAGATATAGATTTTACAAAAGACAAACTAAAACTACTATTAAAAAAAATATTTGAACCCATCCGTGACGAACACTATTAAGACAGAGGACGATATCTTGGGAAAAATCCAGCACATCTATTCAACTCATTTTAGACAATACAGAATCATTTACACCAGGACAATGGTAACGGACTTGACATCGGTCACAGAACAACAGTCAGAAATTGTTAACGAGCACAAGAGGGCTCGCAGACATGCATAAGAGGGCTCACAGAACAAGATTCCACTTCTCCAAAACTACTATTTCCAGCAGATGCGGGCGAAAATATCTAAAATAGACCGACAATGTAAAATTTGTCAGGAGCATAAGTATGAAAGACATCCGAGTAAATCGATCCGGGACAATTTATTCACCTTGACATATACCACACTAACAACAGAGTCATTCTGACAGTAACAGATAAATTTTCGAAATACGCCTAAGGCAGAATTATTAAGTCCCTTCAAGAACTATTAATTTCTTCTGGGAAATCTCTAAATTCCTCTGTCATTACCTTTATGCTGGAGGATCAAATGGGAATAAGAATTTACCGCACTCCTCCATATACTATCACAGTAAACGGTCAGGTAGAGCCTTTTTATTCCGCGCTAACAGAGGAAATTAGGTGCCTTAACGCGTATAAAATTTATGATTCCTTTGATGATCTTTTAAGCAACTCACTTAATAAATATAACGATGCCATACACTCAACTATAAACAGAAAGTCGATAGAGGCATTTTTTGGGAGAACTTGTGCCGACCCTTCCGAACAGAAAAAGGACAGACTTTTGACCACTGAAAGGATATTAGGAAAACAGCATAAGGACCTAAAGACATACAATGAGAATAGAACGGAGATTAGAACTTACATGCCAGGAGACGTTGTTTTCGTACAGAGTAATAGAAGATTGGGCAATAAATTGACTCCAAAATACAAACAATAAATAGTGGAAGAAGACAGAGTTGGAACAATTTTGACTAGAACAAGAAGAATAGTTCACAAGAATTTAACAAGAAAATAAAATTGTAAATTTTCTGGACTCTAGAGGCATTAGTCACTCCCGAAACTCAAATTTTTAAGGCCACCGAATGGAGATTGAACATCGTACACGAAGACCTAGTGAACGTTAAATACGCAGTCCAATGGGCTAAAAGCGGCATTGTTAACTCCTTAATATTATCTAATTACGAACTGACCCTTATGAAGAATTTTTTACTAACCAGAGTTTGCCTTATATAAATATATGTAAGGTTAAATATGGAGAGGTTAAAATAGGATCTAGCGAATCCAAATTAATATTTACTGTCAATTTACCGAAAACGGAAGAAACCCTATGTAAAAACCTATTTATAAGACCAGTAAAGAAAGAAACTCTGTTATAAATCTTTAAAACAAAAATTTTGTTTTATGTGAAAATTCTATATTAAGAATTAAAAATAGATGCAATACAATTTATGAAATATCTTTGTGTAAGAGAGAAAATGTTGAAAATATAACAGATACAGAATGTCTATCCAATCTTTTATCAGGAATACCGCCCGTATGTCCAACGACAAACCACCATCATTTGTCAAACATAGAAGGGGTAATACCCGGCCTTTTATTACTAAACGGATATAGGGGTACAATTTCAATTGATAAAGACGAACTTCCTCCTAATGGAACATTCCTAGTGAAGTTTCATAACACTACCATAACTATTGGGTATAAAGTATTTTTTAACAAAGACAGTGGCTCAGCTTCATAGGAACTCAAGAAATATTTTTGAGTTCTTTTAAAATCTCACGTTGCATTACCCACATTCAAATTAATTACAAACAAACATACGTTACTGCACTCACTACTTTTGGGTGCAACGAATTTCCGAGAAATACTGAAACCTCTGCACAAGCCAAACTTATGCTTACGTATGTCTAGACTGTTTAATAAACCAAACAATTTTATTTAATTAATTCTTTTTGCACCGTTTCCATTAATTTAATTTTTAATAAATTTTTATAACAGAAAAAATATATAAGATGAAGAACGAAAAAAGTTTTGAGCATTGCTAATTTACCCATCAAAAGGCGTGTTTCAATCAAAAATAAATTAATTTATATGGTCTTTCGAAGATCCACAAAACTAGAACACCTCTTCGTCCCATTTGCTCGTCTATAAACTCACCATCTTATAATTTATGTAAATATTTAGTTGATATTCTAAAGAATTTAATTAAAGATTCAAAATACAGTGTTAAAGATGCTAAGAAGTTTAAAACCGATGTAAATAATTTCCAAACTAAAGCCATGAAATTGTATTATCATTCGACGTAATATTACTTTTCCCAAGTAGCCCAGTAAACTTAGCATTGAAAACCATTGAAAGGAGATGGAACATATTGGAAAAATTCATCAGTATATTCATTGAATTATTAACGTAATGCATTAAGGAAAACAAATATTTTAAATACGAGGATAAATATTTTGAACAACAAAAAGGGATACCAATAGGTTCTCCAGCTTCCCCGAAATTTCTGACATAGTTGTTCAGACCTACATGGGTTAATCATTGATATGATTCAACAACTTAAATATTGTTTAACATAATAACTTAAATACCGTTTGTTTGCATAAAATATCTAGAATAAAAGTCAACGACTCGAAACATTGTTATGCTTAGTCAGTAATTTTTGTTATATTAATTTTTTATACATTAATTATTTTATTGCAATTCTGCATTTATACTGCATATAAACCCAAAAATAAATAAATATTTTCGTTAGTCATTAACAAAAATTTCAAGTGTTTAATTGCAACCATTCTTAAGATCTTTTTCCAGTTCAAGTGCTGGAAGAAGAAATTATCACAATTGTCTCGTCTTACTAACTATCCAAGTTTATGTGCTTGGACAGTAAACCTAAAGAGACACCCAACATTTTGGTGACCTCGACGTGATTATTGAATTTCAAGTTTCCCCCCACCAGTGGTAAGGAACTTGAAACACTCATTGATTCACACGTATCAAAGGCTCCTCAGCAGGGATTTCAGCTCCAGTGATTTCACCGATTCAGCAGTGATTTCAGCTCCAGTGATTTCACCGATTCAACAAGTCTAGGTGCTCAACAGCTATCAAAACTTCATCAAGTTCAAGCAGTAATACAATGGCGACCACAGAGAAGCTTGGAAGCCAGCAAAATGATCTGGCCTTGTACAAAACGGAAATTTCATTACAACCTGCAAAACAAGGGTTGGCAATGAAACAATAAACCTAAATCGCAGCCAAAAACAACATGTTGAACAACCTACTGGCGGACAGCACAAGCAGAACCAACATGTATATGGCTACAAAATTAAAACAAATAGAAAGCCATTTCAACACTGTGTAACAGTTGCATAACAAAATATGCGCAGAATTCAGTGAATATGATTTGGAGCAGTACTTGGCCACAGAGGCGGCAATTTGGGACAAAATAACCTTTCAATGGCGAATATCTACAATGGCAGTCTTTTTACGACCTTTTCAACGAAATGATCCACAAGCAGCCATTCCCAGCTATACAAAAGATGTGGTTCCTGAAAAACCATGTTAAGGGAGAAGCTCAGAGTCTCATCCAGCATTTATCACCAACCGAAGCCAACTACACAACAGCTTGAAAAATACTACAAGACAGATACAACAATGCCAGAATTATAACGTTCACATTACTGGAAAGGTTAACTCGACATAACAGGTTACCCTCTGATAATCAATCTGCATCAGCTATCCATGATACAACAAGGGAAACAATTGCAGCACTTAACAATGTGGGTGTAAAAACACAAACTTGGGACCCAATTATTGTTCATATAATTATCAGCAAATTGGACAAGGGTACTCATATGCTGTATGAGCAGTCCCTATCACAGCCAAAAGTAATTCCGTCACTTGAAGAATTCCTTAACTTCTTGGAAAACAGATTCCAAATATTGGAGGCAATATCCCAGAAGGGCAAGCAACATTCAACAAAACCACCACATAAAACATGTTCCACGGCAGCAACAAGGGCATCCGATAATGAAATGCAGTGCTTGCCAAAATAAATATCATCCGCTATACAGATGTCAAGCGTTTTTAAATCAACCGATCCATAAAAGGTTGCAACATCTAAAGTCAAACAATTTATGCATCAATTGTCTAAAACCAGGACATTTTGCAAATAAATGCTCTTCACAACACTGCACCAAGTGTCAGCATAGGCACAACACATTGGTGCACAACGATGACAATAGTAATTCACAGCAACTCAGGAAAACAGTACCAGCTCCACCTACGGTTGCTTCAGCACAACATCATGGCCCCCGGGAGGCTTACGTGCTGTTGGCAATAGCAAGAGTCAGGATCCAGGCAAACAATGGGCAATTTGGCGAGTTCAAAGCAATTTTGGACTCGGGATCCCAAATCAACATCGTGACGGAAAGGCTGATAAACAAACTCAACATTAAACCATCAGAAGCATCCCTTAGAATCGAAACAGTTGGCAGAAAGACGAAGTTTATAGACAAACGTGTCAACAGGAACCTACAATCTAGAACAAGCAAATATAAAACCAGATTTGAGGCGTTCGTGCTCCCGAGCATTATTGCGGATCAACCGGCTCAAGACTTCAACACTTCACCACGGCCAATACCGGAAAATAATCAATTAGCTGATCTAAACTTTAACGATTCCAGTAAAATTGTCATTCTGCTGGTAGCAGAATATTACCAAGATCTAATGACGACCGGTCAAATTAAATTATCACATGAGCTACCTACGCTCCAGAATACGAAGTTGGGTTGGATAGTGAGTGGCAAAATAAAGAAGGTGACAGGAACCTCAGCAATTTGCGCAATTTACGGTGAAGATGAAGCAACTACAACCGAACTCATAAAACGATTTTGGGAAATAGATGACTTCGATACAGAAAAACCCTCAGAATCGATAAACAAATGTGTGAGACACATTTTGTTCAAAATACCGCCAGAAATAAAGATGGAAGATTCATAGTCCGATTGCCATTTTCGGAGAATTCGACCTCCATAGGTGAAACAAAAAATGTAGCCCTATCAAGATTCCAGGCCTTAGAAAGAAGACTATCAAAGGATCCCTTATTAAAGTCCCAATAGATTGACTTCATGAATCAATACGAAGCATTGGGTCACATGACCCGCATTAATGACAATGAAGTAGAAACACCGCACTTTTTCATCCCTCATCACTGCGTACTGAAGCCAGAAAGTAGCACCACTAAGCTCCGCGTCGTTTTTGATGCTGCAGCTATATCAGCTTCAGGATTATCGCTTAACAACATTATGTACACCGGCCCCACCACTCAAGGTGACCTGTATGGCATGTTACTAAGGTTTCGACTACCAAGGTTTGTCTTTTGCACAGACATAGAAAAAATGTACCGTCAGATTTTAATCGATCCAGCTGACCGTCACATCCAGCTAATATTCAGGAGGAAGAATTCAACAGAGGCAATTCAAATATACAAGTTAACTACCGTATCGTATATAACGTCTTCAGCACCATATCTCGTAACAAAATGTTTACAATAACTAGCAGAACGGAACATTGAAAGTTACCCGCTTGCTGCTCATACTTTAAGATATGACTTTTAGTGGACGATGGCATGAGTGGCTCTAACTGTTTAAGAACAGCCATCGAGATGCAGCAACAACTCACTAGATTACTTCAAGAAGCTGGATATAAACTCAGAAAATGGTGCACAAACCATTCTAACTACTAAAGGACATTCCACCTGAAGACCTGGAAGTAAACCCAGACTTTGACAATCAACCAACAAAGGTTTTAGTATTGACATGGACTCCCAAATCCGATTTGTTCTGTCTTAAGGCAGACGGCCAAGACAAGAAGACGATAACAAAACGTTCTGTTACATCGGACGTTGCAAGAATATTTTATCCATTAGGAATAGCAGGTCCTGTGGTAGTAGCGGCAAAAATTTTCATACAACAGTTATGGGAATTACAAATCGCATGGGATGAGCCGTTGCCAGCAAATCTAAACTCAAATTGGACGACATTTCGCAAGAATTTAAACCACCTAAACAGCGTACATACTAAGAGACACATTTTTGATGGTCAAACATCTACTCACACGCAAATACACACGTTCGTAGATGCTTCCGAGAAGGCTTATGGTGCCTCTGTTTATCTACCTTCGGTTTTAAGGGATGGCAGAATCATCGTCAGACAGTTATGCTCCAAATCAAGTGTTGCTCCGCTAAAGAAGTTAACCCTACCCAGGCTAGAGCTGTGTGCTGCTGTACTTGGAGCCGAACTAACAACAAGAGTTCGGAAAGAACTGCAATTTGAAAACAATCAAACATACCTGTGGTCCGATTCTGAAATAGTGTTACATTGGATCAACTAACTATCATCCTCACTCCACACCTTTGAAGCAAATCGAATCAGCAAAATACAAGGGTTAACAATAAATACTCAATGGTGCCACGTTAGTTCCAAGCAAAATAATGCTGACCTTATCTCAAGAGGTTTAATTTCCCGAGAAGTTACATGGTAAAGAAGATAAGTGGCCTAAGGCATTTTCGAAAAGCCTACAACCTACAATTGACATGGAGTTTAAGCAAAAAACTGTTACCACCGCTTCAATTGCTTGCGCAGGATTAGAAGAGATCATTTACAAAATCAATCATCGGGATTCCTTTAAGGTCCTTCAAAGAATAGTAGCAAACATGTAGCGCTTTATCCAGAACACCAAGCTAACAAGGGCCGATCGAGCAACAACCAAGATAATTGCCCCAACCGAATTAACGTCAGCACTTCAGCTTATCGCCAGATCAATATAAGCAGGATGACATTCAAGGATGCCATTATCAAACTAAAAACCAATAAAGCAGTTAGCAATTCCAGTTCCATCAGCAGCCTATCTCCTTTCCTTGACGATAACGATGTTCTTCGAGTCGGGGGAAGATTAGAGGCCTCACAGCTATCCTTCAACGCCAAACATCCAATACTGTTAGCATACAACGATCCAATTTCAAAACTAATATTTAAAATTATTCATAAGGACAATCATCACTGTGGTCCTCAAACATTATTTGCAATTTCCAGACAGCAATTCTGGATCATCAAAGGCAAATCAATGGCCAGAACTACCGTCCAAAATTGCGTCCGATGCACAAGGGAAAAACCAAAATTACTGACCCAAGTTATGGGCGAACTACCAGCAAATAGAGTCACCCCAGCTCGACCATTTATTAAGTCGGGAGTCGATTAATGTGGTCCCTTCTGGGTCCATTATAAATTAAGAGGTAAAAGACCACATAAGGTCTACGTAGCACTTTTCATCTGTTTCTCAACAAAGGCCGTACATCTAGAAGAAGTGAATGACCGCACCACCGATGCATTTATTGGAGCCCTCAAAAGGTTTTTAGCACGGCGAGGACGTTGTCAGACAATTTATTCAGACAACGCTACAAATTTTATCGGTGCCCGAAATCAACTAGAAGAATTAGACGAGGCCATCTTTGCTAAGACCTCACAAGAATCGATCATCCGATCATGCAGCAAGGAGAACATTGAATTCAAATTCATACCCCCTAAAACACCTCATTTTGGAGGATTATGGGAAGCAGCCGTTAAATCCGCCAAAAAAATTTTATTACGATGTGTATCAACACCTTCGCTCACGCACGAAGAGCTTGAAGCAGTAATAATTGAAATCGAAGCAGTTTTAAATTCAATAAATTCGCCAACTCTACATCAGGTGGCGAGCAACAACTGTTCTAAGACTTATCTACTCGCGCAATTACAGTGTTGCCATGTTTGAAGCCCTTCATCTTTCACCACCTTTCATCTCTCCACTATCCCCTTTCCAAAGAAAGCAACACATTAATTAACAGGAAGAATTTCCTGAGAAATGCTTCTCTTTAAAAAAAAAAAAAAAAAAAAAATGGTCATCATAAAGGATGGCAACTCGAAAGAATTCTCAAGACCTACCAGGGAAATGACGGTATGGTTAGGTGGTAGACCTAAAAACAGTGTCGGGAACATCAAAGCGTTCCATTACCAGACTAGCACCATTATATCACGAAGATGATGAAAAAACCCCAGTCAGGGAAACATTATAAATTCGACCATTGCCTACAGACGAGGCAGAGGTTGTTCCACCGTAGAGACACAAACAAGATAAGTCTCCTTTAATTAAGAAGTCGACATTAGTTACCATGCTCATAACACTTCTACTCATCGCAGCAGTCATAAGTAGCAACATCCAAATCGGCAAGTATCGCACTGATACAGGACTCTACTTTGAAGGAATTGGAACAACGAAATTAGTTACATCTGAATGGAAAATGATGGCGTACTATGACTTAGCTACTATGACTGTACTATTTTATCAGAACTAGAGTCTCTTTTATCAGGAATACAAGCACTACAACAGTTGTGCCCAGAAATCAAACATCAATCTATGTGCGAGGACCTTACCAACAACCTTGACCAAATAAGCAATGAATTGCGCCAAGAGAAGGAGATATTTACAATACATCGAGCAAAAAGAGCAGCATTCAACATTATCGGAAATATAGCACGATCATTATTCAGTGTTTTGGATTCAGACTATGCCGAAGAAATGTCCAGAACCATTAATCAAGCTAAACCCGAGAAGAGGCGCATCCTCCAATTATTTAAAAATCAGACATCAATCATAGACTCAACCATAAACGTCATAAAACAAGATGAAAGCAGAACCCAAGAAAGCATTAATAAAATCTTGGAAAGAATCAATTAAGAAACGATTCTATTAGACAAAGAATCGTAACAAATCAGCAAAACAACTATTCGGAATTCTGTCAACTCATCTCGCACTAATAGCAACAAATCTTCAAAGAACAGAATCTGAAATCATTAATGTACTCACAGACGCACATAATGGAAGAATAAGTCCACTGCTATTATCACCTCACCAGAGCTAGCTACCATCAAGGCTCCTCTCCCGACCTTTCATTCACTTCCAATTGACGACGACAACCTGATTCAGCTCTACAAGTTAATGAATGCCAACGGTGCCGTTACCAAAGGAGAAGTAGTTTTCGAAATTAAGCTGCCACTAGTTGACCAGCAAGTCTTAGAGTTATTTAAGATAATTCCGGTTCCATTCAAGAAGAACCAAACTCTCATCGCCATCATACCAGATAGCTCCTTCATAGCAGTAAATTCACACAGAGATCAGTACATTCCAGGTACCTGTGCATGTACTCAATTAAACAAAAAAAAAAACAAATGGATATTTTCTATGACAACAACATCCGAAATCTCTGCAGTTTGCGGCACAGAAACTATACAAGCCACATTATCGGGTTGTGGAATCCTGGAAGTAGGACCAAGTTGTATTATCAAAACCAACACGTAACAATACAGGGCCATTTTGGGGCATCAACCAATTTGCACCTCTCGTATGCCAAATTTAAGCCAATCGAATCAATCAGCACACCTCATGAAATAAGGAGGGTTTTAATACAACAAATCATCAACCCAACTAGATCAACTAACCGATTTGCAAAAGCAGCTAAATGAGTCAGCCCTTATTCATATCCCGAAAATTATCAACTCTAATAGCCAACATCATCATGCAGTAAGTTACACTGCCCTAATCCTCTCAATTCCGTTGACGCTCATTTTCATAGGCATGAAACTATTACAACGATATCACCGGAACGATCCTAAAAATATTGACCAAGTAACGGCAAGACCAATCCCACAAGCAAGGCCAATAACAATCGACATCATAGATCCTTAATTCCATTATTACCAGATGGATTGACATCTTAGTTGAACCTCCGTTCAACGCCGGGGAGAATGTTCAGACCTACATGGGTTAATCATTGATATGATTCAGCAACTTAAATATTGTTTAACATACAAACATCTAGACTAAGTTCAATAACTTAAATACTGTTTGTTTGCATAAAATATCTAGAATAAAAGTCAACGACTTAAAACATTGTTATGCTTAGTCAGTAATTTTTGTTATATTAATTTTTTATACATTAACTATTTTATTGCAATTCTGCATTTATACTGCATACAAACCCAAAAATAAATAAATGTTATCACATTTGTCTCGTCTTAGTAACTATCCAATTTTATGTGCTTGGAGAGTAAACCTAAAGAGACACCCAACAGTTGTCATTGAAGAATTGCACGACGTTTTACTGGATAAGATGAATAATAATCCTAGAACCTTAACCAAATATGTGGATGACTGGTTCCGCATTATAAAAGTGAACGGATATTGATAAAACTTTAAAAATATTGAATTCTTTTAACCGGCAGATTCAATTTAGGGAGAAGAAGATTAACAACAGGTTGTCATACTTAGATTCGCCCATAATAAGACAGGGCAACATATTAAAACTTGATTGTTTTCAGAAACCAATGGCATCGGGGAGGCTAATAAATTTTCTTTCTAGACATCCGCGTCGAATTGTCATCAACACGGCGACAAATTGTATTATATAATATAAAATATAAGCCAAATCAGAAATATTTTATGCAAAAATAATTTCCACAATAAAACCATCACTGATGGATCTTGACTGTCATGATAGACGTACGTTTAGCGGAGATCAATACTATTTTTTGTCGTTATTACGAAGTGCAATTTTTATTGAACACATAACTCAGTGTTCTATTATTGTAATATTTTCTATTAAATAGTTATAAAAAACGAGCGAAGGAGACTCTTATATAGAACTAAAAAAAAAAACTATGAGTGAGCTATTAGCTCATAACTCAGATTTAAATAATTACAAAAACAACAAATAAATTCTTCATTACCTAGTGATTCAAAAAAAATACCTTAAAAGAAAAAGCAATGTAAATAGTGTAAATATTTACAAAAATTTGAGAAACATGTGCAAGAACATAATAATGCAAGTACATCTAGCAACAATTTAAAAAGCATCTCTACAAATCAAGAGAGCAATATAAATATTGAAAATATAACAAATAATAAATCAAATAAAAACAAAAAAATATCGACATTGAATATATTTGATGTGGATCCTAATGAACTGATTGAGTTTTTTGACAATGGCTAAAGATTATCGAATTTAAAATAAAAGAATTTAACAAAAACAAAATAGCACTGTTCATGTCTTCTATAAACGATTACAACAGAGTAAAAGCTTATCTTCAAAAAACAAATACAAAATTTTTTACATTTACGCTAAAAACTGCTAAAACAAAGACTTATTTACTAAAAGGTCTCAGTGGAAATACTTTGTCAATCTAAAATTTATTTAAGTAAGCAAATTTAAAACAAAAAAGTCTATAAATAGTGGCTATCAACTACCGATATTTATTGTTCAAATAAGCAATGAGAGCAACATTAATGAGCTTAAAGCGATTAAGGGCCTACTTTATCGATGTATACATTGGGAACAATTAAAAAAATCTGAAATCACACAATACCGTAATTGTCAAAGCTTCTTTCATAGCGCAGCGAATTGTTATTTACCAACTAGATGTGTAAAATGCAAAGAGAACCACGAAATTGTAAAATGTCCATTGCAGGTGAATCCAGGTGAATCCAGCGTCATACAGGGGTTGCGAAAAATATAAGGAACTTCAACAGAGGCTTCAAGCAAAAAAGCAAGGACTGTTACAAAATAGGACAAAAAATCCAATCCTCAATGTAAATCCAAATATGACGTATTAAGAAATAATAATTTTCAAAACGTTAACAACACTAACAAAATTAATCTAGCATTAGAAGAATTTAAAAACTCAATGCAAAACCTAACCAACCAAATAATAAATTTGCAAAAGCAATTACAAGCTTCGAGAATAGATTCTCTTTTTTCAATGCTGGAAAATTGAATATTCAATATGGCACTAACAAATGTAAAACAAATTAATATAATAGAAATAAACGTAAGGTCTTTAATTAGATTAAGTAGGAGATCTGATTTAATTAATTTTATACAAGTACATAATCCAGACTTAATTTTATTAAACGAAACAAAATTAAATAACGATAGAGTCTACGCTCAAAGAGCCGGTGGATCAGCTATTTTGATCAAAAAGGATATAAAATATAGAAATCACTCTATTAATAGTATTAATTCATTTAAGGCTCTGGAACCATGCATTATGAAGATACCAATGGTAGCAAATAAAATGTTATTCATTATATCGGCTTATTATCCGGCAGGAAATAATCTATTACTATATAAGAGTGGCGTGACTGAGTGACTGAGGGCTGAGTGACTCAACATCGACCAGCCAAGACCTCTGGACCTAGGAACTTGAAAATTGGTACATATGTTCCTCCTCCGACTTAGATCTCCACTAAGAAGCGATTTTTTGATATTCCAACGGACAAGACCACAAAGTGGAAAAACTCCTCCTTTTTTGGAAAATAATGTCCCTTTTCCCCAGCCAAGACCTCTGGACCTAGGAACTTGAAATTTGGTACATATGTTCCTGCTCTGGCTTAGACCTCCACTAAGAAGCGATTTTTGGATATTCCTACGGAGAAGGTCAAAAAGTGGAAAACTCCTCCTTTTTCGGAAAATAGTGTCCATTTTTCCGAAAACAGTACCTTTTTCCAAAAAAAAAGTACCGAAAATGAAGTCCAAAAAAAAGTACCTTCTTCCAAAAAAAGTACCTTCTTCCAAAAAAAGTACCAAGAGAAAAAGTACCGAAAACGTTAATTTTCAAAATAAAAAGTACCAAAAAATTTTTATTTTTACCAAAAAAACAGTACCAAAACTATTAACAAAAAGTACCAAAAAAATTAAATTTTCTAAAAAAGTACCAATTTCAAAAATGTCCCTTTCCAAAGAAAAGTAATGAAATTTTCAAAGAAAATAATTACCAAAAAAGCCCCTTTCCCAAAAAAAAGTAATAAAAAATGTACCATTTCCAGAAAAAAGTACCAAAAAAAGTACAATTTCAAAGAGAAAAAGTTCCAAAAATGTTCATTTTCAAAAAAAAGTAACAAAAAATTTTTCTTTTTACCAAAAAAAAAGTACCAAAACTATTGGCAAAAAGGTACCAAAAAAATTTAATATTCTAAAAAAGTACTGATTTCAAAAATGTCCCTTTCCAAAAAAAAGTACCGAAATTTCCAAAAAAAATAATTACCGAAAAAGTCCCTTATAAAAAATAAAAGTACCAAAAAATGAGAAAAAGTACCGAGAATGTTCATTTTCAAAAAAAAAGTACCAAAAAATTTTTCTTTTTACCAAAAAAAAAAGTACTAAAACTATTGGCAAAAAAGTACCAAAAAATTAAATATTCTAAAAATGTACTGATTTCAAAAAAAAAGTACCGAAATTTTCAAAAAAAAATAATAACCGAAAAAGTTCCTTATCCAAAATAAAAGTACCAAAAAAATTTAATTTTCTAAAAATGTATCAATTTCAAAATGTCCCTTTCCAAAAAAAAAGTACCGAAATTTTCAAAAAAAAAATTACCGAAAAAGTCTTCCAAAAAAAGTACCCTTTTCAGAAAAAAGTACAAAAAACTATTGTAAAAAAGAACCAAAAAAATTTTCTTTTTCTAAAAAAAGTACCAATTTCTAAATAGTACTTTTTCCAAAAAAAGTACCTTCTTCAAAAAAACTACATTTTCCAAGAGAAAAAGTACCGAAAACGTTAATTTTCAAAAAAAAAACGTACCAAAACTATTGGCAAAAAAAGTACCAAAAAAATTAAATTTTATAAAAAAGTACCAATTTCAAAAATGTACCTATCCAAAAAAAAAAAGTACCGAAATTTTCAAAAAAAATACTCACCGAAAATAGTCCCTTTTAAAAAAAAAAACTACCAAAAATTTTACCCTTTTCAGATAAAAGTACATTTTCCAGAGAATAAGTACCGAAAAAGTTCATTTTCAAAAAAAAGTACCAAAAAAATTTCCTTTTCAAAAAAAAAGTACCAAAACTATTGGCAAAAAAGTACCAAAAAAATTAAATTTATTTATAAAAAAGTACAATTTTCAAAAATGTCCCTTTCCGAAAAAGTACCGAAATTTTTAAATAAAATAATTGCCGAAAAATACCCTCTTAAAAAAAATACCAAAAAATGTACCCTTTTCAGAAAAAAGTACAAAAAACTGTTGTAAAAAAGTACCAAAAAATGTTCTATATCTAAAAACGTACCAATTTCAAAATAGTACTTTTCCCCTAAATAAGTACCTCTTTCCAAAACATAAGTATCTTTTCCAAAAAAAAGTACCTTATCAAAAAAAGTTCCCTTTTCAAAAAAAACTACCCAAAAATTTACCTTTTTACCAAAAAAAAAGTACAAAAAAAAAATTTATTTTTCTTCGAAAGTACCAAATTCCAAAATAAAGTACCAAAAAAGTTTCTTTTTCCAAAAAAAGAGGTACCAAAAATGTTCCTTTTTCAAAAAACTTGCAAAAAAAAATTTAATTTTTCTAAAAAAGTATTGGAAAACAGTACAAAAAAAAATAATTTTTCTAAAAAAGTACTAATGTAAAAAAAGTACTTTTTCCAAAAAAAAGTATTTTTCCCACAAAAGTTTTTTTCCAAAAAACTACACAGAAAATAAATTTTTCTAAAAAAAAGTACGAATTTCAAATATGTCCTCTTTCCAAAAAAAATTCCATTTTTCAAACAAAAAGTACCAAAAATATTAAATTTTTCTATAAATGTAGCAATTTTAAAAAGTTCTTTCTGTATCTTCCAAAAAAGAGTACCAAAAAACTACCTTTTCCAAAAAAAATACCGAAAAAGTACCTTTTCCAAAAAAAAATCTAGCAACAAAATTTAAAATAAATTTTTCTAAAAAAATACAAATTTCAAAAAGAACTTTTTCTTAAAAAAATTTCCATTTTCCACCTAAAGCATCTTCCACAAAAAAAAAAAAAAAAAAAAAAAAAAAAAAAAAAAGTGTTCCAAAAAATGGGCAAAATTTCAGTTTATGGGGGACACCCCTGGAAAAAAAAAAAAATGCCACGCCCCCTTAAATGACCCCAGGAGTGCGAAAATCATAATGAATAAGGGGGCTCACGCCCCTTATGGGCGTGGCAGTCGAAAAACGACCCGGCCCACCTACGTAGACAATATGGGTATCAAATGCGATTTTTGTAGCCGATATGGCCATTTTGGCAAAATTTGGGGTTGGGGAAATCTTGAAAGCTTCTGATTGGTTAATGAAAATTTGTTATACTGGCTTCGCTTAGTAAAGTTTTTCTGCGTGACCGGCCTACGGCCGGGCTTAGGGGTTTTTAACTCCAGTATGTCTTAATTCTAGACGGCGGGGATCTCGAGTGCTCGGCCTCTGGCCGAGCTAAAAAGAAATAAACAAAAAAAAGTCCTTCCCCCATTTTATAAAAATTAACATATCTTCCTCAAATTCTGGACGATCTGGCAACTACGGGTATTTTTGGAATCGTGAAGACATTTCCTTTCATTTGATACCAATATTGCCTAAGTAGGTGGCATGGGTCGTTTTTCACCCCCGCCCCTATTTAACAAAAATGGCCGTATCGGCTGCAAAAACCGCCCGATCTGGCAACTATGGCTATTTTTGGAATCGTGAACACATTAGCTTTCATTTGATACCCATATTGTCTACGTAGGTGGGCCGGGTCGTTTTTCGACTGCCACGCCCATAGGGGGCGTGAGCCCCTTATTCATTATGATTTTCGTACTCCTGGGAACATTCTGAAGGGGATGGCATATTCAGATTTTTTCTCTAGGGGTGTCCCCCATAAACTGAAATTCAGCCAAAAAATGTACCCAAAAAATCTGATTCTTCTCAAAAGGTACCAATTTCAAAACAACACTTTTTCCAAAAAAAACTTCCATTTTTCAAAAAAAAAATAAAATTAGTGAACATTTTTTAGCTTTTCCAAAAAAAAGTACCAAAAAAAATTTACTTTTTCTAAAAAAGTACCATCTTCAAAAAAAAATACCGAAAAAAATACATTTTTTCAAAATTTAAATTACAGTTTGAAAAAATTACTTTTTTCAAAAAAATTTATAATTGTTGAAGTGCTTTTTTCCAATTTTTTTTTTTGTATTTAAAATTTAAAAAAAAAATGAAAAAACAACACTCAATGAAAAAAATTCCCGGTTCAACAAATGTCAAACATTTCACACTGAAGTAACGAACGAAACTAAAAAATATATAAATTTAAAAAATATAAATAATAATTGCATAGTTTTGTTTTTTATTCGTTTTGTTGTTTATCTCGATTTAACGAACAACCTTGACGTTCTGTAATTCGTTTAACCAGAATTCTACAAAATTTTCTACAAATATAATTTTGTTATAATTACGTTCTAATTTTCTACACTTTTTCCCGTAAACTTTATTTTTGTGGTTTTTTACACCTATCGTGTTACAATCTTAGACTACAAATAGAGGTTAAAATATTTCGTGTATATTTTTTTTCATATTAATGTATATAAATAATCTATACATATAAAGAAGTGGTGTGACTGACTGACTCAACATCGGCCAGCCTAGACCCCTGGACCTAGGAACTTAAAATTTACAATTGATTTTCCAATATTTCAATTTAGAGTGCCAAAAAGTGGAAAAGTTTTCCGTTTTTGCATAAAAAGTATCGGCATTTTTAACTTTACTTTTTTAACACATATAAGTAACGATTTTTTTAAAGTAACGGTTTAATCAACAACTAACGGTTTTTGTTTTTTAAGTAACGATATTTTTCAAAAAATAACGGGTTTAAAAACGTAACTGTTGTTTAAAAAAAATAGCGGTTTTTAAAAAATATAATAAGTAACTGTACTTTTCAAAAAAAGAACGGGTTTTTAAAACAAAAAGAAACGTTTTTTTCAAAAAAGGAACGTTGCTTTTTTAAGTATTTTTTTCAAAAATTAACGTTTTTTTATAAGTCATGGTACTTTTCAAAAGAATAACGGGTTTAAAAAAAGTTTTTTTCACAATATGAAACTTTTTTTTTTTTTAAGGTAACAGTAGTTTTTATCTGTCTATCTATTTATATAAAAAAGTAGTGTGATATACTGAGTGACTCAACATCGCCCATCCTAGCACCTGCTCCTAGAAACTTTAAATTAGGCATATAGGTTCCTCCTGGGAAGGTGACCTCCATTAAGATGAGATTTTTTTATATTACATCGGAGATGGCCAAAAAGTGGGAAACTGGGCCAAATAACCGAAAAATTGGTATACAGTTTCCTCCTGGAAAGGAGAATTCGAATAAGACGGAATTTTTTGATATTCCAACGAAGATGGCCAAAAGGTATTCAGAAAATAAATATCTTATTCCAAAAAATATCGTTTTCCAAAAAAAATACTTTTTCAAAAAAAAAATACTTTTTCCACAAAAAAAGTAATTTTTCCACAAAAAAAAAACAAGTGCTTTTACCAAAAAAAAGGACTTTTCCCGGAAAAGGTGCTTTCACCAGAAAAAAGACTTTTTCCAAAAAAACAAAAAAATGCTTTTACCAAAAAAAGGTACTTTTGACAAAAAAAATACTTTTTCAAAAAAAAAGTTAAGTGTTTTTCCGAAAAAGTCCTTTTTCAAAAACAAAGGTCTTTTTATAAATAGCAAATTCTCCATAAAAAAAACAGATTTTTTCAACAAAAAAATAGTGCTTTTTTCAAAAAACTACATACTATTCTAAAAAATAATTTTATTTTTTTTGATAACAAATTTTCAAAAAATCTAAAAAACTGCAAGTTTGTAAAAATTTGAAGAATACATATAACAATTTTCATGTTATATTAATTTTCATGATCATGGCACGATGGGTTATTTCCAAAAAGTTCTTTAAACAAAAAAGTACTTACTTATTAAACATGGCCAAATGAAGACCTCCACTAAAAGGGGATCTTTAATATATTACTGGGAGACGTAGAAACGAGTAAAGAGTCCCATTTTACGACCATTGGCTAAAAAGTAGAAATATAGGTTTTCTGTGATGTGGGCTAATACACTGATAATGCACTTATTGAATTTTCCACTGAAAACGTGGTATTACCGGGATTTAAAATTTTAAGAAGTGCTCATCTTAATCAAAATGTTAAGCTAAATCTGAAACTTAAAACTTAAGTTGTTTCCAAAATAGGCAGATCAGTAAAAATTTGGTTTTTGAAAAATTTTATAAGAACATGGAAACTCGATTAATTGATAGTCGAAACATTAAATTTTATATGTAGTTATACAAACATGCGCACTGAGAAGGGCTAATTAGGAATTCGGAGATGAAGAGGATAGAATGCTAAAAACCCATAAAATAATTAAATGTTTACCTTTAAGACATCGAAAAAGTTTTTGCATAAATTGATACCATTTTTTCACAAAAATATATTTAAATTTCAATATTTCAAGTAGTTCCAAAATAATAGTCTTTTGAACTAAAAACTTCATTTACATTGTATGTATTTTTTAATTTTCATTAGCATTGTTCTCAAACCTTATTTTTCGTAAAGCAATTTTAATCTAAATTGAAAAAAAAGAAAAAAAATTATACTTTTCGAAAAACAGGTTAAGAAAAATGTTATTCAGATGTAAAACCACATACAACTTCACTGACGTTTTGGAGTTCAAAAACCTCTACTCAATCTCAATATATCTGTTCGCTCAACAGAAAAATTTATTACGTTTAACAAAATGCATTGTTTATTTTTGGCTCAGGAAAAGTGTTTTTGTTAATTTTTACAATTCTTAATTAAAGTACAAAATAAGTACATCTATAGTCTTATTTATACTTCTAATTTACACACAATTTTTATTTAAGCTAATAACAATGCTACATTGATGTGAAACATAATAAAAAAAGTTGATCTTTCATTTGCGCCATTACATTTTAAAGTTGGACTCTTTGTTCAAACGGGACGCGGAAGCTTTACCAGCCCTGGTCCATATATATATTAAGAACATTTGTGGATACCCCGATGAAACGAAAATTTTGACTGTTTCATAAAATAGAGTATTTTTCGAAAAAAATTCTTGGCTCCTGGTCCTAACCAAGGTCCAATTTTGGATATGGATGTCGTTATCACGGGCGTAGGGTAAAGGTAGGAGTAATACATATTTTCATCGACATTCCTTAAACTTTATCAGTTTTCAAGCTATTGTAGTATTATCAAAGTAAAAATAAAACGATATGCTTTTGTTTAGCTCTGATGAGCAACTAATCTTTATTTATTTTAAAGTCTCTTATTCTACCTTATTAGTAACCATGTGAAAATGCAACGTTGCAATTCCCACGGTGAATATAGTCAAGGTAGGTCGCGTAACTGAATTAAAATAATTAGGCTTTTAGCCAATCATAAATAAGGTGTCAAGTTGTCATATTTTAAGGTATGACAACGTTGACTTGTCAATTACGCTACACCTCCCTTTTCCGATAAAAGAATGATCAAGGGTGTATTATTAATATTCATTGATCATTCTTTTGTATAATATAAATTGATAAAGTAAATCTAATTTATAATATAAATTAATAAGTTAAATTTATATTTTTTTATATTAATTTTTTTTTTTATTTAATTTATTATAAAAATTTATTTATAATTTCATATTTTTCAAATTTATTTAATTTACTTATTATTTTTTTTCGTAATATTATATTAATATTTCTTAATTTATATGTTTTCTTACTCTATCTAAATGTACTGTCCGAGTCTCGTCAATTCCTTTTCTTATAATACAATTATTTCTATCATCTAATCCTATAACTTCATAAGGACCACTAAATAAACTATCTAATTTATGACCAACTTGGTCTATATAAACTAAATCTCCTATTTCTATCCCTAAACTATTCTTATTTCTATCATATAACATTTTACGTTTATATTTGCCACTTTCTATTAACTGGGCTGCCCTTTTATGTGCTACCTGTAATCTGTATTTAATTTCCTTTTCATAGGCATCCACATTGTAAAATGGTGTTATTTCGCCATCGGAAAGAAATTCAAATATGTTAGGCGCTTTGGCAAAAACCAATTCGTAAGGACAATAATTGTGGACCAGTGATGGTGTCGTATTGTAGCAAAAAGTAAAATATTTAATCCATTCGTCCCAATCAGTTTTATCTACTGAAATGTATGAACGAACGTACTCATTAAATGTTCTGTGGACTCTTTCCACAGTTCCAAGCGTTTGATGATGATACGCTGTGGAAGTTACATTTTCTATCTTTAATAAGTTACAAATTTCATTAAATAATTGATTTTTATATTCGGTACCCATGTCAGTTATAATCTTATTCATAGGTCCGTAAATCAATATGCAATTATTAACAATTGCTTTAGCGATCGTTTTCGCACTTTTGTCTACAATTGGTACAGAGATAAGATATTTAGTAAGGTCACATATAATAGTGACTGCATAAACATTTTGATTCTCTGTCTTAGGTAATGGTCCAATGGTATCTATTTGTACCACTTCGAACGCATTTACCGGTGTTGGAGTTATAATCATTCCCTCCTTTGTATTTATAAAATGTCTTATTCTTTCGACATTTTTCACAATTTTTGACATATTTAGTTACGTCTCTTGTCATGTTTTTCCATGAAAATTTCCGACGTATTTTCTTTAACATACGACTGATTCCTGGGTGGCCACCCCAGATTGGATCGTCGTGATATTTCCGCAAAATCCTTTCCTTTTCAACATTATCAGTAATTTTTTCTATTTTTGGCGTGAGTTCTATAATTAATTGCTCGAGCATTAAATTTCCTTTTTCTTTATATTTATCTATCGCGATATTTTTAAATAGCGAGTCACCTAATGACTGCTGTACTTTTCTCAAATTATTATCGACTGCTAATTTTTCAAGCATTGGGAATAATCGATCAAGGTCAATATTCCCATTATCAATAATTTTCTTTATATTTTTCGTGATCACTTTATTATTCTTATTAATATATATATAGTCGCCTTCAATCGCTAGCTTGGCACTATTTTTATTTCTAAATTTACTCAACGCTTCGTATATCTTTACTTTATTTGTTGATTTTGCATTCTCCGTAGTTTTAATGTCGCTATTTACAGTGGCTTTTCTGCTTTGCTGTCTCGTTGTCACTTTAAGTATATTTATCATATTCTCATTAATCTTTTTTATTTCGGAAAAATCTAACCGAGACAAAGCATCAGCCGCACTATTATCTTTTCCCCTTAGATACTCGACGGTAAAATCGTATTCTTCCAAGTCCAGTCTCATTCGCGTTAACTTGGAAGATGGGTTTTTCATTGAAAACAAATATGTTAATGGTCGATGATCGCTTCTAATTAAAAATTTTGTACCATAGATGTATGGTCTGAAATGCATTATTGCCCAGTGAATCGCTGCTAATTCCTGTTCAATAGTAGATTTATTGCTTTCGCCTTTCGTAAAGGACCTTGAAGCATAAGCAATGGGGAGCTGTAATCCATCATATTCCTGGCTTAATACCGCACCGCATGCATGTTTGCTTGCGTCGGTAGTTATACAGAATTGTTTGTGAAAATCAGGATACTTTAGTATCCTTGGACTAATAAGCTTCTTCTTTAAGTACTGGAATGCCTTTTCGCAATTCTCAGTCCATTCGAACTTTACATTTTTTCTACACAATCTCGTTAAGACAATGGAATGTTCAGCGAAATTTGGAACAAACCTTCTATAGTAATTGCAGAATGCAACGAATCTTTTTGTTTCATTGGCATTTTTGGGTGTTGGATAGTCTTTAATTATCTTGAATTTACTATCGTCTGGAAGTATGCCTTTATCTGTGCATTTGTGTCCCAAATAAGTAACCTCATGTCCAAAAAATGAGCATTTTTCAGGGTGTAGTTTTAGGTTATACTTGCGACATATTTCAAATACATCTGTTAAGTTCTTCAGCATGTGATTTTCAGAACGACCTAGTACGACTAGATCGTCCATATAGAGAAATGCCTGTACTGGAGATAATCCAGCGAATGCTATAGACATCATTCTCTGAAATGAGTTAGGAGCTATTTTAAGTCCATATGGTAATCGCTTAAAACGGAACGAACCTTTGTCCGTTGAAAACGATGTTATGTCCCTTGAGTTTTCATCCATCTCTACTTGGTGAAAACCTGACGTTAAGTCAAGGCAGGAAAAATATTTTGCTCTGCCTAAGTTATCAAGAATATCATCTATTCTTGGTAGTGGGAATTTATCAGCAATCAATTTCTTGTTGATTGCCCTATAATCTACAACTAATCTCCAACGTTTCTGGTCGCTTCCAGGTAGAGATTTTTTCGGTACCAAAAGAATTGGGCTATTGTATTCTGAAGCTGATGGTTCTATTATATCATCATCTAGTAGCTTGTCTCGCAATTTCCTCCTTATGTTTATAAGGAATTCTATAATTTTTAACGTATGATGGCTCTGTATCTCTCAAGCGTAATTTCTGCTTGTAAAAATTATTAACCGAAATTCTTTCCGTTTCGAGTGCAAAGACGTCAATATATTCCTTACACAGATTCTCAAGTTCGGGTCTCACAAAATCAGGAAAATTTTTAGACAACAATTGCAATTTTATCTGATCACAAAATTTGTCATTTGGAATGACAGTTTCATAATCATCTAAATTTTCAGTTTTCAGGTTTATGTTCCTGATAACAACATCGTTTGGTGTCGTGTTTATTATTCTCACTAAGGGTTTAGTACTTGTCGCAATTGTATTCGCAACAAATATTCCATCTTGAAGTTCCTGGTTTGGAATGAGAATATCCTTATCAGAGTTTTGGTTACTAATTGCCCTAATAACCTCTGACCTTGCAGGTATTGATATCGAATTTATACTTGGTGAATCAAGCATTGGAACAGTTATGTCTTCAGGATAATCGCTTGGCCGAAGTATAAGCCAATCCTGATCCGTTTGATAGTCCAACATGCAGTTGTATTTCCTAATGAAATCAAGACCGAGTATTCCATCAGATGGAATAGGAAATTCATCACTAACCACGTGAAATTCGTGTTTCACCAACAGGTTCTTAATTCTCAACTCTGTGGTAACTTTCCCCAATGTATAGGTTATACCTGCACCGATGCCGTGAAGGCTAGTTATGTCATTTAAATTAATTGAAGTGTTGCCTACCTGACCCGTTTTAATTACAGAAATATCAGCGCCTGTGTCAACTAAAAATATCAGGACGCTGTCATTTAATGTTGTTCGCATTGAGACATATGATGTAAAATTCAGATTCATACTATAGATTCTACCGTTGTAATTGGTCCCATTTACTGAGTACCTGGGGTTCGGTCGTTTTCCGGACCATTATTCTGATCGGTGACCACTCTTACGTTTCCTGTATATCGGCATCCACGGTTATTTCCGCGGCCCCTTTGGTTGCGATTATCATTATTATTGTTGTAACGTCCGTTATTGTTACCCCGGTAGGTATTCCTATTCCGGTTATTTGAATTGTTGTTATTTCCGCGATAACCTCCACGGTTATTTTTACGGTTGTTTCCACGGTAGTTACCATGGTTTCCCTGGCTATTCAGGTATAGGACGGCATTCTGTTGTCCATATGCATCGGTACAACATTCGACAAATTTTGCCACTGCCTCGTTAAGAGTGTCAAACTTGCCCGACTGCATTATCAGTTTGACTTTCTCGTTACTCGCATTCCTGACCATTGCTCTAACCGCAGCCTTGGTCGAATATTTATCGGCTATCGATGGCGTTAAACCATCTGAAATATATGCTGATTGTGGGGATTTCGTTAACTCCTCTACTTCTTTTACATAGGCGTTCGCATTTTTGCTCGCCTGTTTTATGTTCATTAGTTTGGCAGAAATTACATCGACCGATTCTCCTTTTACGTTCGATTTTAAGGAGTCTATCACCTGAGCCAAATTTGTCTCAGACCCTTTTAGTAGATTAATGGCAGTGCCCTTTAGTTTTGTTTTTACTAAATTAATGGCAATGGCATTATGGTTTTCACACACGCTGTCTACCAGTTCCAGGGCCGATATAAAGCCCTGTAAATTCTCAGGTCGGCCATCAAACTCCGGAATGAGTCTAGAGGCGACAGTGAGAAATTCAATCGGTGTTTGCGGCATATTCCCGTTATTCTGTTCCAAATTGTTATTATCAATAGGTGGGGTGTTGTCCCCGTGTTATTATTACTAGATGGGACGTTGTCCCCCGTTGGCCGAGCAGTGTCGATTCCAACGCCTGGCGATTCAATGTCGTCTAGGCAAGTAATGCTCTCCTGGAGTGAGAAAGGTATTTTTAGCTCAACTCCTTTTTTTATAGCAACAGAGATTAATTTTTCTCTGATGTCCGCATAAAAAGCGTCGGCTGCTACTTTATGCGTTGATGTCAAACGAGAGTATGAAACATTGAATAATGCTCTCAATCTCTCAAGATGACCTTCGAGAGCTTGTAGATGTTTATCGACGGTCTCCTTTTTGGTATCCCGTTCTACATTCAGGCACTTAAAAGATCTGTTAAAATCTTCCCTAATTCTCCTTGCCTTTGCGATTATTAAATCCCATTCCATTTAATCAATCATATAAAATTTAAACTCTAAATTCTCCTATTCACCCAATAAAAAAAAAATTAACACGGAAATTAAAATGTAAGTGCCGTTTGTATCATTTTAGGTAACAATTAAACCTTGTCTAAATCATTGGCCATAGATCGCCTATAATTCTTACGCAGGGATCTCTTGTGTAATTGATATAAATATGTTAGCAGCTGAACTGCTAGAAGCGAGATTATTATTATTAAGTAGACAGTCGGTGGTTGAATTTGCACCACCTTAACCTCGTTTATAACATTTGCATTGGGTTTTTCCATTTTAGATTCCTGGAAACCCATTTTAAAATTAAGAAACCCCGTTAAGGGTACAGCAAAATAGGGAGAAATAATATAATTTTTAATATTGATATTTCTTTTAAATATACATAATTTAAAAGTATTTACTTTTTTATTATTTTAATAATTCACTTACTACAATTGTAATTTTATATATATTTTTGTTGTTGCTGCTTAAGTTGTTGTTGCTTTTATGATGATCATATTGTCTTATTTTCCTGGTGGTGTTTTGGCCACACCACCCTTGGAGCACTTGGCGTGTGTCTCCGGCAATACACATCCGCATTGCTTCTTCATTGATTTATCGATTGTGTTATATCTATCTTTATGTACGAGTAGCTGATCACAAACATGGACGGCAACAACTTGTATTATTTGTAGGGTTGAAAGCAATTTTTGTGTGTTTTAGAGAAACCGGTATATGTTACTACACATTTTGTGTAATTATAAACTTATTAAAATTTTTGTTAACGACATCAGTATTTTTGTTTTCACTAACAAACACATTGCATCTTCGTTTTTATTTTAGTTTATTTCTTATTTCGTATTTTTTTTTTGTCTTTTTAATCCAAATTATTAGTTTTTTTTTTTTATAAGTTTAAGTATCTCAAAACTTTTTTTTTTTTTTTTTTAGTTTCACATATAAATTCCTTTAAACGGGTAGTTTATACTGCAACGTTTTAATTAAATTTTTTCCAATTTTATGAAATTGTGTTAGTTTTTTTTTTTAGATTTTATTGAGATATTTAGATAAGTGTTTTCACGTCTCTTTAGTCTAGATTTTATTTTTTTTTATTAAATTTTATTATAAAATTTTTGATACAAGTTTTTCACTTTTTTATGTTTTTTAAGATTTTTTTTTTTTTTTTTAACTCCGGTTCTACCGATATGGCAGGATCGCCATGTAGTATTATCAAAGTAAAAATAAAACGATATGCTTTTGTTTAGCTCTGATGAGCAACTAATCTTATTTATTTTAAAGTCTCTTATTCTACCTTATTAGTAACCATGTGAAAATGCAACGTTGCAATTCCCACGGTGAATATAGTCAAGGTAGGTCGCGTAACTGAATTAAAATAATTAGGCTTTTAGCCAATCATAAATAAGGTGTCAAGTTGTCATATTTTAAGGTATGACAACGTTGACTTGTCAATTACGCTGCACTATAGGTCATATTCTAAAATCAAATAAGGAGCGCAGTCTTGAAAACTTCAGATAAGCTGATGGCGACATTTACCAGGTAATATCATATTTTAACAATAAATTTTAACAAATAAATTCTGGAAAATAGTTTTGAAAAATAACACTCAAAAATGGTTAAACCACTGGAAATTTTTACTATTTTGTTAAATAAGATTAACTTAAATCTATGCTTAAGTCAGTTTTTAAATACAAAATGGGTTCAAAAATAGTCAACTCGATTTAAAACACATTTAATAGATTTTTTATGTTTATTGTTTTGGAAATACATGGAATTTCGTTCTGAAATTTTAGTATAACAGTTTTTGTGAAAAAGTTTCTACTATCGATTTACGAAAAAAAAAAATTAGAAATCTAGAAGGCTCATAATGAAGATGTCCTCTTAAAATTGAAAAGTGAAAAATTTTAAAAATAAATTTATGATCGGGAGATAAAAATCGTATAGGACCAAATTTTGTTTACAGGTTCCACAATTTTCTGCTTTTGTGTTCATTGGTTGCCCAGGACCAAATATTTTTTACAGGTTCCAAATTTCATGCTTTTGTGTTCATTTGTTTAAAAGAGTAAATAATTTTGCTGCAGTTGAAACCTACAAGTTTTAAGTGAATATGTAAATTTCTTTCAGAGTTGTAAAGAGTACCATTTACCACCTTTTGCTCTTTTTTAAACCTATAACTTCTAAATATTCAAAATCTTCTATATCTTAAAAATCGTAGACGCCGTTAACGGTAGTTTTTAATATCGGAATATATTAAGATTTCATCTTTTATAATTAAACATTAAAATTGTTTGCTTTATTCCAAGTTCCTAGCTCCAGTGGTTTGAACTTTGTGATTAATGGCCATTTATCCTATTACTATGGTTTTATGATAAATTCCAAAAAGTTTTTCTTCAGTGAATTACCTGAAGTGTTTTGGACAAAAGGAGACTTTTCCCAGTAAACATTTCCAAAAATCCCATCTTAGTGGATGTATATGCGAGGGGATAAACCTACATGCCAGATTTCAAGTTCCTAGCTGCAGCGGCTTGGTCATGGTGATTAAGGGGACATTTTTTTCTTTGTACCACATTCTCATTGAGTTTTTATAGGGAATTCCAAATACTATATTTTAAGTGCATTAGCCATTACTCTATTTGAAATTACAGATTTCTAGCAGAAGAGGTTTAAGCAGAAAGATAAGATGGATATTTTTTATCGTAACAATTTCCAAAAATAGTCTACGATTTCAGATTTCTAGCGAAGAGTTTTAAGCAGAACGTTAAGCAAAACACTTTTTTGTTTTTTGTGCAACCTTTTAATTATTTCCAAAAATCATGTTTCCGAGAATTGTGTCTACGCCGGAGACGGAACCTTCATACCAAATTTGAAGTTCCAAGCCCATGCGGTTAAAGCTGGGAGATTACTTATTAACATTTGAACCCCATTTTAACTATGTTTTTATTTCAAAAAGTAGCTAATTAGTCTGTACATCAACACATATTTTATACTGGCGGACAATGCCCACAAGGTTGTTAGCGTAGATAAGACGTTTTTTTTTTTGCGTTAAAGTTCAAAATGTAATTTTTATTGGACAATACAATAAAGTATTACCTATCTTATTTTACAGATTTGCAGAAATTTTTTACTCAGCGAAGCCTGCTTGGACATAACACAGAGTAAAAACCCCTAAGTCCGGCCGCAGGCCGGCTACGCAGAAAAACTTTAATATTCACACAATCTTCTTTTGAAAAATTTGTCAATGAAGAATATGTCTATTTTTTACTGGGGATTATTAGCATAATAATGTTAGACGTAGTTCCCATGTTGGTTTGAGGGTTGTGATAGAAACATTTCAATTCATAATCCGCAAATCGGAAATTGGGATAATGTCATGTCATTCCCGCCTAAAAATGTAGATCCCCAAAAGATTAACTTCTTATAAAAATCGTCCAGGACCAAATATTTTTTTTTTTTACAAATTTTGAGCTTTTGTGTTCATTTGTCAAAAAGAGTATATAATTTTGCAGCACTTGGAATCTAAAAATTTCAAGAGAATAAGAAAATGTATTTAAAAGTTATGAATTAGTACCAACTTTTACCCCTTCTTACACAGTTAACTTCTAAATATCCAAACTATTTTATAATTTAATTTTATTATACTTGACTAGCTTAAAAGTCCGAGATATCGTTACCAATAGTTTTTAATGTCGGAATATATTAAAAAGAAAATGATTTCCTGTTTCAAATGGTTCGAAATGGTTCGAGAAGATGTTTTAAATTTTAAGCATAAAGCAATTGTACATGTCATTAAGAGGACACTTTTCCTCTTTAAATCTCCATTTATGACAAGTTTTAAATAAAAACGCAGAAAGTATATCTTAAGTGAATAACGATATAATTACCTAATGATTTTGATTATGATGTTAAATAGAGATTGTCCGTTTTTGCCCCTCTCTTGGTTGATGTCTACGCTTAAGAGAACCTAAATGTAAAATCTCAAGTTCCTAGCTCCTACGATTTGAGCCGGGCTATTAACGGACATTTTTCATTTTAAACCCCATTTATACAACGTTTTAATTGTAAGTTCAAAGAAACACATATTTTAAAAGTCAGATTTGTAGCCAAATGTTATTTGGCAAAATATTAAAAAGTAGATTTAGCCCCTCACCGTAAGAAATTTCACCATATAAATTTCTTATTATATAATGTCTGCTCCAGACGAGGAAACTTCAAGTCAAATTTCAAGTTCCTTACTCCAGCGGTTTAAGCTTTGTGATTAATCCCAATTTTAAACCCCTCTTTTATGGTGAGTTCCAAAAAAATGTTCTTCAATGTTTTCCTTTTTATCCATCCCCGCAAACGTTTACAAAAATCCCGTCTTAGTGGATGTCTTATTTAATAACAATTTGAAGTTGAATATATTTTTACCATTTTTATCAAGTTTTTATTGGAAATTTCAAAAAGTATATCTTCGATAAATTAGCCCATACATCAGGGAATACATATCCTAAAATTAAGATTTCTTCACAAAAGGGTTGGGGCAGTAAATCAAGAGGAAACCTTTTCACTTTTTGCTCCATTACGTAAATATTTCCAATAATCCCATATTTGTGGATGTCTACGCCAGACGAGGAACATACATGCCGAATTTCAAAATCAAGCGGTTTGGGCTGAGTGGTTAACGGAACATATTTGCCTTTGTACCACATTTTTATCAAATTTTGTTGGAAGTTCCTAAAGGCAAATTTTAGATTTCTAGCTGAAGGGCTTTAAGTAGGACGATAAGGGGACGACTTATTATCCTTTTTGTCCTAACAATTTCCATAGGTCGTGATTAGTTGTACACGATCGAGAAGGAACCTTCATGACGAATTGAAGTTCCAAGCTCCAGTGGCTTAGATTGGGTGGTGAGCCTGTACTAAATCCCTTTTAAATACCATTTTTACTATGTTTTTATTGCATATTTTAGAAATTATTTTTCCAGTAAATTAGCCTATACACCAAAGGGCACATAATTATAGTAACGGGCAATCACTTTACAGCGTTTTAATTAGAAGTTCAAAGAAAAACATATTTTAAAAGTCAAATTTCTAGCTAAATGTCATTTGGGATGACATTTAAAGGAAGATTTCGCTCTCACGGTAAGAATTTCCTTAAATTTATTCTTAGATAATGTCTTCGCCGGTAGAGGAAATTTCAAGCCAAATTTCAAGTTCCTTACTGAAGCAGTTTAAGCTTTGTGATTAATCCCAATTTTTCTTATTAAAACCCCTTTTTACTGTAATTCCATCTTTGTGAGTGGAGGAGAAACCTACATACCGTATTAAAAAATCAAGCGGTTTGGGCTGAGTGATTAAGGGAACATATTTGCCTTTTTTATCAAGTTTTGTTTAAAATTCCTAAAGGTATATTTTAAGTGCTTTAGCCCATAGATTATTGGCTAATGCACTTGAAATTTCAGATTTTTAGCCAAAGGGGTTTAAACAGGACGATAAGGGGAGGACTTTTTGTCTTTTTGTACTACATACTAACAATTTCCTAAAATTCTGATTAGATGTATGTGATGGAGAAGGAACCTCAATGATAAATTTGAAGTTCCAAGCTCCAGCGTTTTAGGCAGCGAGATTAAGCGGAATTAATATCTTATGAATACCATTTTTACTATATTTTTATTGCATATTTTAGAAATTATCTTTTCATTAAATTAGACCTTATACCAATGAACACATAAGTTATGGTAACGTGAAGGCTCACTAGGTTGTTATCATAGATAACACGTTGTTTTGCCTTAAAGTTTAAAATGTAATTTTTATTGGGCAACAGAATAAAGTATTAACTTTTTTATTTTACAGTCTTCCATAAATGTTTTACTCAGAGAAGCCGTCTTTGGACATACCACAGAATAGAAAAATCCTAAACCTGGCCGCAGTCCGTCTACGCAGAAATAGTGTAATATTTACACAATGTTCTTTTGAAAAACGATTTTATAACTATGTAAGACATAGCTCCCATTTTGATTTGGGGGTTAAGACAAACATATTTTCATTCGTAATCCCCAAATTGTAAATGCTGATAATGCCAGGCCATACCTGCCTAAAGGTTTGGATACCATCTCTACTACATTGTGTTCTATTTTCCTTAAATGATTAAATTCTTATCCAAAATCAATTACATTTTAAACTTGAAGGCAAAACAATGTCGTCCCCACGCTAACAACGCAGCGGGTATGCCATAGTGTGTACGTATCCCAAAGTCATAGGGATGAGCCCTCTCGGTCGGTTAGGGTGGGTAACCGTCCGTAAAAAATGTTTAGAAATTTTTTAATTAGTAATAAAAATACATCTTAAATACATCTTAAATACATCACACATGTGATATTACCTCATTATAAGAAGGCATGTCCAATGCCTTAAGCCGATCTACACATCTTTATTGGGCATCGATAGAATGTGGATTTATCACAATTTCATTAATTATTAAATGTTACTAATCATGAATATAAATGTTTTTATACAAACAAAAACTAATTAAAATTATAAATTATAGGTAAATAAAAACCAAACACAAACTACATTGTTATGAAGCTTCAAACTCCTTCAGCTAGAGTTTACAGGCAAGGATCTGGATCTGTGATCAACATCACATGAATTCTGTATAATATTCCACATGTTGGTTAATATATAAAATAACTCCTTAAATATTCACAAAACTTACAATGAATAAAAATTTTTAGGCAGAACTACACGCAGAAAAAAGATCATCGTTTTATAATAGTTTGAGAGCATCATGTTATGACTACAATTCGTAGCAATCAGATTATGATCCTAAATGACGATAAAATCGTCTTCGGTAATCGTAATATGATCATAAAGAGTCATGTATATGATAATTATAATCAAAATATGATAATTTTGTGTCCACAATCATCTTCAATCATACTTTTTCTCTGCGTGTAGGTGCACTCCGGGCAAGCCCGGCTTTAGCCGGCTTGTAATGCATATTTCAAAACAGAATTGCTACAACTTTTTAAATTTATGGATTTACAGAATCCCAACAATTTGTATATACTCGCAGGAGACCTCAAGAGTAGACATACTTATTGGGGTAATAGCTCATGCAACACGAATTGAAATATGTTAAAAGAATGGTTATCATGTAACGAGATTAACTTAAGATGCAGTTTTTATGCTTCTACATCACCATCTTTTCGACGTTGTGGATATTATTTAGATATATGTATCGCATATTCTCGTTTGAATATTCATAGAGAAAACAACACAATGAATTGCTTAAAGACATTAGACTACGACAGTGATCATAATGCAATCCAAATGCGAATTTTAAATAACGAAAAAGACCATCCTTTTGCCTATTTCAAAAAGTTACCAAATCTAAAGTTAAATTATAAAGAAACTAACTTGAAAAGGTTCATAAGTAGTATTTTAAATGAGTTAACTAATAATGATAGGATCCCAAACAACAGGAATCTTACCAATTCAGAAATCGATTTTTATTTGCTTAAATTAAGTAGTTATATAAGTACTGCTATTGAAAAATCAGTGCCAAAAATTAAAAGCTCTGATTCAATATCAAAATTTACAAACACAACCATAAAGAATAAAAAAAAAAATGCAAAATCCTAAATATAATAAAAAATACAAGAGATTAGAATGCCTTTTAACAACCAAAGAGCTTAATTTATTAAAAACAGAACTTAAATTAGTTAGAAAGCTTATTAATGATAATTTAACTATTTCTGTCAACAATCATTTTACAGAAAAACTATCCAACATGAATCATTAGAATTCGTCAAAAATGTTTAATGAAGTAAAAAAGCAATTTAGAACTAGTCAATATGTTAACATTGATGTTATAAAAATTGGTCACGATGAAGAAAATTTGATTAGAAAGGCTGGACTTTATCCAGTAGACTTGGAAAAGGAACAAGGAAGTTATAAATTCATAATAAGAGATTATGACAATATAATAAATATAACTGTCACTTTTCTAGAATCAATTCATTCTGATACATAGTTTGCAAAACGATGTTGATAACTATTTTTCCAGATTTTTGGAAACAAAAAAACGTATATGAAATTAATCAATCAACTCTTACTATGTTTACTGAATTTAATAAAGCCGCTGATTTAATTGATCCCTTTAAAAATCTGAGAAAAAAAACTCTCCTCAGGTTTGGATAACATTCCAAATATTGTACTAAAGAACATACCAAATGAAATAATTCTTGAATACTGTACTTTATTCAATAATATGCTTAATAATTCATATTTTCCTTGAGTGTGGAAAACGGCTAAGGTTATTAGTAACTTGAAAAATCTATGAGCTATAAATTTACTACCTAATGTAAGCAAGGTATAATTTTATTAATTATAGGCAGTTTGGATTTAAATTTAAACATTCAACCGTACACGCGATACATAATCTCACTTCAAATATTACTTGGAATTGGAACAAATCGTTATGTACAGGTGCTTGCTTAGTAGATTTCGAAAAAACTTATAAAGTATAAAATTCCTTTTCACCTACCCGTTCTCATATATAACACATTAAACAATGTTTTCTGGTTTGTAATAAAATCAAATGAGTACAAGGAAGTTTATTATTGTTAATGGCTTACAGAAAGGAACAGTAAATTCCCCAATCTTATTTAATTTACTTATACTTGATCTTATGGAACAAATAGATAACATAATAGGGTTTGCCGGTGATATTATTTACCATTCTGATGACAAAATTCAGAAAATCAATGAGAATTTGCAAAATTATTTCTACACCGTAGAACAATATGCCAAAGACTGGAAAATGAAAATTAATATTGATAAATTAATATTTTTCTCCCAACAGTGGGTAAATGTAAAATTGGAAAAAATTTGGAATAAAATTTAGTTCTAATATTAGTATTCCAAACAAACAAATCGTTAAATATTTAGGTATTCACTTTGACAATTTTTTTTCAAAATATATTAGTTCTTAGGTAAAGAATACTATACCAAGCTTTAATTAGACCAATTTTAACATATGGTTGCCAAATTTGGTTTAATATCTCCCCCTCTTATATGGAGAAAATGGGAGTTTTTGAAAGGAAATGTCTAATGGCATGCACTTCACTTTTTCCAACCAAAAACTATATAACACTGCTAAGACTAGCCGAATTGACAACTTTATTATTCATTTAATAAGAAACCACATTGCAAAGAGCTTAAAATGTATTGGAAATAACCTGATTATGGCTCTCTATTACGTAAATGATCAATATATATATATGAAAGCCTTCAAAATGGTTATGTTCCACCGGATGCCTTTTTACACCTTGATAAACAACGATTTATCCAAAATGAAATGGGAGTTCCTATATTCTACCACGAGCCACAGAAAAAGCTATAAAATGCAATCAAACGACAATAGAAAATAAAATATTCGACACTAGCGTATACTCTGGAGATACAAATATGTTACCGAACATAAATTTAAAAAATATTGGTGGCTAGACTAAATTGCCAGCTACAGCTCTTTACTTTTTTTTTTGTTTTAGGGCCATTATTACAACTTGCCAATAGCTAAAGTTTGGATGTTATCTGACAGATTATTAGTTTTTCGTTATTATAAGTATACTTTAAGCTAAAAGTGACCCATAAGCTAAAGGGAAGACATTGTTGCCTTTAACTTTAAACGTAAGTTTTATGTGTTTAAAGTTACCACATTTTCTGCTCTATAAAGAAAAAGAAGAAAATACCGAATTTCACAACCGAATTTCACAAATTATTGTTTGTTTGTAAAGAAATAAATAAAAGTACGTTGCCACTACGTATTTTTATAAACCAATTCATAAACCAATAATCGGTTTTTAGTTTGTTGCTGCCACATTATCAAAAATATTAATTTTATTTTATTCGGAAGTTGTAATAATGAAAAACATTATAGCTCACTTTTTTCCTCACTTTAGCTAAAGTTACCTTTTACTAACAATTACTTTAAAGACAAGTTGTAATAATGGCCCTTAATCACTTAACTACTTTTTTATTCATACAAAATATAGAAGTAATTTTTTTTAATTTTTCTTTACATGAATTTATACATATTTACTCTTCTGTTGTATAGTAAACACTTAAATTATTTTCTCAAAAAGAATAATAAATTGATAAATGTAAATTGTACTTTAGAGCTCGAATACGGGATAGTGTATATTAAGTTATATAATCTACTATTTGTTTATTTATAGTTTTAATATAAGAAATTTTGCTAAATAAACGTTTATAAAAAAAGAAAAAAAAAAACATCAATGATTTATTTGTACAGGTCAAGACGAAGATAAACGTGGAGCATAATTTAGTTGAAAATCCGCCGATCATTTATAAGTCTATGACTTATATTCCAGTATTTTCTGAAAGGATAGTAAATTAAAATATTTATGATAAAGAAAAATATCAATTGACATTGAAAAATTAGAACACACTCGACAAATTATTTAGTAAAACTAAATTAAAATTCGATACACATGAAAAATCCAACTTGGTGCACAAGGTTAGTAGTTGGGGGAAACTTGTAAAACTATGTGCACTCTAGGGTTACAGTTGTTTTTGATCAACTTTTACCTATCAGCACGTAACGGGCAATAATGTATTAATAATATAGATCGCTTTTTCAGGTCATTTTGAAACAAAAACCTACCGCACAAAGTGCATTTCCTTACAATACATTTTTTCAAGTTTTTAACGTTAAAGTTGTACTCGTTGACCAATAATACTGCACAACATGTTTTAAATAAGTTTTTCTTATTGCGTTCACTTTTTTGCCAATTTTGATGGCTATATCCCGAAAAAACGCTTTAATCTTAAATCCGCGAAACACGTCAAATTTGAAAACGTTTGTGTCCTTTAAGTTGGATATGCATCGTTATTGTCTTAATATTTATTTTTAGTTTAATTAAACAAAAAGAGGATTATGCGGAAACCTTTTTGAAAACCACGAAGAATAAAATTGCGTTACTTCATATTTTTATGAACTAATGTACGGCTATGATAGCTAAAATTTGATACAAGTCAAAAGTTGTAACTAGAGCTGCGATTTCCATGCAAATGCATGTTTTTGTCGATAATCTAAGAACGATGTCGATCAATTATCTTTCCGAACGAATAAATTTGCGTTAAAATGGCATCGAATTGTTTTTGCATATTTCGCTGAAAATGCATATTTTTGCATATTTTGGTTTTAAATGCATATTTTTTGCATATTTTAAATTTATGAATGCATATTTTAGAATTTTTGAGTGATTTTTTAAAAAAAATCCATATTAACAAAAAAAAAAGTTTCCAAATACAAAAAAAAAAATTCTTCAAAAAATCAATAAATAATGACTTTTGGAGCTCTGCTCACAATACAACTTTACATTATAAAGACGCTTATACTAAATAACTTGATGGCGCATGCTAACACAATTATTCACATTAAATTTTCAAATAAATATATTGTATATGCCATTTTTTCATTGTTTTGCAACGTATTTTTGAGAAAAAAAACTGAATTCTTCAGGAAATTTTAACGTGAATTAATAAAGTTTTAAAATTCAAAACAATAATTTAAATGAAATTTGTCCATTAATTGTTCGAAATTTAATTGTGAGTACATTTTACAGCTTAACACGTATCTTTTGTTTTACGAGATTTTTTTTCCAGAAAATATGCCGAAGATAAAGCCATCCAAGTCTTCCATCATAATTAAATACGTTAACGAATTTAACGAATTTAACAATGCCTTTAAATCTGATGGTCGAATACTGTATTCCAAAGTCTGCAATAAATCCGTGGGTCACGAAAGGAAGTTGAAAATGGATGGAAAAATGTTTATTGGACTGATTAGATGCTATTTTGAGTGTCAAATTTGAAGAAAAGTATGTAGTTAAGCAATAAATTCACTACTCGGCCTCAGAAAGTTCGGCCAAATCGAAAATAGTTCGGCGGCCGAACTTTTAACTTTATAGCTAAACTTCGGCTTTTCTCTTAAATTTTATACACAAAATCGAATTAAATCGGCTCAACAAACATGTTTCCAATACCAAAATTTGTCATCATTGCCTCTAGATATCAAAAAACCGACAAAATATAGTTTTTTGGCCGTACTGTTCGGTCGGACACTACAAATTAAGTAATGAAAATTTAAGTAAACACTAAAATTTTTTTATATAAATAGAACATTTTTGGTCTTCAAAGTTAAGTAACGTCATGATGCTTGTTAGGAAAAGACCCTAATCACGTGCTTGATTACGAAGAAGACAAGAATTGTTAAAGTTCTGCCTATTATGGAGGCTCTAGCTTTTCTAAAACTTCGGATTATGATGAGATCTTTAGCCAGATCGAAATACTAGTATCAACCTAGCTAATATATTTGATTTGCTTTATTTTTGTAAATCTACGGAGGTTGAAAGCTCGTTATAAATTGAAAATAACATAAAAATAATCTCGATGTATATAAAACTAAAAAAAAACTAATATAACTGTAAAAAGTATTACTTGAGCCAGAGTAAACACAAAAATTTTTTTATATAAATAGAACATTTTTGGTCGTCAAAGTTTAGTAACGTCTTGATGCTGGTTAGGAAAAGACCCTAACCACGTGCTTGATTACTAAGAAGACAAGAATGGACAAAATTGATGATTAATAGGTTTTTTGTTAAAGTTCTGCCCATTATGGAGGCTCTAGCTTTTCTAAAACTTCGGGTTCTGATGAGATCTTTAGCCAGATCGAAACACTACACTCAAAAAAAAGTTTGTAAAGTCAGCAAAAAATTTTGCTGAGTCAGCAAAATTTTAGGATGCTTGCAAAAAAGTTGCTAATGTCAGCAAAATCTTTTGCTGAAAATCAGCGAGCTGATTTCAGCAAAAGTTTTGCTAACACTTATTAGATTAGAAATAAAAAAGCCTTGCTAATAAATTTTTTGCTGAATTTTAGTAGACTGAAAAAAACGCAAAAAATTTGTAGAAAAATTGTAATTTAGTTAATTTATTTGCTGAAAATCATAAAACATATTTTTGTGATTCTTTTAAAAATAATTTTAAAAATTTTCATTTTCCCACATTGACGACATGTATTAATTTAATATCTGAAAATATATAGAAATAAATATATATAACATAACAAAAATTGTCTTTCAATTACTTACATCAATGGTTGTCTAAATGATGCTATCTTTTAAATGACACAACTGCCGAAGATAATTATAGAAACGAAACGAAAAAATAAACAAAAACAAACGAAACGAAAAAAACAACCATTTTTTGCAATAAGAAAAAGGAACCATAAAAATCTACCTAAGATGTGTGTCTTTGTCTTTCGCTTTACTCTGTCTACATGTCTGTATATGTTTGTTTGCAATTTGACCACAGTAGTTTAAATAAATATATATTTTATTTTGTCTTTTATTTAATTAATAGACAATTATTTTCACAAGCCGGTGACAACGCAAAATTTAAGTTGTTTTAATCCTCAATTGTGTTTTATGTATGAAAAAGAGATACAAAAACTTCCATTGTTGATTTTTTTATATGTCTTATTAGAGTTGTACTTTTTAGTATCATTTTCCTCTTCTCTACTACATCTTTGCCATCGCCATGGATAACAATCTTGTCGCGATGCGGTGGCTTAAGTGTTCTGGGGTTTGTGTACTGATACAAAGCACTGGAACATTGCGCACTTGTGCTCCTGCTCCGGTCTTTGTCTTAGTGTACTAAAAGCTGCAAGGAACATGAACTAACGTTTATCCTCCCCCCCTCTAATTCCCCTCTCCCACTGTTGCCCTACTAATCCTTCTTTCAGTCCTTTGTATCCTCTTCCTTTATCCCCCACTTGTAAGGTCAAGGTGGTTGGTAGCAGTGCCGATTTTCTGAATGGCTAGTTAGTGGTAAAAGATGACTAGTCGTTAACAGCTCCCCTCCAACGCCAGGGCACGGGTTGGTTGTAATACTTTTTTTTTTTTTTTGCCTAGTCCATGTACGCCGTCACTGCATGGTACGGTCCATCCCCTTACGTGCCTACTCGTGGGACCAAAAATGAATTTTACAAAAAACAACAACAAAAACAACGACAACAAGACGATTAGCGGGTTGCCTTGCAACTCGTCTGAAGATGACCTACTGGCTTCCAGCCAGGAGACGGTGGTCAACTTCCCAGTCACTGAGGGTACACTCCATAGTACTCCAGCGTCTCACCAGACAACATCTCAGGCAATAGCCCAGCCTGGACAGGTCACCTCGGCAGGTGAATTGCCCAAGCGTTAGCGGAAGAAAAAATCCTCAGGCGACGTATGGAAGTCTAGATATTCAAGAGCGAAGTTTATTCTTGACAAAATTGCCAAGACCGTTCATGAGCGCGATGAAGAGGACCGCGTAAAATACCAATCTGTGGTGGATGAGTACCTTGTTAAGCGAAAGGAGGCCGCACCCAGCACATCAAACATGACAAGAAAGGTAGAAGGGGCAAAGCGAAATCGCTCACAGTCGTGACAAATCGCCGAAGCGGAAAAAGGTCCACGAGCAGAGAACCGTTGCGCAGCCTATTTCTACATCTCGTACACCCTTTAATGAAGTTGTAAGGGATCATTTGCTTGTGGCTCTAGCAAATGTCAGTGGTGGGTTGCCTTCGCCTGTAGTAACAGAATGGAGTGCTATCGAATCCAAGTTGTCAGAACTCGTGATGGCTCACGTGATCTCCAACAAGGGTAGTCCGGTACCTCGTTTTGACTCCAGTGAAGTTCACAGGGATACAGGATAATCAAATGTATGGACTTGTTCTCTTTGGAATTCCTCAGCTAATGCATCACTACGATAGGCGATGCATGGGATGGCCTTATTTTAAAGCTAATCCCCGCTGCAGAAATTCCAGCTAGACCTCGTGCCAGAATTTGGTTACCAAAAATGGCAATGGACAATCACAGGCTGCTAGAATGCCTCAAGGCTCAAAATCCTGAGATTCCGATGAATGACTGGTCTGTCATCCGGGCAGAGGAGCCTCAGAACAACAGCATGAGCTACGTGCTTGTCATCTCCGAACAGGGTGTGTCCGCACTCGAGAAGGTGGGCAATAAGCTCTTCTTTGGTATGAGGGAGGCCAAGGTAAAGGTTTTCCGTCCATCTGGGTCGGGTGGTGTCGACGGGAAAGATGAAATCGATGACGCCAACCAGCTGCTCCATAAGATGCAGCTCGAAGAACCCCCCAATATGGCTAACAAAGATGGGGATGCTAAAGGTCGTGCAGATTAATCTGCAGCATTCTCGGATTGCTACAGACAACCTGCGGGTTCTTCTAGCCGAGGAGGACCTTGACATAGGCATCATCCAGGAGCCCTGGGTCAATGACTCACAGGTTAAAGGGTTTCAGGGTGCCCCGTACTCAATACTATAAATCAATCATAAGGGTAAGCCAAGATCCTGTATAATAGCTAAACAGAACATAAAGATTTTTCTATGCTCTCAATTTAGCTCAGCTGACCTTACTCTTGCGAAGGTTGAAATGGCAGGTGGCCGCAACATCACTATTGCCTCCTGCTATATGGCTCACAATCGAGACGCCCCGCCTGAAGAAGTGAGGTTCCTGTTGTCCTCCATTGCTGCAGATGATACTTCAATCCTGGGCTGTGATGCCAATGCCAGGCACACAATCTGGGGTAGCACTGAAATCAACGAGAGAGGTGAGTCTTTTCTTGATTTTATTAACAATAACAATCTCAATATATGTAATTCTGGTACTAACCCAACTTTTATGTTTCCGAGCTCCGATAATTATAGGGGTTGGGAGGAAGTTCTAGATATCACAGCTATCTCAGGTAATTCTCACGTACGTGTTGAAAAGTGGAGGGTATCCGATAAGAAGTCCTTTTCGGATCATAATTGGATACTTTTCGGCCTAAGTTCAATAGGATTCTTAGGACGAAGCTGTGTAGGGGGTCAAGGGTCGAAGGGACAATCAAAAGTCTCGAGGACTCTGTAGGGGTCCTGGAAAAGGCCATTGATGTGGCGTTCAAAGCTTCCTGCCCTCAGACTAGGGCAAGGAAGAGTTTTCCTCCCTGGTGGAATTCTGAACTGTCAGAGCTTCGGAGGGAGACACGAAGAGCTTTCAACACTAGCTATTCCAGCAGACAGTGGAAGCCATACCGCGACAAGCTGAAGGTGTACAAGAAAGCATTGGCGTTTGCAAAGCGGAACTCATGGAGAGAGTTCTGCGAATCCATAGACAACACTAGGGACACTGCTAGACTTAGCAAGGTGCTCGCAAAGGGTCACTCTAACCCTACTTATGTTAAGAGGGGTGATGGATCCTGGTCAGAGTCATCGGCTGAGTCGTTGGAGATCCTTCTGAATATTCATTTTTCTGGCTACTTGGATGCAGATACCTTGGACAATGACCAACGCAGCCGCTCTAGGGGCGCTTCTAATGGGATGGAAAATGATAATGCTGCAGAGGGGTCAAGATTTGATTACTCCCTGGCTGCTTGTGATATACAGACTTTGCCTCTCTCTTAACTACGTGCCCGTAAGCTGGAGAAAGGTTAAAGTAGTTTTTATTCCTAAAATTGGCAAATGTGGTCACGAGACTGCAAAGGACTTTAGGCCAATCAGTCTCTCATCTTTTCTACTGAAGACGTTGGAAAGACTCATTGACGTACATATAAGGCTGAAACTCGAGGGATCGCCTCAACTGTCGGGTAGTCAACATGCGTATATCAAGGGACGCTCAACGGAAACTGCACTCCATGAGGTTGTGAGAGTGGTGGAGAGATCCTTGGAATTTGGACAATATACACTGGCCGACTTTCTGGACATAGAGGGGGCTTTCAACAATGTCACGACCGATGCAATACAGGGAGCCCTCGTGGATCTGGGCGCTGAGACTTTCATCAGCGACTGGATAGTGAACATGTTGGACTCCCGTGTTGTCAGTGCTAGACTGGGAAACAGCGAGTTGTCAAAGCAGGTCAGGAGAGATACACCTCAGGGTGGTGTGATCTCGCCCCTGTTATGGCTCCTTGTTATTAACTCAGTTCTCGTCACGCTGAATAATAAGGGTGTTAAGGTTGTCGATGTTCTTGGACGTAATTAGCGATATTATGACCAGCGCTCTGGATACTCTCAGTAGCTGGGCCACCAGTTGTGGCTTAGGAGTGAATCCGAGTAAAACAGAACTGGTACTTTTCACCACTCGGTCCAATTCGGGCTTCAGACCTCCGCGGCTTCAAGGCTGTGAGCTCACCCTCTCTGATCATGCGAAATATCTGGGTATCATCTTGGACTCTAAACTATCATGGCGACTTAACACCGAGCACAGGGTCAGGAAAGCAACGGTAGCTTTCTACTCCTGTAGGAGGATGTTTGGTTCAAGGTGGGGTTTGAGTCCGAAAATGGTGCTGTACATGGCTATTGTGCGTCCAATACTTACATATGGCTCTATAGTGTGGTGGACTGCGACCGCTAAGAGGGTGGTTACGGATCGTCTGTATAGGGTGCAGCGCTCTGCTTGCATTGGGATCACGGGCGCGATAAGAACTTGTCCTTCGGAGGCTCTCAATGCAATGCTTCACATTATTCCTGTTGATTTGTATATAATGGCGGTTTCTTCTAGCAGCGCAGCGCGGCTTGCTGCAACAGGTTCCTGGAAGTCCAGGACCTATGGACATGCTAGGCTTCTTGATGGACTTCACCCACGTGTGGGATTTAAGTCCGACTATGTTACTCCTAGATTGGATTTCTGCTGACCTTTTCGGGTTAGCTTTCCCTCCAGGCGGGAGTGGGATAGGTGGGATCCAACATGTGGTTTTGACATCAGGGTATACACCGACGGCTCAAAGATGAGTTGTGGTGTAGGCTCCGGGGTCTTCTCGGGTGACTGTAACTTGCGGTGTTCTTTCAGGCTACCTGATCATGCTACTGTTTTCCAGGCGGAAATTCTGGCTATCAGGGAAGCCTGCAGACTCCTGTCTGAAAGGGGGGCTCGAGGGACAGTGGGCATCTTCGCCGATAGCCAAGCGGCTTTAATGTCCCTGAGCTCGTACGTCACATCCTCTGCTCTCGTTGGTCAGTGCAGGGAGCAACTGTCCAGGCTAAGCTGTCTATCCCAAGTTACTCTAGTTTGGGTCTCCGGCCACAGAGACCTCTACGGTAATGAAAGGGCAGACGAATTGGCAAGGGCAGGATCTGCCTTAAACGTCTCCACATCGGTGTCAGTCGCTGCACCGCTGGGGACTGTTAAGGGGGAAATTTTCCGGCACTATTTTCGCAGGGCGGGGGACAGGTGGCATAATTTGGATACCTGTAGGACCGCGAGACTTACGTGGCCCAACTACGACCTAGGGCGTACAAACTCTCTCCTGAGCGGGAGCAGAAGGGAGGCTGACGGCTGTTCTGACCGGTCACTGGCTGATTGGTAGGCATGGCATTAGACTTGGGATTGTACGCGGTTCGCATTTTCGCAGCTGCGGCATACCGGGTGAGGACGAGACTGTGGAGCATCTTCTCTGCGATTGTCAGGCGCTGCAGCATATTCGACTCCGGATCTTGGGTGACCATATACTGGACGACCTCTCGGTAATATCACGTGTGGGATTCGGTGATCTCATACGTTATATTAACCGAACGGGGTGGGTCTAGTACTCCGGATATTAGTTCCTTACGGGTAGTGTGGTCTCTTCAAAACGGAGTCGCTTTTTGACTCTACTTGATGCTCACGAGTAGCGTGAGCTGTCACTTAAACCAACCAACCACTATATCTTTCAATCTGGTTGTCGTCCACACTATTAATGTGCTTATCAGCACAATTTTTTTTAGCAAAATTAATTAGTAAAATATTAGTATATTAGTAAAGCATTAGTATAAAACAGTTAAGTGCTGAATAAGTATAACAAAAATTTTAGCTGAAAACACGATTTTAGCAAAAAATTTTGCTAAAAATAGTATATCTGATTTATAAGACGTTGTACTAACTTTTCTACTAACTTATTTTTTTGAGTGTAGTATCAACCTAGCTAGTATATTTGATTTGCTTATTTTTGTAAATATACGGATGTTAAAAGCTCGTTATTATTGAAAAGAAAATTTAAGAAATTTCTTTAAAACATATATGATCGAGTGCATCCCTTGCCAGTCTACTCTTAGAAAAAATTATGTCGACAAGATATATAATTCCCAACTAGAAAAAATTTGTTCTTTTTTGAAAAGAAAATATTTATAGGTGTCGATAGACGAAACAACGGCTATAGAAGGGCGTTACGTTGCAAATGTTATTGTCGGAGTTTTGGATAAAGATAATAAGCTATACTTGTATCCAGATTTTGATTTTAAAACTTTATTGAAATCCGAAGTATTTGCAGAAATAATTACCGTCAAACACGGGTTTTGCTTCAACGTTATTAGACTTTAGCCGCTTGCAAAAAGTTTACGACTTTATAATTTGTAGCAAATTCCTTTCCATTTGAACATTTTATTTTATTAAAAAAAATTCTCTTAAAATTACCTAAAAAATAAGTTGTTTGAGAAAAAACTTTGAAAAGGAAGATATAACAAAAATTAAGATTTTATGGAATTTAGTAAATTACACCATTGAATAAAAAACATAGAAAAAAATTTAATTAATTCAGCTTTTTACATTGAAGAAAAATGTAAAACCCAAATTAAAAACTCCTAATGTTAGAAATGAAACAAGATCTTTTTTTTTTTAGGTTTCCTACATCTTTTGTGTATAAGGTGTAGAAATTTAAGAACCATAAAGGAATCAATTCAAAAGACAAAAATTGGGGTTAATTTTGTGTATAAAACAAAACACACAAATTGGTATAGGCAATTAATTGTACCACTTATTGATGAAATACATATTTATATCCAAAATATTATTGACAAATTTTATAGGTGACTCTGCATGGGGTAATATAAAATTGTATCAAAATTAAATTGTTTTTTTTAAATATGATATAATATATAAATATATATTATTTTGTATTTTGCAATGTCTAGGTATATATAACGTCATTTTTAATTGGATTAGTTTTAGCGTATTCTAAATGCAATATACAATTATATATTGAGCGTGACGCCATAATACGCAATATATATGACATCATATTAAATTTTTTTGACGAAATTAATTTTATATATGAATGCAATTAAAGATTTATAATTGAATGCCATTAAAGATTTAGATTGAGTATCCACTCAAAAGTTTCAGATTAAAAGGCAAATATTATTAAATGGCAAATATCCTATATAAATTTCCTGAACTTAATAAAATTCGTTCCCTGTGAACTTTATAAAAAATATGTTAAAGGTATTTTTCAGCGTCCCAATCCCATGTTTTGGGGTTTAAAAGTGGCGGTGAAATTTAACACATCTTTGATCAGGAAATTTAGACTTATTTAAAAACAGCGTTAAAATACTCGAGAAAACACACATTTTAAAAGCAATTTGAAAACTATGTCGTGTACCCAGCCAGCCATTTATTTAAATTATTTTAAATATTGGTGAGCAAATTATTCACTAATTTTTCTCTTGTTTCATACATCCGACATTTTTAAGATCGGAGGGAGCTAATCTACAATCTATACTACATGAATTGTATTAACAAAATCGTAAATTTTCCAATTAAGTGTTTAAGCTCACTAGTGTGATTGTAGTCCGAAAGAAATAATGATAAAGAAAAAATATACAATTGGAAAATTTAAAAATATACTTCACATCGCCCAGGTCTTATTTAAACTAAATTATGTATTTCCAATTTACTTGTGTGTTACACTTCATTTTTAACTTTTTCGTCAATAATTACAATTTTCTTTAATAATTTTTTTAAATAAAAACCTTCTAAAATTTCTATATATATATGTATTCACAGCGCATACTTTAGGGACACGGCCAAAATTGTCCCCGAAATATGCGGTGTATTGAACCAACTGTCTTCATCTTATACGCTAGATGTATGAAAAGGCGCGAAAACTTTGCGGACAGTAACCAAAGTAAGCAAATGTCCCTAAACTATGCGGGGGAACGAATAAATGTCTCTAGAGTATATATATATATGTATGCACAGCGCATAGTCTAGAGACATTTATTCGTTCCCCCGCATTGTTTAGGGACATTTGCTTACTTTGGGGACTGTCCCCAAAATTTTCGCGCCTTTTCATACATCTAGCGTTTAAGATGAGGACAATTTTTTCGATACACCGCATATTTCGGGTACAATTTTGGCCATGTCCCTAAAGTATGCGCTACGCATACATATATATATATATATATATATATATAGATATATATAAATATATGCACAGCGCGTACTGTTTATTCGATACACCGCATACTTTAGGGACATTTGGCTACTTTGGGGACTGTCCTCAAAGTTTTCATTCATCTTGTAGTGATTAGTGTTAATTGTAAGATAATAATTTAATATTAATATGAGTTACCTTATGATCATATTGCCTATTGAATTGTACTACACTAAGTGTAACTAAGATAAGAATGTAAATGAAAAAGAAGAGTCATTTGAATAAAGAGAATCTGAAAAACAAAGTCACACTATTACATGGCGCAGTCGAAAAAAAAAATAATAAAAATTAAATACATTTTTTTATTGAGTTTTATGTCTAGTGAACATAAAGCAAAAGAATAACAGAAAAATATAACTACAACTATAATTTTAATAAATTACGGTGATAAATTTATGGGAATTGTAAAACTCAATAAAAGTAAAACTCGGAGTTCGAAGCCACGTGGGAGACCGCCAAGAACATTCGATACATCTACAAAAGCAATATGGATTACGTAAAAAATGTTGATGAGTTAAAACTCAGTGGAAATTTAGCAGACATTGAACTAAAAGATAAAACGGAGGCTGTTAAAGTAGCAATTTTTTTAAACGCAATTGGAGCAGAGGCGGTGGAAGTATTTAACTCGTTAAATACTAGTGCAAGTAACAGGCAAAAATATTCAGCTGTTACTGAAGCTTTTGAACAATTTTGCAAACCGAAGTGCAATGAGGTCTATGAAAGTTTTGTGTTTCACAATAGATCACAAAAACATGGCGAGCCGTTTGATAATTTTTTAATGGACATCAAAAAGATTGTTCGAAGATGTGGGTTTTCAGATGAAGATAGAATGGTGCGAGACCGAATTGTTCTTGGAACGTCTGACAAAATATTGCAAAAAAGGTTGCTGGACACGGCAAAGTTAACCCTGGATGTGGCTGTAGACATGGCGAGATCAGCAGAAGCAAGTAATCAGCAATTACAACAACTACAAGGCGAATAGGGTACAGTGGATATGGTAAAAACACGTGCAAATTGGCAAGCAAAAGGAAACCACAATAATACCTACGAAAAGGTGAGTGGTGAACGGAGAAGAAAAGAAAACAACGATGAGAAAATAGTTGGTGATAACTTTGATTGCAACTACTGTGGGCGAAAACATGCAAAAGGTAAATGTGCAGCATATGGTAAAATTTGTAATAATTGTAAGGGAAAAAATCATTTTTCGGTAATGTGTAGGAAGAAAGCAATACGACAAATTAGTACCGACTGTTTTAGTGATTCTAGTGTCTCTAGTTTATATGTTGATTCAATTAATATTATTACCAGGAGAAAAAATGCTTGGTTTGAAAATATTAAAATGCAATCGGAAAACATTCAATTTAAATTGGATACAGGGGCTGACGTAAATATATTGCCTTCAAAATATTTAAACAAATTGACGCATGTAAATGTTAAGGAAAGTTCTGAAAAATTATTTGCGTATAATTTAACTGGGATAGAAAGCATAGGCGAAGTTGATTTAATGTGCAGCGTTCGTAACAACGATTCGATAGTAAGATTTGTTGTTGTAGTAGATGATAGATATACACCAATTCTAGCAGGTGATTCTTGCGTTGATTTGGGTTTGGTGAAAATTATAAATTCGATTTCAAAAGATAATTTGCCGGTCAAATACAAAGGTGCGTTCAATGGTTTAGGCTGTTTTAAAAAAAAATTTTCAATCGAGTTGAAGGATAATGTTACTCCGAGCTCAAAACCAGCAAGTAGAATACCACTCGCTCTCAGAGATAGATTAAAAGCTGAGTTAGAGAATTTGTGTAAAAGGGATATTATTGAGAGGGTGGATAACCCAAGCTGGTGGGCTTCAAACATCGTTATTGTTGAAAAGCCAAACGGTTCATTACGTATATGTATAAACCCCAAGGAACTTAATATGGCGATTAAGGATAATTTTTATGAAATTCCTACTTTTGAACAAATTAAAATCAATTTGGTCAACAAGAAACTTTTTTCTGTTTTTGATTTAAAAGAAGGTTTTTGGCAGGTTGCGTTAAATGAGAAAAGTAAGGAATTGTGTTCATTTAGCACACCTTTTGGGTGCTATATGTTTAAAAGGTTGCCGTTTGAATAAAAATGGCTCCGGAAGCGTTTCAAAAGTTAAATGAGGACTGTAGATTTGGTAATGAAAAGGGCTATTGAAAGAAACGTGCAATTTAATTGGGACAAGATACAATTTAGAAAAACAGAGGTTTTGTTTTTGGGACATTTGATTTCGGAAAATGGCATTTGTTGCGATAAGAATAGATTGAAGGGTATTGAAAACTTGGGAGCGCCAAAATGTAGGAAGGACTTACAGAGGCTAATGGGATTTATTAATTATTTAAGGGAATATATACCGAATCTTGGCAATGTAAGCAGCCCATTACGTGAGTTGATGAAAAATTCTATTATTTTTAATTGGTTACCAGTCCATGACAAGTGTTTGAATGATATTAAAGATATGATACTTAAAGCACCCCTGTTAAAGCCTTTTAATGAGAATGAAAAGATAACATTGCAAACAGATGCATCTAAAAATGGTTTAGGGTGTACCTTATTACAGGATAAAAGACATGTTTGTTTTGCCTCTCGAAGTTTGACAGATGCTGAAACGAGGTACGCACAGATAGAAAAGGAAATGTTGGCTGTCGTGTTCGCTTGTCAAAAATTTCTCTCATATATTTATGAGAGACATGTTGAAATAGTTACTGACCACAAACCTTTATTAGGAATAATGAAAAAGGATTATAATAAAATACCATCGTCAAAGCTACAAAGAATGAAGTTGAGGTTAGAAAAGTAAAGATTGACATGTACTTATTTACCTGGAAAATTTTTGTATTTAGCTGATTGGTTATCGAGAAGCTTTTCGGGGAAAATTGAAATAGGAGATGAGATGAAGGGATTGGGTGAAATGGTTCATGGTATTAATGTTAGTGATGAAAGGAAAGCTTTGTTTCAGGAGAATACTAGAAAGGATGCGATTTTGAGTAGAGCCATGGAATATTGTTTAAACGGATGGCCTCTGGATAAGAATAAATTGACAGGTGATATGAAATTTTTATGGAAAATAAGAAATAATTTATTTCTTGAGGATAAATTAATATTTTATGAAGATAGGCTATATGTACCAGAAAATTTACGTGCTATGATTATGGGTAAACTTCATGTATCTCATTTGGGTATGGAAAAGACAAAATCTAGAGCTAGAAAACTAGTTTATAAATGTACTGAGGAAAAGTCAAACATATGGCAGGCCTTATTAGAATCAGGAATACGCCAGTAAAAAATTCAGAATTTTCACCAGTGGAATTACTAATGGGACGGCAAACCAGAACGTTAGTCCCTGGAAAGAATATTTTTTATAAAAACTCTAAAATTTGCGATAAATTCAAACCCGTTTTACTTAAAAACAACAATGTAAAGAAGAAACACTACGATAAAAATAGTAAAAGTAAGGAACAATTTTTAAAGGGGGAAAAGGTATGGTTAAAAGAGGATAAACATTGGGTTCCAGGAACGGTTATAGGAAAACACGAGACACCAAGAAGTTATATTGTAGAAAGGGACGGAAAGGCTTTTCGTAGAAGCTCTTATTTTTTAAGACCTCAATAATTGTAAACTTTATTTAGCTATTAGTGAATAAATAATTTAATGTATTACATTAAAGTTTATGTATTATTTTATAATCGATTGTAATATGAATTCCTGAAATAAGTTTGTAACAAGTAAATACATTTTTACACTATTATTTTCAAAATAACTTAAGGGGGAGATGTAGTGATTAGTGTTAATTGTAAGATAATAATTTGATATTAATATGAGTTACCTTATGATCATATTGCCTATTGAATTGTACTATACTAAGTGTAACTAAGATAAGAATGTAAATGAAAAAGAAGAGTCATTTGAATAAAGAGAATCTGAAAAACAGAGTCACACTATTACACATCTAGCGTCATGAGGACAATAGGTTCGATACACCGCCTAATAATATATGGATAAAATAAACATATACACATACAATAGAAATGTGAAATATATAAAGAGGTATCAAAACCTTCTTTTGTGTATGCACATTTACAAAATAATATAAATATGTATGTACATGTGAATGAATATGTTAAAATACATATCTGTTTATTGTAAAACTATAATTAAAATATCAATTATTGAATTATTAATGTTTATATACACACACACACACAAAATACTGTTTTAATACCATTTAAATCACTTGGTACTTGTTCTGCACAGCGGTCACCATTTGAGCGTTTTGGATATCCATAACTGTGTTGTAAAAAGCTGTTTGATTTTCATGAAAAAAAAAGAAACAAACAAAATAAAGAGAAGTGAATGTGGTTCAGAGTTACACATTGCCCTGCAAGAAATGTCAATAGTGAAAAAGTATTGATTCACTATTGACTGTGTCACCAGTACTACTAACCAAATATTCCCCAGGCAATGTAATTTGCTATAGACATTTAACATGTACGTGTCATTGAAAATCACTAGTGACATTAGAACTATTGACTAGGTAGTGAATAGGTAGTTCTTATGGGACCATATGCAGACATTGGAACCAAAGATTCACTAGTGACTAGGTAGTTCTTATGGCACCATATGTAGACATTAGAAACATAGATTCACTAGTGACTAGGTAGTTCTAATGGGACCATATGCAGACATTGGACCAAAGATTCACTAGTGATTGGAGCCAACAATTTACTAGTGTTGATAAAGTAAATGTGGATACTTGGAGACACTTGACCCCAAGCTTCCTGCAGGGTGTTTACACATTTTTGTTTGTGTAAAAAACAGAGCTTACGTTCTTAAAATTCTATAATTGCAGTAAATTCCAACGGTGCGTGTACGTTAAAGTTACATTACCGCAACGGTTGGCTAACCCAGCTTTAAGGAAAAAGTTTTTAAACAGTAACGTAATGGTTTTTGTTGTGGTATTTATTATTCCAAAGTAATAATTAATTATTTAAAATTATATTTTTTATTTTTCAAAAAATTGTTTTGTGAAAATAAATTTATTAATATTAATTGTATTTTGATATTTTTAATACATTTCTTGAAAATTACCTACGACGTAGGTCGAAATATTGAAGAGGAGAGTAGATAGGAAATTTGCGCAGTGAAAAAAATAAAAAAAATAAAATAAATTTAAAAAAATAAATTTTCAAAAAATTTGTGCAGTAAAAAAAATAAATTTAAAAAAATTTGCGCAGTGAAAAAAATAAATTTAAAAAAATAAATTTTCAAAAAATTTGTGCAGTGAAAAAAATAAATTTAAAAAAATTTGCGCAGTGAAAAAAATAAATTTAAAAAAATTTGCGCAGTGAAAAAAATAAATTTAAAAAAATAAATTTTCAAAAAATTTGTGCAGTGAAAAAAATAAATTTTCAAAAAATTTGCGCAGTGAAAAAAATAAATTTAAAAAAAAAAATTTCAAAAAATTTGCGCAGTGAAAAAAATAAATTTAAAAAAATAAATTTTCAAAAAATTTGTGCAGTGAAAAAAATAAATTTAAAAAAATTTGTGCAGTGAAAAAAATAAATTTTCAAAAAATTTGCGCAGTGAAAAAAATAAATTTAAATGAAAAAAGTGGAATTTCTGACTCAGTGAAAAAAGATAAATTTTCATAAACATCTGGCCCAGTAAAAATTCTGTGTGTGGAAAATTTACATAGAGATGTGAAAATATAGCTTATTTTAAAATATGTGTGTATGTGTGTGTGTGTGTGTGGAGAATATTTTTAATACACAATTATGTTTCACCGACGGCTTTTCACAATTTTACATCTATGAAAAAAGAAGAATTTTCTGCCCCAGTAAAAAAAGAAGAATTTTCTGCCCCAGTTTTTTCACTGGGATGATGGGATTATGTGCATAGAAAATTCTTTGTGTTTACATTATGAAAATATTTTTGAGAATAATTTGTACACAATATAATCAAATTAGTGTAATATTTAAAATATGTGGATGACAGTATTATGTCAAGTTTTTAGGCGACATGATAAAAATTTGTCTAATATTTAAATTGTGTTTACATTATGAGAATATTTTTGAGTGAACAGATCAAATCATGATCAAACACATCTTGTACGTCGCGTTGATATACATGTAAAATTTTTTATAGATATCAAAAACTCAGCCTACAGACATAATGTGTCAAGTGTTTTAGGTGACATAGTAAAATTTGGATACTATTTAAAATAATATACAAGACAGTGTATTTTGTATATTTTTCATTTTATTCATTTATTAAACGCTTAGATGTTTATAATACATTTAGATGATGGAATTGAAAATTTTTTTCAAATTTTTTCCTATATAAATTCGAAATTTAATTAATATCAATCACTAGTTCTCTTGATTTTAAAGTGAATACATAATCGTCCTCTAAAATAAAAATTAATTAAAATATTCATCATATTTATATAAAAGTTGAAGTTAATTCTAAAATAAAATAACTACTTAAATCAAAATGACTCAATTTATGTGTAATGTCTGCAACTTGAGCTTTGACGAAAAAAAGATGATGGATAATCATCAAAAATTGCATTGTGTGGAATGTGGGAAGCTATTTTTAAGTCTTTCATCACTGCGGGAGCATGAGAAGACCCACGCAGGACCATAATCTAAATTTTGTGTTGAATGCAATGAATTGGTAAATATATCTTCCTATGCACATCATTTAAAGACGATAAAACATCGCACGAATTGTGGTACAATATTAGTAAGCGATAAGTTTGCTGTTAGCAGCAGCAACTTTAGCGAAAGAATGGAAGTTTATAAGCATACAAATGATCTGGAGGGAATACTTGCTCCACAACAATTGTTTGAATCATTAAAACCCTGTGCAATATTAATCCTACAAGACTCTAGATATAAACACATCTCCTATAAATTCAATATGGAGTTAAAATGTGATTACATAAAAATGACTCATGATGATATAAGTGCTGCAACAATTCATCATGTATCAAAAATGGTTTTGGTGACCAGAGCTGATGACATCTCCAAAATATATGATTTAAGGGTTGATGAAATCTGTGCCAAAATGTCAGAGTTCCAAGAACGGGATAGTGGATGGACTCTAGTCACAATTAAAAGTCTTGAAATTAATGTGAATCAAGCCAAAATTGTTAGAGGTTCTCAGTATATTCCCTCACCAAAAATTGTTGCAAATCGTGGTGGATGCACTAATATAAGGAATAAGGATGTATTCTGCTTCAAATGGTGTTTAATAGCATCACTCTTTTCTGAACGGGAGCTACGAAGAGATGAAAAAGTAAAATGTTATTCTTACAATATACAAAATATTGCTGCTGAGAAAATAACAGTGGGTGATATAGAGCTAAATTTCAGCCATTTAGATTTCCCTCTTAAGCTCATAGATATAAGGAAATTTGAGAAACAAAATTTAATTAGCATCAATGTTTTTGGGTTTGAAGATAACACAATCGTTGGACCATACTACATCACCCAGGAAGAGAAATCAAGACATATAAATCTCCTTTTACTAACAAAGGATGATTTATCTCACTACGTCTTAATTAATGACGTGTCAAGGTAAAAACAATACTTATATAACTTAATAATGATATATATATATTTATACAAATATTATTTTTTATTTAATTTTTCTTAGATTTTTGCGATACAGTATAACTTCTCATAGAGGGGGTCTTTTTATATGCAACACATGCTTATACCATACAGATAGTGAAGCCAGATTAAAAAATCACAAGGATTTATGTAGGAGAAGGGTGCCAATAATGCCCAAAGCTGACAAGTCTTTAATCAACTTCAAAAATGGGCATATGGAATTGGATGTGCCATTCGTCATTTATGCTGACTTCGAGTCGATTTTAAAACCAGTCAACGAACAAGTTAGTATAAAAACTAGAAATGTACAGAAGCACGTAGCCTGTGCATATAGCTATTTTATAAAATGTAGCTATAATGATAATATGTCAAAACATCGCATCCAATTCGGTGAAGATTCACCTGCGAATTTTGTAAAAAATATAGTAAAGGATGCAAGATATATTTATGATAATTATCTCAGTAAAATTGTAGAAATGTCATTATCATCCTTAGAAATAATTTCACATGATTCTGCTATAAATTGTCACATTTGTGGTAAAGAATTAATTAATGATCCAAAAAATCATACATTAAGAGATCACTGTCATCTTACTGGAAAGTATAGAGGTGCTGCACACAATAACTGCAATATTAAATATAGAACACCAAAATTTATTCCAGTATTTTTCCATAATTTATCGGCATACGATTCGCATCTTTTTTTCAAAGAATTGAATAACGTAGAAGGTGCGAATATAAGTGTCATTCCTCTAAACAAGGAAGTATACATCTCAATATCCCTAACCATTGATGTTGGGGATAAACAACATCTACAAATTCGATTTTTAGATTCATACAGATTTATGGCATCAAGTATAGAAAGTCTTGCAAGTAATTTAAGTACCGATGATTTTAAAACAGTTCGAGAACATTTTAGCGAGGAAAACAAATTTAATTTAATTAAAAGAAAGGGAGTTTTTCCATATTCATATATGGATTCAATGAATAAATTTAATGAGACTCAACTTCCCAGTCGTGAAGATTTCTTCAACATTTTAAATAATTCCGAGTGCTCATTAGAAGATTATGATCATGCCCAGAAAGTTTGGAAAGAGTTTAATTGTGAAACTCTTCAAGATTTCACCAAAATATATCTTAAAAGTGATGTACTCCTCCTCACAGACATTTTTGAAAACTTTAGAAAAGTATGTAAAAATGTTTATAGGCTTGATCCATGTCATTATTATACTGCTCCAGGACTCTCGTGGGATGCAATGTTAAAAATAACTGGAATTGAGCTTGAATTATTAACTGATGAAGAAATGTATAATTTCATACATGAGGGAATAAGAGGTGGGCTTGTACAATGTTCACAAAGATATTCTAAGGCTAACAACAAATACTTAGAAGATTATGATGCAAGCAAACCTTCAGTGTTTTTAACATATTTAGATGCCAATAATTTGTATGGTTGGGCAATGTCACAATATCTCCCAACTGGAGGCTTTGAGTGGTTAGATGAGGAGAAAGTAGAGAGTTTTGATGTGAATAAAATATCAGATAATTCACCACTGGGCTATATTTTAGAAGTAGATTTAATATACCCCCACTCTATTCACGATGATCATAATGATTTACCTTTTGCCCCCAAAAATAAGGTAGTTGGCATTTCAAAGCATAAAAAGCTTATCGCAGAAGACAAAATAAAATATTCTATTGATTATAGACATCTGAAGCAATGCCTTAAGTATGGACTTAAACTAGGAAAAACTCATAGAATTCTTCAATATCGTCAAGAACCATGGTTGAATACATATATAGATTTAAATACTAAAAAGAGATCAGAATCTACTACTGACTTTGACAAAAATTTTTATAAACTTATGAATAATGCCGTATATGGTAAAACTATGGAGAATGTTGAAAAACGTCGAGATGTTAAGATTGCTCATGGGTGGGAAACTACAAATAAAAAACAATTAGGTCTTCGAGCGCTAATTTCAAAACCAAACTTTGTTAGCACTTCTCAATTTACAGATGATCTCTTTGCTGTAGAATTACAGAAAATGAATATTGTATATGACAAACCCATATATTTAGGGTTTGTTGTACTAGAACTATCGAAATTAAATATGTATGAATTTCATTATGGATACATGAAGTCAAAATATAAAAATAACATCTCTCTCAATTACATGGACACGGATTCATTTATATATACCATTAAAACGAATGACTTTTATGATGATATTCGTAATGATATTCATACCAAATTTGACACATCAAATTTTCATCCCAATAATCCATACAACCTACCGCTAGTCAATAAAAAGGTGTAATAATAATAATAATAATAATTTCTTTATTTACATAAACTTTACAATTTACTTTACAATTCATATAATTGAGATTTCATATGTAATAAAGAGTACATTTTATCGACAATGTTTAAACTAAAACGTCTGTCGCTAAAGGTTTCGGTAATTAATTATATTCGGATATTAAAAACGCTCTATATTTAAGTGCAATCTTTAAATAATTTCAGCATCTTCCAGAAGAGGTTTTCCAAAAACACTGGTCCTAAATTCTTTTAAAATTGGGCATACTCCGAGAAAATGTTGAAATGTTTCGTGTTCGTGCAGATTACACATTGTGCAATGTTTCCAACTTTCACTATCGTTTATGTCAACGTAATATCGGTTTGCATTAAGTCGTATCATCCCACTTCTTGCTTTGAACACCCAGGTGATTTTATCAAGGTTATGATTTGGTGTGATATATTGTTGCGATCTTACAGGATTCAAGTATTTATAAAGTCTGGTGCTACTTTGAGCTATTTGCATTCTCTCATTCCATTTATTTCTTTTCATTCTGCTTAATAGATTCGAACTGAAATATTTCCATTGAGACTCGGTAAAATTATTTCCAGGCCATTCCAAATTAAATTTTATTGCCATCTCTTTTAACTCCTTTACAAACAACAGTTCTCGTCTTAATAAAATTTTTGATAAGATATTGGGTAAACGGGTTTCATTGTGTTCAAACAAAGTTTTACTTATATATTGAAGATGTAAAGCCATCGTATAAATATGGTTGTCTTCGGCATTAGTTTCTAACATAAGTATATAGTTAGGAGTATCACTTGGTAGCCTTAATATTTTTTTGAGAAAATAGCGCTGAAGTTTATCGATTTCGTCAAAGTATCCAAAACCCCATACTTGTGCAGCATACGATTGGATTGAGCGGCAAACAGCCAAAAACACCTTCCACTTCATTTCCAAATTTATATAACTTTTTGACAGAAAGCTTTGCCAAGTTGAGCTAATAGCCATCTTCGCCTGTTTACTACGCTTCAATACATGTTTGCTAAAGGACAATTTAGGAGTAAAAACAACGCCCAAGTAGGTAAATTCAGAAGAAATTTTAACTTCAGAATTGTTGAAGAACCATTTTTCATTATGAGCAAGCCTTCCTCCATTTCTAAATACAACTATCTCCGATTTATTAAGATTTACTTCAAGGTTCCATAATACTCAATATTTTTCAAGCTTTTTGATCATTTTTGTTAGCACATCAGCATCTTCAGCCAGCAGAACTATGTCATCTGCATATAACAAAAGGCGAATATTAAGATCATCTATCATGAGCCCTCCTCCAACATATTCATGGATATCGTTGATATACAAAGAGAATAAAAGTGGTGATAATAGACAGCCTTGCTTTACTCCTATTTCGGTTTTAAAGTAGTCCGAAATTTCTTCACCATTCCAAACAGCTGATTCAGTTTTGCTATAAATAGCTTCCAACATTTTAACAAATTTATATGAAACACCCATATTATATAATTTATAAATAAGAGCTCCTCTTGACACATTGTCAAATGCTGCCTTAAAGTCAATAAAAAAGGCGTAGACTTTCCTCTTTTCTTTTTGTTTGATGCTTACGATAGCTGACAAGTTATATACATTATCTACTGTAGAGTATTTTCTGCGGAAACCAGCCTGGTACTCCGTCAGAACTCGGTTACTTTCAACCCAATTGTACAGCCTTTCGTTAAGGATCCCCATCATTACTTTTACAATACAGTTTATGAATGAAATGCACCTATAGTTATTAGGCTGGTGTATATTACCCTTCTTGTGTATAGGGAATACTACGGTTTTATTGAAAGAGCAATCAATTTTGCCGTTGCTAAAAATGGTGTTGTAAATACGTAAAAGCTGTTCATGAAATATATCGGTACCATTTATTAAGAATTCATAAGGCACTCGATCTTCGCCAGCAGCTTTATTTAGTTTTAGCTTGCATAAAACATTTCTTAACTCTTCTGGTGCTATGGGTCTATCTAATAGGTTATTTTCAATACGTGGTGGTGCATAATAAAACTCATGTATAGCTTGAAGTGGATTTAGTAAATTTTGAAAGTAAATTTTAAAATTTAACGCTGAGATATTGGAGCTGATTTGATGTTGTTGTCCTCTAATTTCCTTGGCCGTTTTCCAAAACTGCTTGCTGTCCTGAATATTATTCACTTTCTTAATAAGTTTTTCATTATATTCTATTTTACTGGATTTGCAAACTTGTTTGTACTTTTTTTGATACTCTAGATATTTATTTTTATCTTCCGTGCTTTTGCATTTTCTATATTTATTCAGAAACTTGAAACTTTCTTTTCTAGCAGCATTGCATTGAGAGTTATACCAATTTTGCCTATGCTCGTAAGTATTTTTAAAAGTAGTTGATAGTGGAGAAGACCTTTTTATAATATCAGCTAATTCTGTAAGCATTGTGGGGCTTGGAGACGCACGCTCTAAATTTGTATTAAGCCTTCTCTGGTAAATATCCTTTTTGGAATCATTCCAAAATAGTTTGGAAAGTAACGTTACTTTTAGTATCTTTTCACAAGCTAATGGTAATTTAAGCTTCAATACTATGGGAAAATGGTCCGACCAAATTTTATTATCAACTTTAAACTCATTAACATAGGTTAACAAGTCTTGAGATGTGGCACATAAATCAATTACAGATTCTCCTGACGAGTTCAAAAAAGTAATTTTGCCGTCCTCATCGCCTTTAGTTCTACCATTCAAAATTAACAAATTATTGTCATTACAAAACTCTACAACTTTACGTCCTTTAGCATTTACCATTTTATCGCTTGATTTTCTTTCCTCAATTCCTGCTTCAAATAAATCATTATAGAGTTCTATTGTTTCCTGTTGTAATTCGCCAATTCTTACGTTAAAGTCACCCATAACTATTGGATTGAGAAAAATATTATCTTCAAAGGCATTTTTTAATTCTTGAAAATCACATTCCCAATTTGCAGTTCTTAAGTATAAGGGTATAAGTGTAAAAGTTTTTTCCATTATAGTTAATTTAACGAAAAGCTTTTCTTCTAATTTGATTATACTATATTCAACTCCAACTTTAGCAAGTTTTCTACTTATTCCACATACACAACCGCCTATAGCCCGACCATAATTAGAGATTCGTTTAGCTGGCTCAAAATATAAATCAAATTCTCCAAAATATTTTTTCACTCTCTCTATTTTATCTTCTGCTAGGTGAGTTTCTATTAAAATAAAAATTTCGTATGTTTTTATATAATTAAAAAACGAAGGGTATAAAAATTTATTTTCAAGACCATTGATGTTGTAGGACAATATAGATATACTTAATACATTATTGGTTTCATTATTTAAAAAGCTAAATTTATTTTTAGGCATTGATTTTCGACAGACGTTATTTAGTTTTTTGAGGTATACTGTTGTAAAAGGGTTTCGTAATTGCAATTGATTGATTTAATTGTTTCCCCATATATACTATTTAATACACCATCTCCTTTCAAATTCCCAGATACAAGTTCGTTCTCATCGTTCCACTTGAACCACTTATCTTTGATTTTGATTCTGTCGTCCCTTACTATTATTTTGTGCTCCTTACTGACAGATAGAATTTGTTTTCTCAGTATTAAAAACGCTTTTTTATGCTGTTGTTTTTTTGGCATAAGGTCTCGCTGAATAGAGATGGAGGATCCTGCTAACTTCCTTGCATTTTTAAAGACCTCCTCAATAGCATATGAATTTTTAAATTCGACTAGTACATTCATTTTATTACCATTTTCAAAAATTTTTCGTACTGACTCAAATTTGGGATCGATTTCCAATTTATCCGTAAAAAGTTTTTTTACCTCAGCCTTTAAAAAGGTGTTAGGAATGATGAAGGATGAAAATAATGGGAAACTAATGGTAGAATTTGTTGGTCTTAGATCCAAAATGTATGCCATTAAAACCGTTGACATGAAAAAGTCCAAAGATGTGAAAAAGTGTGTTATAGACAAAATTAGTATAAATGATTACAAAAGGGTCTTATTTGAACAAGAAAATATATCTGATAATATGATTGTAATTAGATCTGAATAAACATCAATTACATACACGATCAATACATAAAATCGTTTTAAGTTATGCTGATGACAAACGAATTATTATGAATGATCAAATTCATACATTTGCTAGGGGTCATTTTAGGTGTGATGAGTCTAGAATAGAATCTCTTGGGGGTGTTAACAATAAATGTGGAAATGAAAGATGTTCTAAGTGTGGTGAAAATAATTTTGATAGCTATGTTAATTCTAACCATCAAATAATTGACAATTTTAATAGAGATATCGATGGTGATGATTTAATGTTGCTAATTGATAATAGTAATTTAAATCTTCATAGTAATATTGACAATCAATCGTTTATGCAGATTGATAGTGATGATGATGATGATGACATATTTAGAAATTTAAAATTTTAAGATGTAAATAAAACAATGTATTATTTTTTAATTGTATTTTAATTTTATTATTTCATTTTATTTATATATATAATATCCACAAATTTAAGAAATTAAATTTTATATTTAATGATTATTGTACTATTGTTTAAATATATTATTAGAAAAATATTTAATAAATTTTGAAAAAATATCAAATATAAAAAATGTGTTTCTCTTAACAAATGTTGGTGAAAATTAATTATTTCAGGATGAGTATAAAAATTTTTCTTTTTTAAAATTGATGTATTTTTTTAAACAACTTTGCGTACTTGAGCAGTTAAAGGATTATATTCAATTAATCGATCATGGATGAGAATACAATAGGCAGACGTGTTTTCTGGAATATTACTGCTTGTCTCAAACTCAATTTTTATATCAATTGGACCGTTTGTAGTAGATTCATTTTGATGGCTCACATCAATGACAATAATAGGAGCAGTATGTTTAAATTCTTGACAATTCAGGATGGGTTGAGGATCTCTCATATAATAGTTTTGTTGAAATCTCACATACATATCGTAGAGAATAGCGAATCGTTCATTAGCAAATTTAATATTAAGATCATCATAAGGATACGATTCTGAATTCAAGTGAACTTTGAGATTAGTTATATTACAATGAACAAATTTTTTATCGTTTTGAAAGGCTATTAATGCAAAACGTGGACGTTCTCTGTTGGTAGCTAACTTTACATTCCAAATGTGACTATTTCCAGTTGTTAGTTGGGGATTATAATGACAGTCCCAACTGCGGAATGCTATTGGTAAGTTTTCTCCGTTTTTTATCACTTTCATCATATTTAATTTACTAAAATCCGATAAGTGTACATGAGGAATTCTCCATGAAATATTTGTAATTTTGGGTTTTTCAGTAGCTACTGTTGAATATACCATGCCTTCATCACTTTTACTACGCAGTAAAATTAATTCATGTTTAGATTTTAAAATGACTTTATAAATCTTCAGCAAATCCCATTAAAAGTTTCAGTGGAATATAAAAATTAAAGTGTCCATTTAGTACATCCAAATCTTCAGTTTTATTCCAACCAGCATTTTTCATAATAATACTATCCGCAGCGGACAAGGAGACATAATTTTTGATTGTAGTTGAAACACCTAGATGACGAGTGCGATCAATTTCTATACCATTGAGCTCATATCGTATTTCATCAAACAAGTAAGCGACAAAATTATTTTTTAAACGGCAATTTCTGGTAGATGCTACTAATTTTGCATCGTTAGTGTCTTCAACAGAACCTTCAACGTAAATAAAACTCTCACTAGGTAAAACATACAAGTCCTGATTTTGTATGGATATCCGTATTTCATCATTATTGTTGAATGATTGCAAGTATGGCGTATATGTGTGATAATCCTTTTTTATAATATTATCATCCGACAAGGGTTTATCCAATACATTTATTATTGAACTCATTATATTTTCAATTGCAAATTTAATGATTTGAGAAAATTTATATTTGTTTGTGTTAAGCTTCTTTGAGAAAAATTTGTTTTTTTATCTGATAATAAAGTTGATTTAACTGTTGATTGTGTTGTGAATGAGGATGTATTTTTATTAGAATCCTTATTATTATAAATTATCATTATATTTTTGGTCTTAAATGAAGACGAATTGTTATTTCTTCTCCTCGAAAATTAATTAAATCCCCGTATTGATCAACTATCCGTACAGATATAGAACTTATCTCTCTGGAGTTCACTGGTAAATAAATTAGATTCCTCGGTATCTCATTGATTTTATATCCAGGTGGAACTTTAATTGCAAACTCATGCAATGTATGTGCATGAGAATTGTTTATGTAGGTGTTGACTACAATATTACATTCTATACGCAAGAGATTTACTTTAAAAATATTCACTGGCAAATCAGATAGGTGATACTCCTTAGGTTTTAAGATTTTTTTATTAAAACCTAACAATCGTCCTATTGAATTTTCTCCATTGAAAAATATTGGATCATCGGAAGTAAATATTTGAACTTGCATTGTATTATTATTCGCCTCCATATTAATAACTTTTCCTACATTACGTTTCTCATATTCCTCTTTTATAAAATTAACAATATCTTTCAATTCATATGATCCAATGGGCACTTTAATAACATCATTACCAATTTGAAATAAATTGTTATAGTCATCAACATTTGGTATGCTGTTGTATGAATAAAAATCAATCAATGCACATTCATAGTCTTCATTTAAATTTATGCGAGGAAAATAATTTGCTGATAAATCAGATGATCTTCCGCTCAATGTTAATGTTATTGACATTTTGCTGGTCAAATAGTAAGTGATATAAATGAAATAAAAATGTGTATTTCTTAAGCAGTATAAATCTTTTTTATTTAATATTAAATACTAATCAGTACATTTATATATAACTCTTAAAATTAAAATTGTAAATTATTTCATAGGATGTTTCTTATTTATTAGCTTTATTATCCTCCTTTTTACGTTGACATTATCTTCTGTGTGATCACTACTGCCACAATAATTGCAATATTTCAATTTTTCATATTTTACTTCAGAACTCTTAAAAAACTTGTCCATTTTCTTGTGCTGTAGATATTTACTAATTGAGGATCTCGATATGATTAAATTAAAATATAAAATAGTATGCTCTTTTATACTTAGTGCTAGAATCTTATAATATTTCATTTTTATTAATCCAAGAATTGTGTTGATTTGAGAAACCTAACCATTTAACACATGCTCTATCGTCCTTAGTTTTTAAAATTTTTTCAACAAGATATGTATCAGGAAAGCGAGTCTTTGAAAGTTCTTCATCATAAAATCCTCCTTCAATATTATTTCCTTGATAATCCTCCAAAATATATGTTGTAGGATATGTATTTCTTACAGATTTAATTTTGAAAATTTCTGTTGTCCAATTGGGGGTATATCCCTTTTCAAAAATATGCTTATATTTGCTGATGCGTACATAATCACCAACATGAAACTTTGATATTTTATATATTTTTAGATGATTGTACACGGTATCCAACAGCATTTTTTCATTTTTAGAATTGACATCAATGGGTGCCATTTTGATTGTTCGATGAATTTTTTTATTGTATCGGTCAACTAATTCTTTATATAGCTCAATCCAATGATAAGATCCATTATAGCTAAATTCTCTCCACATCATTCCCTTTAAGGTTCTATTAAATCTCTCCACAATAGATGCCTTCATTACACTATACGTTGAGTAATGATTTATGCTATGCTTTTCCATAAATTTTTTAAAGAGTTTATTAAAGAATTCTTTACCATCATCGGTATGCAAGTTTTTTGGTATACGACCTAATGTGAAAATATTTTCCATTGCCTTGACAACATCTGTTGAATTTTTCGATTTAAGTGGTGCTGCCCAAGCAAACTTTGAAAATGTGTCAATAACTGTTAGTAGATATCGGAAATCATTATTATGTGCAGAATAATTCCCATTTCAACCAGATCAGCTTGCCACAAATCATCTATACCTTTCATCACAACTCTGCGACGTTTAAAATATTTTCGAGCTTGTTTATGCAACTCATTTACAAGAATTCGTTTTGTAGTCATTTTTGATTTTTATATGTATGTCTATTTTATTTCTGTTGTTTTATATGAATAAGAAAATTTTTGATGGTGAGTCTTTTTCTTCCAAAATAATTTGAATATATTTCCTCTCGTTTTGTTAGTAAATGATGTTAACGCTATCCACAATGAAATTAAGCACTTTGGCAGCATTTTATTTATTTTATATTAAATTTCTCATAATTGTAATTTTCAATATATATGACATCCAAACTTGTTGAATGTTATGCACTTAATTAATTAATTTGTAAGATATTCATTAGATTTTATATAATAATATCAGCTTCTCGCAATTCTTCAATTATTGAGACTATTTCATTATTATGATTATTATGACCAGCGACTTGTGATGCTATCAATAGCCGAAGGCGATCAACCAACTCATTTGGATCATTCCAATATATATAATTTGATTTATTTGAATTCAATTTCATTAAACCACTTCCTGTCTTATCATTTTTAAATAATTTACTTATAATGTTTCGATATTTATATGCTCTGGTGCCTTTTAGCTGTCCATCGGATTTATAATCTCTTTTATGAGCATTTGTTTCAATTAAAATCTTCTTGTAAATCTCCAATTCAGTTTATCATATTTCATTGATTTTGAATAAAACATTAACTGATAAAGACCTGGTGTAAGGAGCCACATTTGGTTTCCTACCTCAATTTTATCGTCATTTATTTTTATATTGCTGTTACCAAATTTCCATTCTCCACTAGAATTTTTATGTGGCCCATATAGAGTATCCAACATATTTTTTTTACCCAACCAGGATAAATCTATCGGATTTGTTGAAACATTAATATCATCATTCTCTATTGTATCCTCTTGAGAATAGAAATTTTCATCATCATTTGTCTTATATAAAGACTTTTGTGTCTCATCTTCACCATTAGTACTTATATGTTCTTTCTTCGGAGTACTTGACTCGAATTTCATCGGTACTTTGTTAAAGCTAATATTTGAGTAATTAGCCATTTCATTTTTAATTTCATCTTTAATAATTTTTGAAATTGTATTCGTATTTTTAGAAATATCAATAAATTCCTTCAATGGTTCCGTTATAGGCCTAAATGTATCTTTGAGTTGTTTAGATGTGTTAGATTCATCAAATTTTATACTTTGAAATTTCCTTTTCAAAGCATTTCTCGTCTTTACTAATTCTTCCAAAACTTTTTCTTCCATCGTTTATTAGTTTTAAAATTATGATTAGGTATCGGCAAGATCAGGTGTCTGCTGGCTGGTCTGGTTTATCAGATCAGGTGTCTGCTGGCTGGTCTGGTTTATCAGATCAGGTGTCTGCTGACTGGTCTGGTTTATCAGATCAGGTGTCTGCTGGCTGGTCTGGTTTATCAGATCAGGTGTCTGCTGGCTGGTCTGGTTTATCAGATCAGGTGTCTGCTGGCTGGTCTGGTTTATCAGATCAGATGTCTGCTGGCTGGTCTGGTTTATCAGATCAGATGTCTGCTGGCTGGTCTGATATCGATCTAATTGATTCAATGATCTATTCGTAACTAACTAATATTTATGAATTCATCCTTTTATATTTCAATGAAAATATTAAACGATTTTCTATAGCGACCTGCATCTAAATCATCATCTTTGCTTATTATTAAAAATCCATACTTGTCTTTCCAACATTCTTGACATATATCATAAAATTTCTTATAGCTCATATCCATTCCAACGTGATCGCTATATATGTGCTTCATATTCATTTCATCCTGCTTAAACATTATAATCATATTTGCATTATCTCGTACTAAATGTTTTGGAATTCGGGTATAAGTTTGACATAAATAAAAGGAATCCACATTTTTATGACGACCCATACAAAAATATTTACGAATATTATTTTGCTTCTCGCAAGCAACATCATCAAATATAAAAATTGAATTATTTTTAGCCTCATCTGGCGGTATAACACTGTCGTTATCAGAAAATGTGAAATATCCCATTCCTTTTATCGGTGATATAAGCCTCTTCAAGTATTCATATTTTGACTGATAGAGTGATTTTGAGTATAAGTATATATTTTCAAATTTAAGGCCACTTGGACTTTCAATCAGACTAATCATTACATTGGTCTTTCCACAGTTGGATGGTCCCACTATAAGACATCTAATAGAATTGGGTAATAAGACATTATGTCTTTTTTTCTCGTGAATACTAGTTGAGGAATCTACATTCCTTACAATAATATTATCGTGTTGTTTGATCAAGCGCATTTTCATAATTAAAATTTAAATTCTAAAATTTTCTATTTTATTAGTTTTCTAGATATATAAAATGGTCATTCATTACAATAAGCCAGATAATCATACATCGACTATCTCAGGGAGTGGTTTGGTTGATAGAATTATCGATTCCTTTCCAGTTGAACTACATTTACCAGGTTATCAATATTGTGGACCAGGCACCAAACTAGAAAAACGGATTAATAGAGGTGATAAGGGTATAAATCCCTTGGACGCAGCTTGCAAAGAACATGACATAGCGTATTCCCAAAACAAGGATATTAATAAACGACATCAAGCTGATAAAATACTTGAAAATCGTGCTTGGGAAAGAGTTTTAGCCGAGGATAGTAGTATTGGCGAGAAAACTAACGCATATCTCGTAAGCAACGCAATGAAAGCAAAAGTTAAATTTGGAATGGGATTAAAGGAGAAAGATAAGAGAGGAAAGGAAATTTTTAAGGCTGCAATAAGAATGGCTACAAGAAGTTTAAAGAAGGAAAAGCCCAGAGATATAAATGATGCTGTTAAAATTGCACGGAGAGTTATCAATAAATCGTTAAAAGGAAAAAAATCTCAAGTAGTAATACCTTGCATAATTAATGTTCCCAAAATTGGAGGTTTCTTGCCTTTAGTACCAATTCTTACTGCACTCGGAGCCTTAGGTAGTCTGTCTTCTGGTGGCGCAGCTATTGCTAAAGCAATTAACACTGCAAAAAATGCTAAGCAACAACTAGAGGAGGCTATTAAACATAATAAAACAATGGAGGCTATTGCGATGGGAAGAGGACTATATCTTAAGCCATATAAGAACGGATATGGTCTTGTATTTAATAGATCATCAAAAAACTACTAAAGATGCTACCCAAAAGACAACTCACTGATGTCGATTTAAGGATATTTGCAACACATATTCCATATTTTAGAGGCGTTTTATATGAGAGATTCACTCCCCCAACGCCCCAGACCAAAAGAATGTTGAATTGTTAATTTGGATTCTTCAAATGGTCCTGGAACCCATTGGGTAGCATACTATAAAAATAATCAAAAAACAGAATATTTCGACAGTTTTGGAAATTTGCAGCCACCGTTGGAAGTAGTAAAATATTTAGGTAGCAATATAGAATATAATTATAATCAACAGCAAAAATATAATTTATATAATTGTGGACATTTATGTCTAAAATTTTTGAATGAAATTAATAATAAATAAATAAATAAAAACAAATAATTTTTCTTTTTTTAATTTTATTATATAATTTTTGATTTATTTAATAACATTTGATTACATTTTAATTCCATACTGGATATGCAGTATTTTGAAGAATAATAAATTCATTAGGTAAATTGATTTGCTCCAGGTGTAGTTGATATGATTTCTCATCTACACCAACTTCTTTTTTAATGTGATAATTTCCAGAGGATAATTCTATTAGCTCTTCATCAGTCATGGCGTTATATCTGGTAGGCAGAAATATGACGCTATTTGGCACTTCTAGTCTCAAGCATTCACCAAATTTAGTTTTAATTTTTAGGGCGTTCAACACCGCATACGACTTTAAGTTCTCCATATCTTTAATATATAGAATTTGCTTACTGTTGAGGCTATTGAATTTATTGATTAATGATGATGATGATGATGATGATGACATATTTAGAAATTTAAAATTTTAAGATGTAAATAAAACAATGTATTATTTTTTATAACTTTACTGTTTGACAACTTTTTACTGAATGATTGCTCTTACATTCAACTTATTAAAAGGAAAGGAAATAATTAAAATCATTCTTATGGTTTAACTCCACCCCCATCCCCCCAATTGATCAAGTTGGAGTGAGAGAGTGTATTCAATAGGAAATATTTGCACCCCCTCACTCTTATATAATGAGAACTTGGGGGTATATTTCTGAAGTATCCTCTTTTTACATTAAACATTTTATAATTAGTATTATAAATTATATCGAAGGAGAAACAACAATCTTGAAACAATGACATTAAATCCAACACTACGAGAGAGAATTGACACCTTTCTTTTTGAATATGATGGACACATTTCTTTTGAGGATCTCCATTATATATTAAACTTTACGAATATAATGGATGAATTTGAAAATAAGGAGTGCCTAGACTCGATACATGGGGAACATTTCATTGATTGTCCATGGTCTATTGATAGTTGCAGAGAGGGACCTGATACTTGTAGCTGTTTTGTCTATAGACAGAGAAAACGATCTATAATTAATTTTATTGAAATGTATTATAAACATCTAAGCGTTTAATAAATGAATAAAATGAAAAATATACAAAATACACTGTCTTGTATATTATTTTAAATAGTATCCAAATTTTACTATGTCACCTAAAACACTTGACACATTATGTCTGTAGGCTGAGTTTTTGATATCCTATAAAAAATTTTACATGTATATCAACGCGACGTACAAGATGTGTTTGATCATGATTTGATCTGTTCACTCAAAAATATTCTCATAATGTAAACACAATTTAAATATTAGACAAATTTTTATCATGTCGCCTAAAACACTTGACATAATACTGTCATCCACATATTTTAAATATTACACTAATTTGATTATATTGTGTACAAATTCTTCTCAAAAATATTTTCATAATGTAAACACATTTTAAATATTATCCAAATTTTACTATGTCACCTAAAACACTTGACATAATACTGTCATCCACATATTTCAAATATTACACTAATTTGATTATATTGTGTACAAATTCTTCTCAAAAATATTTTCATAATGTAAACACAAAGAATTTTCTATGCACATAATCCCATCATCCCAGTGAAAAAACTGGGGCAGAAAATTCTTCTTTTTTTACTGGGGCAGAAAATTCTTCTTTTTTTCATAGATGTAAAATTGTGAAAAGCCGTCGGTAAAACATAATTGTGTAATAAAAATATTCTCCACACACACACACACATATTTTAAAATAAGCTATATTTTCACATCTCTATGTAAATTTTCCACACACAGAATTTTTACTGGGCCAGATGTTTATGAAAATTTATCTTTTTTCACTGAGTCAGAAATTCCACTTTTTTCATTTAAATTTATTTTTTTCACTGCGCAAATTTTTTGAAAATTTATTTTTTTTCACTGCACAAATTTTTTTAAATTTATTTTTTTCACTGCACAAATTTTTTGAAAATTTATTTTTTTAAATTTATTTTTTTCACTGCGCAAATTTTTTGAAAATTTATTTTTTTAAATTTATTTTTTTTTCACTGTGCAAATTTTTTTAAATTTATTTTTTTCACTGCACAAATTTTTTGAAAATTTATTTTTTTAAATTTATTTTTTTCACTGCTCAAATTTTTTGAAAATTTATTTTTTTAAATTTATTTTTTTCACTGCGCAAATTTTTTTAAATTTATTTTTTTCACTGCGCAAATTTTTTGAAAATTTATTTTTTTCACTGCGCCAGAAAATTTATTTTTTTTACCAAGGCAAAATCATCATGCCGACTGCGCTGCTTTTTCATTACAAAGTCCCCAATGCATTTTTCAGCCTCTGCCGACTGCGCTGCTTTTTCGTTAGAAAGTCCCCATTTCCTATCTACTGAGGAGAATAATAAATAGTAAAACACTCGTTTTTAATTTCAGTAAATGACCTTAAGCCGAATTAATAAAAATTAATTAATGAAAATTATTTTAAAAATTTACTTTTTTGGAATGTCGAGGCTTATATTTATTATCCTCTATCTTAAAAAACAGAACTTTACAGGAGAGCATAGAAACTGTTAATTTCACTTATTAAAAGTTTTTTTTAAAACTCTATGTTCTACAATATTTTTTTAAAGCGACTACTGAATCTCACGTATAATTTATTTCTAAAATTTTGCATTATTGGCAATTTTGTGGAATATTGAGGATTTTGAATTTGAAATAAATGAATGTGTAAAAATTTTTTTATTAGATAGAGGGTTTTGTTAACTAATAGAAAAAAAAAACAATTTAATGAACTAATTTATGAACGTAAATTTTTTTTAATTTTTTATTGAAGCTAACACCTCCCATCAAAAAATTGTGCTCCAAAGAAGTGCTTCCGGAAGGCATTATTCAATTACGAAGCGCTTCCGGAAGGCATTCCAGAAGGCATGATTTTTGTTCGCGATGTCCCACTTGGTATGTCTCTTTTAAGCAGGTGAAAAGCGCTTCTTTCATGTGCTCTTAGAAACAGTAAATTCATGCCTTCTTAGGCAATAAGAAGCACTTTTTCTTGTGCTTCCAGAAGCGCTGAAATAATGTGTAATTAATAAAAATTAGAGCGCTTATTCACTTCTTCAAAGAAGCAGTAAAATATATGTTTCAATAAAGCGCTACTAAAAGGCATTCTTTTCATTGACATCCAGAAGATGTTCTGGAAGAGCTTCGGGAAGAGCTTGTGTAAGAGATTCTGAAAGAGCTTCCGGAAGAGCTTCTGAAAGAGCTTCTGGAAGAGCTTCTGAAAGAGCTTCTGGAAGAGCTTCTGTAAGAGCTTCTGGAAGAGCTTGTGGAAGAGCTTCTGAAGAATCTTCTGGAAGAGCTTCTTTTAAGCGCTTTAACAATTACTTCTTTTAACGCAATATAGAATGCATTGAAAAGTGTTAAGAAATTTTTGTTTTTTTACCGTAAAGCGCCTATTTTTAAAGCACATTTTAAAAGGTGTTTCTAGGCAAACAAAAAAACATATCTTAGTACTGCACTGCATTCTGCAAAATTTGGTTAAAAAATGCTTAGCGTGTCTATGACGTGCCTTTAATGAGTTAAACAAATTTTCTTTGCATATTAGAACTTTGAATGTTCTTTGAAAGCATTAAAAAAAAAATCATTAATTTTTATGACAAACAATTGACAAAAAATTTAATTTTCATACAGTTAATGGCGTTTTTACTAAATAAATTTAATTGATTTATTGATACTTTATTGCTTCATTGTATGCATTCTTTATTGCTTCATTGAATGCCTTTAATAATTGCTTTATAGTATGCATGGCGATGAAGCGCTATTTTGGAAGCATATAAAGGCAGCAACTGCTTACCAAATCGAGTTTTTTTTTTGCTGGGCTAAAATACAACATGAGGTATACAAATTATAATAAATAGTATTTAAAAACGAAATAACTTGAAAATGATAAAAATAACAGTCCTGCTTAACTTTTTTTATGCTTTTTTGGATTTTGTCTTTGATAGATTACACACTGCTACAAAAAAAAACTTTTTGTCAGAACTTGAAAACCGACCTAGTGGGGGTTGTAGGCCTAGGTGAGGACATACAAAAACCGTTTTCAAAAATTTTGAAACACCCTCAAAATTTTGAGTTATTTTCAAAAAACTGTTTTAGGGTAGGTCGTAGCACTTTAGTACCTCTAACTCACACATTTTTTGACCGATTTCAAAATTTTAAACAGTTTTGGAAAGACAAAGAATTAGGCTTTCATGAAATGTATTCATTAAATATATATTCCAAGACATTAGGTAAGTGTTTAGCAAAAGTTTCTCTTTTTTTATTTTTTTTTTCCAAATTTTTCAAATTCAACAAGAGTTATTTTAATTTTTTTTTATGAAAACCTATCTTTTTTGCACTGTATTTTAAAGACAATTTTATATAGAAAAAAACGAGATATTATTTGTTAAAATCGGTTTCTATTTGCAAAAGTTACTAAACTTTTTCTAAAGTAAAATGTTAAGATTGCAGACTTTTCTTCTGGTAAACCACTTTACTTACAAAAACGCTTGTTTAATTTTTTTTTTTTTTATTCATATTTATGCTAAAATGCTAAAAACAGGTGTTAATGAAAAGTTGAATAACTTTTACAATTTTCATCCGATTTGAAAAATTAAAACCATGTTTTGTTAAGAACTAAATTTTCTTTATACGTTGGTATAAATTTGTATAAGCTTTCATATTAAAATAAGCAATGAAAAGCTACTAAAATCAAAAAAGTTTATAATTTTCGTTTTTTTTTGTAGATATTCTTAACAAAAACAATACTTATAACTTACAAATGTATAAGAAATGCACGTCATTTTAAAGCCTAATCAGTTTTCTTTCCAAACCCGTTAAAAAAATGTAAATCGGACAAAAACTGACTGAGTAACAGGTCGATAAGTTGACGAACATCACTTGAAACGGTTTTTTTAGAATAACTTCTGAATTTGAGGGTGTTTCTGAAATTTTTTGACACAATTTGTAATGTACTCAACAAGACCTATAACCCACGCTAGGTCGTTTTCCAAGTTTTTTTTCATTGTAGCACCGTGTTATCGTAGAATAAATGGTATTAAGGCGGTATTACATTCTTAAAATCTTGTAAATTCTTCCATTTATTTAATCCATTAACGCCAAAATAAAATCTGCTGAAGAGAATTCAAAGAAAATATATTTATATAATAGGCAAAGGCGTCAAATAGGATAAAGTGAAATTGAAATTGAGAAAATTTGAAAGATATTCTTGTAAATTGCCAAGGAGCAAAAAGTGCATAGCGTATCACTATTATCATAAGTTTTTAAAATTAAAATTTTTGCTTTGCCAAAAATTTGTAAAAAAATTAATTTCATTTGCTGCCAATTGATGTGAATTTAAAGTATGAAGAAATTATGTGATTAGAAAACACTTTTGTTTCTTGATTTCTAAATTCAGTTGGCTTTCAGAAAATAATTTTACTTAAATTATTGGACAAATAGTTCCAGAGAAAATCGATATAATCGAGGTGTCCTCATGGAAGTAAATTGGTTAATTTTATTGGAAGTTGACCAGAATGTAAGGGTTTTGAGTCATTGTGACCTTTATACGGTTTCAAACGAAGACGTAGTTCAATGTGTTTATATCAAATTTTTCTTTATATTTGACGCTGCAAGCTGGAAGATATAAAAGTGCCCAGCCAGAAAAATACGAACGGCTTTCAACGGTGGTATGAGCGTTGGCAGAGCGTTGGATATCTGAAGATTTAAGTGCTTTTCCAACCCCAAAATGATAACACCGGGCAGGGCTTGGCCGTTCCTTTTTTAAAACGTTGGCAAAGCACTGGCAATGAGCACTTTGCCAGTACCAAAACCATAATTTTAAAACGTTGGCAAAGCATTTTTAGAACAACCAATAAAGTGCTTTTTTAATAATATAATAAGTGCTTTGCCAACCCCAAAATTATAACACCGGGTAGGGCTTGGCCTTTTCTTTTTTAAAACGTTGGCAAAGCACTGGCAATAAGCGCTTTGCCAGTACCAAAACCAAAAACGACCAATAAAGTCCTACTTAGTAATTTACTTCTGTAAAGAGTTGTATTATTTCTTATTGAATGATTTTTTGTAATTTGAACAGAAATAACAATAGGCTTGCTTCAGCTAAGTTAATTACAAAATAACTGAATATTTTTTTTTATCAAATTATTTTTGTGATAAGTTAGCACGATTTTTTACTACAATTTTACTAAAGAAAGAAATTTGAATATAAATTTCTTAAGTAAAATTTTAGTACAAAAACTATACTTCTTGCTGACTATAATAGGAGACCTTAATATTCTTAACTTTAAATCATAAATTGTAATTTAGTTTCGAATTTTTTCACTCTTGTTGTGAACAAGGGATCTGCCACTGTTTTTATTGAGTTAACGGTTGTAAATTTTGTAAATAAGTACTGGCAATGCACTTTTTGCCAATGTTGGGAAAGCGTTCTAAGTCAGTACTGTGCCAGTGCTTTTTTATTTTTACGGTTGTGAATTTTGTAAATCTAGTACTGGCAAAGCACTTTTTACGAACGTTGGTAGAGCTTTCTAAGCCAAAGCTGTGCCAGTGCTTTTATCATTTTTACTGTTGTAAAAATACGTACTTTTTTCAGCAGTACGCGTACTTTTTTTTAGTCAATGTACTGTTTTCTGCATAACTCCTAAAAAAGTACGCTAAAGTATTTTTTTTTTGCCTTTTGTGCTTTTATTTGTACTTTTTGCCCTGTTTAGTATCTTTAGTAACATTTTTTTTCAGTGCAGAAAGATTCACACAGTTAGAAGCGCCCTGTTAAAATGTCTTTACAACCTGAACACATTTGTGCCTACTAACAGAAGTATTTTTTCGTGTTTTTTATATGAGAAGCAAAAAATCGCCAGTCGTGACGACTTTTCTTACTTATATTAATCAATCGTCAGTCGCCAGCATTGTGATGAAACTCTTAAACAAAACAAATCGTAAATATTTTTGAAATTTGTATGTTTATTTTTTCTATATAGGGTGTACAGAAGTCACGCTTTTGGCGTGATTGTCACACTTTTGAAATCTTCCTGGCGTGTCACGCTTTATTTTCAAAAATCACGCCAGATACAATGCTAGAGATAGACGAGATGGATCAAAATGTTATAATTATATTTTTTAATCACCGTTCAAACAGAAACAATTTCTAAAATGTTGTTAGTTAATTTATATACAATGATTTAGCTGTCGCGTCGAGTATGCTAGCGTTAAATCGCGTCGCGTCGTTTCTGTCCAAGCGGTAACGTCCCTACAAGAACAGTGTCGGTCATTTGATAGGTAAAATGACTGTCACTGATGGCTAAATCAAAATAAAAAATGCTAAATTTAACTGCAAAAATGCTAAAATGGTCACACTGGTTCTCTCTTCTTTTTGCTCGGTTCATTGCTCAGTTGTCAGTTCCCCTCGTAATTTTTTTCATTTGTTGTGAAATTAGAATGCAGGCAGTGCTGTGTTGATTGTCTTGTACTTTTATTTATCGAAATGGACATCAAAAAGTGAGTTTTTAACTTATATTTAATTATTTAATTGGTAACAAAATGCAATTTTAAACTTTTTACTTAAAGGTATTTTAAAAATATAAATCAGAATTCGCAACCGCAAGCGCAACATGCACAAACAGAAAAAACTTTACCAACTATCAGTACAGAAATCGAAATAATGCAAGATCCTCCTGAAGATTTAGAGAACCGTGAAATGGCTGTGGAAGTTAGTGATGATGACGACGATCAGGTATTTTTTTTTACCAATACTTTACTTAAATTTTTTTAAATGTAAATAAAATTTAGATTGAAATACCGTCTACTTCCAAAAAACAAAAAATGCAATCATCATCTGACAAAAATTTTGCAGAACGTTCAAATTTAAAACGTTTAGTTAAATACGATGTACAATGGGAGAAAAAGTTCCATTGGTTGAATAGTTGTCAAGAAGAAAATGCTGCAAAAAGTAAAATTTGCAACACAACATTCAAAATTGGCCATAGTGGAGAATATGACGTTAAAAAACATTCTAAGACTCAGCAACATCTAAAAAATGTTAACGATTCCGCAGCTTCAATTTTATCATTTTTGCCTGTTGAAAAATCATCCGATGAACTGAAGGTGATCGCTGCCGAAACTGCTTTAATTTTAAATGTAGTTAAGCACTCGCAATCCCACAATTCAGCGGATTGTGCTGGAAAATTATTTTCCACTCTATTTGGCGACTCGAACACCGCTAAAATGTAAAGTTGTGGCAAAACAAAAGCAGCTAGAATAGTAAGGAAGGTACTAGCGCCTGAATCGCAGAGACTGATTTTAAGAGAAATTCAAGAGGCAAAGTACTTTTCCGTTAGCACCGACGCTTCCAATAAAGGAAATATAAAAATGTTTCCTTTGATCGTGCGATTCTTTGATAAGACTCTTGGTACAAAATCAGCTCTTCTGAGTTTCTACTAGCTGGAAGATGAGACATCTATAACAATAGCCAAATCACTCGTTTCCAAAATTGAATTCCATGGCTTATCAACTGAATTCATTTCATCATATTGCGCTGATAACGCTAATGTTAATTTTGGCAAAAATCAGAGTGTTTATACAGAGTTAAAAAAACAAAATGTTAACATAGTTCCTGTTGGGTGTAAATGTCATATTCTCTCCAACGCTTTGAAGAAGGGAATATGTGCATTAAAAGTGGACGTGGATGTGATAACTATAAAAATATTTAACGAATTCAGTTCTTCAACTAAATGCACAACAGAACTTAAAGAATTTTTTGATTGGCTTGAAGTGGAATGGTCGGAAACGCTACGCCATGTAACAACAAGATGGCTTAGCCTCTACCCTGCGATTGAAAGACTCATAAAAAACTTTGAGCCATTGAAAGCATATTTCCTTTCTAAAAGTAATGTGGCGCATTCCATTACACGTTTTTTCGAAGATGAACTTTCTATGGCTTATTTAAGATTTGTAATGAACATTTGTACAATATTTCAACCAGCCATAAAATTTCTGGAAAAAGATAGTGGAGTTATATTAGAAACTTTTGATATAATGGTAAATAATTTGTTGTTATTTAATATAAGTTTTTATTGCTTTGCTTGTTTTTATTTTAGGAAAATGTTCGTCAAGCCCTCAATGAAAGAGTTGAAAATTCATTCTTCGGTGCAATTGCACGATCCACCTTGCTCAAATGTAGCAACGGAGATGCACTTACACGATTTAAGATAGAAGCGTTGAATTGTTTGCGAACATCAATTTCTTATTTAGAAAAATGGTTTAATTTCGATGAAAACTGCTTCAAAGATTTTAGATCACTAAAATTTAATAGTACTGCGGCTCCCACACTGGAAAAATTTAATAATATTGTATCAAAATATAAAATACCTGATGTAGATATTGATGCGATGTTCGAAGAATGTATAAAATTAAAAAGATTTTGGGCAGTTTCAATTGACGCTTACCAAGAAAAAGATTGTAGCGAAGAAATATGGCTCAAATTCTTTCAACAATTTCCGGAGTCAAAAAATATTTTAAGAGTATTAAGTTTTATCTATTCAATTTCACATGCCAATGCATCTTCCGAAAGAATTTTCAGTTTGATGGGGAATTCTTGGAGAAAAGAGAGAAACCGAATGCATTTAGAAACAGTGGAAGCAGAGCTCATAATAAAACAAAATTTCAGAATGAGCTGCACTGAATTCAAAAAATATTTAAACACCGAAGAAGGGATTTTACTTTTGAAAAAAGTGATATTAAGTGATAAATATCTTTAGTTTATTTAAATTTATTTTCAACGGGATAAACATTAATTGCATTTATAGTAATTTAATATGCTAAAGTCCCAAAACTTATTTAACAAATTGTGAAAAGCAATCTGATGTAGGCGTGTCCCTATCCGGATTTCATTCCTGCCCAAGGAAATCTTCAGGGGACTTTGTTATTAGAATTTCTAAAGATATTTGTTATGTTAAATCACAAACTTAATGAGAATTTCTTGTCCTCGTCTAGGAGCGAGATTCAAAATTTAAAATATCAAAGAAAAAACAAAAACAACAACAAAAAATTGTCACAATTGGCTTTGTCATCTTCCAAATACTACTCTGTTTTTTTGACAGACCTAGCAATGTAGTGACGTTTATTTAAGTAAATCAACAATAGAAAATCATATGTTTTCTATTAGTGTCAGTTACATTTAAATTTGCACAAGCACCTGCATATTTGTTATTTAAATTTATTTTCATCGGGATAAACATTAATTGCATTTATAGTAATTAAATGTGCTAAAGTCTCAAAACTTATTTAACAAATTGTGAAAAGCAATCTGATGTAGGCGTGTCCCTATCCGAATTTCATTCCTGCCCAAGGAAATCTTCAGGGGACTTTGTTATTAGAATTTCTAGAGATATTTGTTATGTTAATTATAAATGTTAGTTTAATTATAAATGTTCTTTTATTATTTTTAGTTATTTGTGATTCGAAAATCGTGATAAAAGTCAATGAATGATTTATTTTTTTTTTTTAATACGCTTTTTATATTTGTGTTTACATGATTGAAAAATCAAGAACTGAAAAGTCAATGAATGACTTTTATTGTTATTTTTTATTTTAAAACGTCCTTTATGTTTATGTTTATTTAATTATTTAAAAATCGAGACCTGAAAAGTCAATGAATGACTTATTTTTTGATTTAATAAAATTAATAACTTCAAAAATAATAAAAATGAAAAATTATTTTTAGAAAGCTTGTCGGTGTGAAGCACTTACTATAATAAATAAACGACTAATAAACTTTAGGTTTGAATGTTTTTTTTTTTTTTTCAAACTTGTCACGCCGTCGAAAAAGTTAGATCTGGACACCCTATTTCTATACCACATTCAAATGAGAGAATATTCAGTTTAATGTTTACCTTTTGGAGAAAGGAAAGAAACAAACTTTTAATTAAAAATTTAGAGAGTGAACTGACCATTAAAACTAATTTTGAATTTACATGTGTAGTTTTTTAATTTTTTAAAAACTGAAAATGGCAAAAATGGAATTGTTAACCACATTAAAAAGAATGATAAATATTTGTAAAATTTTTGAATTATTTAAAAAAGAAATAAAATATAATTATTTAATAATTATATAAACGAACCAAACCGAAATGTACAACAAACAAGTGATATTTAGTATATTGTGATATTTAGATATTATTAATATAAACTTGTTCAAATTAACTTTGTTTTTAAACACAATTAAAAACCTGACTAATTTTCAAGTTAACATTTACGATCTCAGTTTTATATTCTTTACTAAAGTATATGTTTTTTTATGTTATGTTATTTAATGAATTTAAGGACGTTTTCAATAAAAATACAAATGTACTTTTTTTTAGTAATTGTAACTGCTTTTTTTTCTTTGATGTACTTTTTTTGCCAATTCAATATCTGGCTACCATAGTTGTAAATTTTGTTAATTAAGCACTGACAAAGCACTTTTTACTAACGTTGGCAGAGCGTTGTAAATTAGTGCTTTGCCAGCACTTTATTTGTTCGATCATTGGCAAATAGTGCTCTGCCAGTGCTTGATTTTTCAGACCATTGGCAATTTCCGGTTGGGTGGTATTAAATGAGATAACACAGGATCGTTTTAATGGATGAAAAATGTAATTATGAAAAAAAATCATTATTTAAATATACTGCATCGAATGTTTTTTTTACGAACTTATTATTAATTTTACCAGGTGATCTGTCTTCTTGTGTAACTCTAACATAATAGTTTGGTAATTGTGTATGGCCTTTTTCTGAGAACTTCTATTCAATAAGTTTATTATTTTCTGAGTATTAGATACATAATGGTTGCGATTTTGATAACTACAACCATCAGACACGTAAGGAAATATTAAAGTTTTTCCGATTTTCCAAGAATGTCCTCCAAATTCCCTTTAAAATGCAATGCTCTAATCAAGGTATTTTTTATTTATAAACACAGAAAATTATTTCCTTCTGGATTCGTTAAAAACAATAATAGCTATACGATTTCAGAAATTTGATTCGTGGTCTACATGCATAATTTAGTAAGAAAACATATTTTGCAATATGAGATTACTCTAAAAACAAAATTTTTGTATTATATGAAGAGATATAGGATTTTTCATTCACTAAAATGATGGTTTAAGATAGAGAAATAACAAAATGCAAATAACATTACAAAAAAATATGCTTCTTCTTTGACATTGATACGATAGATGAGGAATATTTTGCCATCAAAAACGCATTTCGCGAAAATTTAAGATTGAGGATATTGATATCGATGTGTACTGTTTTGAAAAATGTCCCTTTTTAAAAAAGGTATTTTCTTTCTGAAAAAGCATTTTATGAAAAAGTACTTTTGGAAAAAGTGCTTTTTTGGAAAAAGAAAATTTTTGAAAAAAGTATTTCTTTTTGGGAAAAAGGAATGTGTTTTTTGAATAAAACGGAAGACTTTTTAAACTTTTTGGACCTCTCCGATGGAATATCGGAAAATCTAGTCAAGTTCCTAGGGGTACAGTGAAATAACTCCCAAATGAAATAAGTCCCAATGGAAAAATGAAATAAGTCCCAAAAAATTTTCCATGTAAATTGGGACTTATTTCATTATGAAATAAGTCCCAATGCGTTGGGACTTATTTCATAATTTTTGTTGGGAGTTAATTCATTATGAAATAACTCCCAAATGAAATAAGTCCCAACAGTTTTTTTGTTGGGAGTTATTTCATTTGGGAGTTACCATTGGCACTTATTTCATCGCAGTTGGGACTTATTTCATTTTAATTGCAAACACAATTTTACGATTGCGAGTTATTTCATTTTTGTTTTCTTTTGTTACACTGTTCAGTTTTTCTGCGTGGCGGCCTGCGGCCGATCTTAGGGGTTTTCTCCTCCATAGGACGCGGCAGGTGGCTTCGCTGAATACAGTTTTCCTGCGCCCGTCTCATTATCTTCCCTAGTGTGACGCGCGCAGGGAAACTTTATTCAGCGAAGCCACCTGCCGCGTCCCATGAAGGAGAAAACCCCTAAGAGCGGCCGCAGGCCGCCACGCAGAAAAACTTTATAAAGCAAAGATTTTCAATATTGTTGCAGTTAAATTTTTTGTTGAATTATTAATGTTCTATTAATTTTTGTTAATATGAAATTTTTTTTATAATTGTTCAATAAAATATAAGAAGAATAAGAATAAGAAATTTAATTGCTTCATTTAAAAAAAAATTTAAGTGAAATAAGGCCTTTACGGCTTTATTTCACTTTCAAAGTGCAATAAAGCCTTTTTGCAAATAAAGGCCTTATTTCTCAATTGAAAGTGAAATAAAGCCTTAAAGGCCTTATTTCGTAAGGCATTATTGCACTCCACCTATGCTTACATATACTTATGAAATAAAAAGTGTTCTCTAACAGAAAAACAAAACAAACAAAAATTGGGAGTTAATTCATTTTTGTTGGGACTTATTCATTGGGAGTTAATTCATTTTTTTTTGGGATTTATTTTTAAATTTTGAAATAACTCCCAAAAATTGGGACTTATTTCATTTTTCTCATTGGGAGATATTTAATTTTTTTACATTGGGTGTTATTTCATTTTTGATGGGACTTATTTCATTGGGAGTTATTTCATTGGGACTTATTTCATTTGGGAGTTATTTCACTGTACCGTTCCTAGGTCCAGTGGTCTCGGGTGTGCAATGTTGAGTCAGTCACTCACACCGCTCCTTTATATAGAGACAGATGAAAAATACCTTTAATTTTGTTAAACCGATTAATTTTTTTTTTTTTTTGAAGAATGCCGTTACTTATAAAAAACAGTTACTTTTTTTTGAAAAAAAAAGTTACGGATTTTTTGAAAATAACAGTTACTTTTTTTTAAAAAAACCGTTACTTTTTTGAAAAATGGCTTTACTTTTTTTTTTTTTAAAACAGTTACTTTTTTTAAACCCACTATTTTTTTGAAAAATACCGTTAAAAATAAATAATAAAAATAAAATAAAACCGTAACTTTTTGGAAAACCCGCTACTTTAAGAAAAAAACGTTTTTCTTTTTTAAAAAAACTTTTAATTTAAAAAACCCTGTTACTTTTTCGAAAACTTGGAAGACTTCTTCCACTTTTTGGTCCTCTACTGTGAAATATCGGAAAATACCGTGTTAGAGGAGATTCCCATTAGCAACCTATATACCAAATTTCAAGGTCCAAGGTATAGTGGTCTAGTCTGTACGACGTTGAGTCAGTCAGTCACTCACGCCACTACTTTATATATATAAGGATAAGGATTATTTTTTCAGAATTTTTCAAAAAAGTCCAAACAAATTGTTATTTTAAGCTATTCGAACATTTTATTTTGGTTAATTTAAATCCAAAATTATATTTTTCTTTTAAAAAATACTTCAAATTAAAAAAAAAATATAAAAAATTGTTAAATTTTAGATTTTTGGCATTTGGCATTTTGTCAAAATTTGTGTGTTCTTTAAAGCAACTGCAGTTACAGTCTAAAATGGGTTAAAAATAGCCAAAAGAAAGAAATAAAACTTGTTCGGTTCTACCAAGTTTTACCGATTTTTTTTTTCAACTTGGCGTGCGTATTACAACTATACGGAACAGGTTTTGGTCTTCAATTTTGACAGGCTAACTGTTGTAAATTAACATAAATATATCAACAATTAACACCTTAAATGAAAATTGAAAAAATGGTTAAAGAATAAAGTTTCATAAAAGTCACCCAAATTCTGGAATTACTCATATATCTCTTTTACAAATAGAAGTCGCAGTTTGTCTATTTGGTTGTTGTCTCCTTTCAAGAAACATATTTCTAAAAGTACACTCATAAAAAAGTTAGTTCAAAAGTCTGTTAAACAGATTCAGTTGAGCTAATTTTGTCTGTTAATGTTTAAATCAGTTATTTAGCTAAAGTTATTAGTAGGGCTCGGAAGTTAATGCATATATGTTTTATTTACATAAAATATGGGTTACAAATCGTAAAACATGCACTTAATATTTAAAAAAATGTATTTATTATTGATTTTTTTAACGGTTTCAACATTATAATCACAATTTAAGTAAATTTTGTCTTGGAAAGTGGTTAACAATTTTAAAGTTAGGGATTATATTTTTCTGTTATTTTTGTCTTTGTGATAAAAAAATATGTATAAAAAAATATTTATAAATAAATTTTGCCAGTTAATTTAAACTACAATTGTTTTCAAACCAATATTTTTGTATGTCTCCGCCATCAGTCACACTTGTACGAGTATATAGCGTTATTTTCTCACTAAGAGAGACCAATAAACGTTACAGCGTACATATTAAGTACATATTTTGTACTCCCGGTAATATATATGGACCTGCCTCTGGTCACATCCGGAAAGATATTTATAGCAGAAATTTTCTGTTGACTTATCTTAAAAATTTTGTTGATTTGCTAAATTCTTTGTTAATTTAACTACAACTCAAATTTAGTTCTTCTAAAATTTAGGTCACCTAAAATTAGCAGACTTTGATTCTCAACTGCATTGAAAATTATGCAGGAGCAAATTCAGGTACTATTTTCTGTTGGAATAGCTGAATTTTCAACTATTTGTACGGGGGTTTTATGAGTGTAGTGAAATGAAAATAAAACAAATTTTACTAACTTATTTTTTTTTTTTTGAGTGTAATTGACATTATTAAATATAGGTCGATTCACAATACTGGAGTTCTCTACTTTACAGAGTGGATTTAGTACTTTTCTTTTTAGCACTTAAATGTGTTTTGTATAATTCTTTTTTTCTTGAATTCGATCTGTACACTCATAAAAAAAAGTTTGTAAAGTCAGCAAAACATTTTGCTGAGTCAGCAAAATTTTAGTCAGGAGGATGCTTGCAAAAAAGTTGCTAATGTCAGCAAAATCTTTTGCTGAAAATCAGCGAGCTGATTTTTAGCAACAAAATTTGTAGATTCAGCAAAAGTTTTGCTAACACTTAGTAGATTAGGAATACAAAAGCCTTGCTAAAAATTAATAAATTTTTTGCTGAATTTTAGTAGACTGAAAAAAAACCCAAAAAATTTGTAGAAAAATTGTAATTTAGTTAATTTATTTGCTGAAAATCATAAAACATATTTTTGTGATTCTTTTAAAAATAATTTACTATAATAACGAAATATAAAAATTTTCATTTTCCCACATTGACGACATGAATTTATTTAATATCTGAAAATATATAGAAATAAATATATATAACATAACAAAAATTTTCTTTCAATTTCTTACATCAATGGTTGTCTAAATGATGGTATCGTTTAAAGGACGCATCTGCCGAAGATAATTATAGAAACGAAACGAAAAATAAACAAAAACAAACCAAACGAAAAAAAACAACCCTTTTTTGCAATAAGAAAAAGGAACCATAAAAATCTACCTAAGATGTGTGTCTTTCGCTTTACTCTGCCTACATTTCTGTATATGTTTGTTTGCAATTTGACCACACTATTATTAATCTATAAGTTATATATAATATATAAGTTTAAATAAATAAATATTTTATTTTGTCTTTTATTTAATTAATAGACAATTATTTTCACAAGCCGGTGACAACGCAAAATTTAAGTTGTTTTAATCCTCAATTTTGTTTTATGTATGAAAAAGAGATACAAAAACTTCCATGGTTGATTTTTTTATATGGCTTATTAGAGTTGTACTTTTTAGTATCATTTTCCTCTTCTCTACTACATCTTGACATGCCGCGACATCTACTTCATTCTGCGTATATCTTTCAATCTGGTTGTCGTCCACACTATTAATGTGCTTATCAGCACAATTTTTTTTAGCAAAATTAATTAGTAAAACATTAGTATATTAGTAAAGCATTAGTATAAAACAGTTAAGTGCTGAATAAGTATAACAAAAATTTTAGCTGAAAACACGATTTTAGCAAAAAATTTTGCTAAAAAATAGAATACCTGATTTACAAGACGTTTTACTAACTTTTCTACTAACTTATTTTTTAGAGTGTCGCATAGTACCAGTATTAAGAATCTACCTACCTTAACTATACAATTTTGTTTGTTTTTCAACCAATTTATTTCCTTTCTGTACACTCAAACATTAGCAACTTTTTTGCAAGCATCCTCCTGACTAAAATTTTGCTGACTCAGCAAAATTTTTTGCTAACTTTACAAACTTTTTTTTTTGAGTGTACGATGTTATGTTTTTAAATTTAGTACATGTTTTGTTAACCTTTAGAACTAGTTTGTGGTCCAACATGGGTTTTGATGAATCGCCCAAATACCACTTTCTGCTGAATAACATATTCAAATTTGAGATTCATATCGCTTTCAAAAGCAAATGCTGGAATTAGATCAATATATAATCGAAAGCCACTTATGTAATAACGTACGTTGCCACAAAAAGGACACTGCTTAGGTATGTTCGAATATCGATCCAGTATTTGGAGTAACAATTACAGTAAGGGCACTTGATTTTTATTTGACAGCTTGTTGCATCCATTTACCTAGGTTAAATTTAGTAAAACAAAGTCACTTGGTCGGCGTGGCACTACAATCATTAAATTAATATCAAACCGGGTAAAAGGTAAAGGTTATCATATAGTACAGAGAACGGCGTTTAGCATTTTTACTTAGACCATATTCGAGGGCCTTTTCCAAAGGGGTGCCATTTCTATAATCAGGGTTCCTGCAAGTAAAATTGAGAAACGTCATTTCAAACTCCCTCTTTAAAAACAATAAAACAAATTTAAAAAGTAACCCATTATCAACACTTACTTTGGCAGATACTACTTTAAATATTATCAGCAAAATAAGACATGCTGTGGTCAGCGTATATATGTTTGAAATCATGGTTTGTAGATAAGCTAATAGTTTCTAGTTGAGTTTAAAAATAAGTTTTATTAAAAAAAAAAAAAACAAGGCCACATAATCGGGGAATAAAGTAGGTATTATGTACATATTTTTATATCTACAGTTTATTAATTTTATTATTGTGGTCTGATATTCTAATTAGTTTTGAATGGTATAGTGATTGTTTTTTTTTAACCCTAAATGTTTTGTCTACCATGTTAACCTTTATTTATACAAGCAGAAAAAAACAGGGCAAGGGGGCTACGACTGTAATTTGAATATTGTTTTTTATTTCAAACAAATTTTTAGTAGATACTATTAAATCCTTAATTAAAATTTAAAAGAGAAAATCGCCCAAAATTGCGCAAAAAAAATTGCTTAAATTAAAAACAAATTGCCAAAATTACAAAATTTTACAAAAACCGCCAAAATTGTAAAAAAAATTGCCAAAATGTAAAGAAATCACAAACATTTAAAAAACCCGCCAACATTAAAAAAAAAACAATCCTCAAAATGTAGACTTTAAAAAAAAATGCCAAAATTAAAAAAAACGCCAGAACTCGAAAACATCTCATAATTAAAACCAAATTCTTAAAATTAAAAAAAAACGCCAAAATTAAAAAAAAAACTTATTTTTAACTTTAATTTTGGCGATTTTTTTAAATTTTTGCATTTGTTTTTATGATGTTATTATACGTTACATAAACTGGAAATTTTTGGGTTTCGATTTTTTTTTATTTTGATTATGTATTTTTATTTTGTAACCCTGGCAAACTTACTATGGGTTACTTTTTGTTGCTAAATTTTACCTAGCAGCACGTAATGGGCAATAATGAATCAATAATAAAAATCGCTTTTTCAGGCCATTTTGAAACAAAGACCTCCTACATGAAGTGCATTTCCTTAAAGTTTTTAACATTAAAGTTTTGCTAGTTGACCAATAATACTGCACAACATATTTCAAATAGGTTTTTACTTATTGTGTTAGTGATTTTGCGAATTTTGTTGTCTACATTGCGAAACAACGCTTTAATTTGAAAACGTTTGTGTCCTTTACGTTACAATGTTAGCTAAATATTAATTTTTAGATTAATTAAACAAAAAGAGGATTATGCGGAAACCTTTTTGAAATCCGCGAAATATAAAATTGCATTACTTTATATTTTTTATGAACTAATATACGGCTAGGGTACACTCAAAAAAATAAGTTAGTAGAAAAGTTAGTAAAATATCTTGCGAATCAGGTATACTATTTTTCAGCAAATTTATTGCTAAAATTATGTTTTAAACTGAAATTTTAGTTATACTTATACAGCACTTAACTGTTTCGAACTAATGTCTTACTAATATTTAACTAATGTTTTACTAATTTATTTTGCTAAAAAAAAATGTGTTGATTAGCACATCAATAGTGTGAACGACAACCAGACTGAAAGATAACTCAGAATGAATTAGATGTCGCGGCATATCACGATGTAGTAGTGACGAGGAAAATTATACTAAAAAGTACAACTCTAGTAAGACATAATATAAAAAAAAATCAATCATGGAAGATTTTTGTATCTGTTTTTCATACATGAAACAAAATTGTGGATTAAAACAACTTAAATTTTGCGTCATCACCGGCTTGTGAAATCAATTGCCTATTAATTAAATAATAGACAAAATAAAATATTTAAGTTTAATAAATATTATGTGTGTATATGTAAACTAAATGTTTATATATATTAATAATCTTGTGTGATCAAATTGCAAACAAATATGCAATAGGTAGACAGACTAAAGCGAAAGACAAAGACATACATCTAAGGTAGATTTTTCTGTTTCCTTTTTTTTATGGCAAAAAAGGGTTGTATATGTTATATTTTGTTATTTTTTCGTTTTGTTTCTATAATTCTCTGCGGCATTTGCGTTCCTTTAAAAGATAGCTTCATTTAGACAATAATTGATGTAAGTACTTCAAAGATAATTTCGTTTATGTTATATATAATTATTTGTATTGTTTTTAGATATTACATTAAATCATGTCGTCAATTTGGGAGTATGAACAATTTTATATTTTGTAACGTATTGTAAATTATTTTAAAAATAATCACAAAAATATGTTTATGATTTTCAGCAAATAAATTAACTAAAGTATAATTTTTCTTCAAATTTTTTGAGTTTTTTTCAGCCTACTAATATTCAGCAAAAATTTTATTAATTTTTAACAAGTGTTTTTTATTTCTAATCTACTAAGTGTTAGCAAAACTTTTGTTGAATCTACTAATTTTGTTGCTAAAAATCAGCTCGCTGATTTTCAGCAGAAGATTTTGCTGACATTAGCAATTTTTTTGCAAGCACCCTCCTGACTAAAATTTTGCTGACTCAGCAAAATTTTTTGCTGACTTTACTATCTTTTTTATTTGGGTGTAGTTAAAATTTTATAATAGCAAAAAAATGTCAAAAATTATGACCCTAGAAAAACTTTTGACTTCTAATAACCCGATTAAAAAAATTAATATGATGCTTTATATGACTAAACGAAATTTAATATGAGTCGTAATACAGTTTTATATGAGAAATGCGCCCATATAATTATATAAGTTTAAATTAGTTTAATTTTATAATATCAGATTAAATTACATCCGAATAATGCAGCAACACAATTTAATTCGATTATACATAGCACTATAAATTTAATATTTTTTTTCGTAAGATTGAAGAAATAGCTATCTAAACTATTTAGGACAAATTTTGCCAATTGAGCGACATGCGATTAGACGCAACTATATATTAAATCATATTAAAATTTTTCGACGAAATTAATCTATATATATAAAATTGAATGTGTGTTTGTTTATTTGTTTGTTTGTACCTTATAGGAGACCAAACCTCTAGACCGATCTTCCTGAAATTTTCACAGCATTTAACTGGGACTCTGGTATGATTAATAGGGTACTTTTTTTCGACCACGCCCACTTTTACGCCCACTTTACGCCCACTTTTTTAAAATTATGTAATTTCTCCCATATAGTTTTTAACAGTTTTACTTCAAATTGTATACACATTATACTCCAGGCGGGGTAGAAATAAACATTTCTTACGCCATGCCCCTTTTCACGCCCCTTTTCACGCTAAATTTGTTTGAAAGTTTTAAACTTTTTGTTCTCTGTACAAATTTGTTCCTTCCAACGGATTTTTTTTTATTTGGTAGTACATCGCTCTTAATACTGTTAATGTCGCCATATAACTATGAACCACTCCCACTTCACCGCCCCCTTTTTTTAATTCAGATACTTACTTATACCACGAACAATGTTTGCTATACAAAATATTTTTTCTGTAATATGTATTTACCTAAAGTTTTATACACTTTTTATCTACAGGTAAAGTAGCCATACATTTTTTTATTACCAAATCCCCCTTTTTCGCCCCATTTTACTTTAAATTATAATTAATCTGCTTTCAATCTATATATATAAAATGGAATGTGTGTTTGTTTATTTTTTTGTTTGTTTGTTTGGACCTTATAGGAGACCAGACCTCTGCACCGATCTTCCTGAAATTTTCACAGCATTTAACTTGAACTCTGGCATGATTAATAGGCATGATTTAGATCACGCCCACTTTTACGCCCACTTTTTTTTAATTATGTAATTGCTTCCTTATAGCTTTTAACACATTTACTTCAAATTGTATACACATTATATACTACAGCCAAGGTAGATATAAACGTTTCAAACGCCATGCCCCTCTCACGCCCCATATTGTTTAAAAGTTTTAATCTTTTTGTCCTCTGTACAAATGTATTCCTTTCAACGGATTTTTTTTTTTCAAATAATGTATATGGCAATTCATTTCACTAATTAAGAACGGTTATGATTGGCTGTCTTAAGAATAAATACCATTTCACTAAACGGGAGCTATGTTTGCAGTCATTCAAGTTTTAACTTTGATCGCGTCTATTTGACTAATTACAATAACGATTCCGATTGGCAGGTTAAAGAAAAACTATTCTATTTAAGCAAGCGGGAAGCTTTGCTTGCATGCTTTGCATTTATTTAACTATATAAACACTTTTTAATACATTTCATAATGATGGGGGTAGCGAAGCACACCGGGCTCAGCTTTTTATTAAAAAAAAATATATCATTGACACGAAATTTTTACTTAATTTTGTTATCTTATTTTTAATGTATTACACATTTCAATTATCATTTTTTAATTTTAAAAACGATCATAGACAAACTAAGGTCATCTAACTTATCTCAATGTAGCCAAAGTATAGTGAAAACTATAGTAATGAATGTTAAATTTATATGAAAATATCTGTGGTTAATTAAACTCGGCTATTTTTAGAAACGTTATTAGGCTTATATAAAATTTTAGGCAGGGCAACGTCTGCCGGGTCAGCTAATTAATACAAATAAAATTTGAAGGCAAAACAACGTTTGCCGGGTCAGCTAGTATTATATATGTATGAATTTATATAATTATGTCCGGTTAAATACACTTTCACACAAATACGTATAAGTGTAATAAATTAATGTATTATTTTATGCAAACGCTTTAAAATTATGTATTTCCAAATCACTTTGATTTATATTTTGAACGATTTCAGATACTTTTCAAGCGTTTTTGTACCCTTCATTTTTTACTTTATCGTCAATAATTACAATTTTCGTTAATCAATTTTTTAAATAAAAACCCTTTAACATTTCTGAAAAAAAACATCGTTATAAAAAAAGACTAGTCTAACTGCTTAATTTTAAAATGTCGCAATTCAAGGAGCGCCGGTCGAAATTTGGTTACATTTAGTCTAAAAAAATTGTGAAAATTTGCGTCAAAGTGGACCACGTTAACAAATGATGCATATCGATGCATTTCGAAAAACCAAATTCAAATAAAAAGATTGCACACTATCAATCAATTTTTTAATTTCTGCAATTTTGAGGATTGTTTTTTTAAATTTTTGATTATTTTCAAATTTGGAGGTCTTTGGTGTTTCTTTTTTACAATTTTGGTGATTTTTTTAAAATTTCGTAATTTTGGCGATTTATTTCTCTAATTTTTGGCGATTTTTTTTTTACATTTTATTTAATGTGTTAATACTATATACTAAAAATTTGTTCGAAATGAAAAACAAATTAAATTTTTGATGTGAATAAAACTTTAAATGAAAATTATGTCAATTATATACTAACAAATTATTTTAATTGTTACTACAATTCCTCAATAGGACCAAATATAGTTGAACTTTTAACTGAATCAACAAATATTTTAATTGAAACTCAATTTTAGTTTTTTCTTTGTAGACATAGTTAATTTTTAGTTTGCATTGTCTCAAGCAATTTTTTTATGATATTTTAACGCAAAGAAAGACATCGAAATCTCTTGAGAAATTATTGTATTTATTGTTTTTTGTCGAAAAATACACGAAAATTTTCACCTGGGAATTAATATAAAAATATTTTTTTCCTGATAGAGGAACATTATTTTAATTTAAACTGAGCAATGAAAAGTTTTATTTGTTTAAAGTTATTAATTTTTGTAATTAGCAAAATTGCAAAATTGCAAAACTGGTTTTCAAATTTTTTAAATATTTTGCAAAAATCAGCAACAAAAATTAGTACAAAATTTAGTAATTTTAAAATGAGAATAGCAAAAAATTTGGCTATACTGCAATTTATAGGGCTTTCTCAAAAAAAGCAGGTTGTCCCCTCCAGAATTAAGTAAGAATTTTAGTTATTTTTTTTATTAACATGCAAGTGGCGGTACTCTAACGAAAGGAAATTTCTACAGGATTTCACAAATGACACTATTTTCCATGATCTATGATTTTCTAGAATCTATGATACGTAGTGCCCTCTATACTCGTTTACAAATTTTGCCTGTAGCGCTATTTTCGAAAACATTTACAAATACATCGAAATTACAACAAAATACATTTTTTTAAAAATATCGCAAAATGGAAAAACTTTGCTAAGAGAAGCCACTAAACTGCCTACCATATTGGAGAAACGCCTTAGGGAAATTTCCTTTCATTTGAGTATCCTTACTTATATGATTCTACGCATACCCTGCCCAAAAAACCGAAAATAGAAAAAAAATTTAGTTTTTAATTCCAGGGTGGGTCATACATTTTTTTTTAGGAAGACCCCATAAAGTGCAGTTTTGCCATAAATTTTACTTAAATAATAAATTAGTACACAAATAGCAAAGCGCGATTGAAAATTGTTTCTACAAATTTTTTTCTGAGTGAAGTCATCGGAATATTTAGTTAATCCGAATCGCCTCTGCAACCTTTAATGCGGATTATCAAGAACTTACTGTATATATAACCAACATAAAAGATATTTTGACCGCATTTTTTATTTTTACCCTTAACAACAAACTTTAGAAATAAAATGAAATTCGTGGTTTGTGAATTTGTAGTTGTAGTATCAATTCGCAAACACCTAATCAAACTAGTTGTTAAAAATTTATAGTGTATATAAAAATAGAAAAATTTTAAAAAAGATATAATTTATATAAATAGGAACAAACAACAATTACTTTCTGCAGTGCAAAATCAAAACTTGTCACAAACTTTTAATTACATTCGCATAAACAATTTTCGTGTCTAAAATGTCACAATCAAACAACAAAAAGGCATTAGAATTACTTTTCGAGCGTCCTCTTGAACCCGTTTTTACTACAAGGAGTGATGGCAAAGCTGTATTTGAGCTACCCGATAGTTATTATAGCGAACAGTATGTAGACGTTAAGGACGATATACAGTCCAGATTTAGTGAAGATGTTGATGTAAAAATACCCCTTCGTGAATTGCAGCAAAAGCCGGATCTAAGATTCACTCGTCCCTTGGGTATACGAAAGCAATTTTCTCTATTCAATAACATTCATCGATCTATTGCGGCTCGCTTAATTGATATTTTTATGAAGAGTCCTAATGAGGACATATTTATTGCTACTTGTGCCTATTGCAAAGACCGCGTGAATCCATTTTTATTTCAATACTGCTACTCGGTTGCGGTTCAACACCGAAAAGATACCCGCGACTTTCCAGTAAAAGCCATTGCAGAAACATTTCCTCAAAATTTTGTTGAACCAGCAGTTTTTAAAGACGCTCGCGCTGAAGGTGAAGTCGTCCGTAATCCTGGAGATCGCGTAAGTCGATACTATATATTCAATTACCTACCAAATACAATAATGTGATATAAATAATATTTTTGTTTCTTTATAGCGTCATATTGAAATTCCCCGCAATTATACAGCATCAGATCGAGAAGAAGAACAGCGACTCGGCTATTTTCGCGAAGATATAGGTGTAAATAGTCATCACTGGCATTGGCATTTAGTTTATCCGGGCAGTGGTCCAATTGAAATAGTGAAAAAAGATCGTCGTGGCGAACTATTTTACTACATGCATCATCAGATCTTAGCTCGTTATAATGTGGAACGCTTTTGCAACGGTTTAGCAAAACTTCGAAATTTAAATAATGTACGTGAACCTATAAAAGAGGGGTATTTTCCAAAGCTTTTAAATAGTTCAAATAACCGTACCTATCCATCGCGCATTACCAATACAAAATTGCAAGATATCGATCGTGAAGACGCCGGTAAACTGGAAGTAGCGGATTTAGAACGTTGGACAGATCGCATTGTTACTGCGATTGATCAAGGCTTCGTCGTAGATGTAAGTTTTTCTTCTAACAAGGGAGGTATCCCAACCCGTACCCGCAGATCTTAATGAATCTTACCTATGTTGTAGAGATTGAAAATTTATGGGAGACATATTTTTTTTAGCTGCCCAATCTCATGCTTAGGGATTACTAAGTGCGGTCAAAACTGGGTCCATTTTAACTTTTTTCAGTTTATTTCGTTCTATTTAAACTATTGATAAATTTTTATATCAATTAAAGCTTTTTTGAAGACACATGCACTGATGTATAAATTTTGTCTAAACAATTTCAAGTATTATTGTTATTCAAAAAATGTGTTTTGAATAATATTAAATCTGGAGTTATATTAAGGAATTCTTGTGTATTAATCTTAAAATAATGCATAGTAAATCCTATTTAATTTAGTCGTGGGGGTGTCTGAGCTTTTTCCGAAATTCGAAATCGTTCAGATTTTATGCATCTTTCCCCGAAGGCCTTTGTCCTCTATATTTCAACATGTGTCCACTCATGAGTGGTTTAAACATGTGTACAAATAAATCTAATTTTCGTAAACTAAACACAAATTTTCATACAAAAACGAATGAATTTTTAACCCCACTTTTAACCCTTAAACGTGAGACTGGACAGCTAAAAATATACGTCTCTCTTTTTGCTTTTCTACAACATGTCCAAAGTTCATAAAAATGTGCGAGTTCGGGTTGGGATACCTCTCTTGTTAGTTTTGTAGAGTTTATTCTTATATTGGTCGGCCATCTGTAGGCACAAGGCAAACAAATTCCTTTAGATCCGAAGAAGGGTGTCGATATTTTGGGCGATATGATTGAAAGCACCAGTTTATCTGTGAACCCAACATTTTATGGAAGTCTACACAATGAAGGACACAATGCCATATCATACTGCCATGATCCAGACCTGCGGTTCTTGGAGGAATTCAGTGTTATGGGCGATGTGACTACAGCTATGCGTGACCCCGTCTTCTACAGATGGCACGGTTTTATTGACACTATATTCAATAGACATAAAGAACGTTTAGACCCTTATAATAAAGGCGATTTGGAATTTAGAGATGTCATTGTCACGAAACTCGAAGTTCGTATACAATCATTAAAAGCAATTCCTAATACTCTTTTGACCTACATGGAAAAATCAGATGTAAATTTGGCAGCTGGCTTGGACTTTGGTCCCAAGGGTAATATATATGCAACGTTTACTCACTTACAACATGCACCCTTCGAATATGTTATTGATGTAACTAATAATGACAATAAACCAAAGAAGGGAACATGTCGCCTTTTCCTATGTCCCAAGTCGGACGAACGTGGTACATCATTGAAGTTAAATGATCAACGAATGTTAGCTATTGAATTGGACAAGTTTACTGTGAATTGTAAGTATTCAAACATATATTTATATCCAGCATATACTGTGATGAGGGTATTCAGTTAGAAGCATAAAAAGTGTGTAATATAGGGTTCACTTTGTTCAGATACATTTCTTTAAATTTGTATCTATATAATCAAATCCAATATTTCTTTTTAGCTTTTTCAAAAACAAATTTTAAACTACTTGATATAACGAAGAAATTAATAGCATTTTTCTATTTTAACACAAATGTTACACTTTTGCACCCGGTTAATTTTTGATAGTTTTGTTAAGAACTTTTTAATATTAAAGGTAGATTCGCAATACTGGAATACTCTACGCTACAGATTGCACTTACATCTTACTTTACATCTTACTTAAATTTAGTTTCTAAAATTATCCATAAAATAAATAAAATTGCTTACGAATAGTACAAATTTATTAGATTTTAGTTCATATTCATTGTTTATGATCTCAAAAATAATAAGCCATTTTCCATAATTTATATTTCCTGAATTGGGTTAATATTTTTAAAGAATTTTAGAAAATATATTTATTTTTAGTAAGCAATCTTAAATTTTAAAAATTTATTAAACTAAAAGCTAATTATTTAGAAATGTTGAGGTTAAGAAGAAGCAACGTTTTTTTTTTTTTAATATAAACACTATTAATTTTTAAATCAGACTAGACTAGTTTCTGCCTGTTTATGAACAGGTGTCATCACTGATTTTCCATTTAAATTGTATTATTATTTCTGTCTTATAATTGTCAGCTTGTTTAGAGAATTTTTTTTGTCAAAATCAGCTGCATTATTAGTTTACAATAAATAATAAAATGCAAGTGCGTAAAAAAGTTATTTAAACTTTTCGAAATAATCCAAGTTGGACTTTCGAAAAAATTGAAAAAAGTTACATATTTACAGTAAATTTGTTTTAAATGTAGAAGTACAGTTTAATAAGGACCTAACAATAGGCAAAAGACCTGAAACTGGTAAAACAAAGAAACCTAATTTTATTCAAATTTAAAACCACATATAACTTCACTGAAGTTTTTGTGTTCAAAACCGTACACTCAAAATAATAAATCTGTTTGCTCAACAGAAAATTTTATTAGAAAATATATTTCTGTTTTTTGGCTCAGAACCAGTATTTTTTGTTAATTTCTACAATTCTTAATTAATGTACAAAATAGGTACATCTACAGTTTTATTTCTATTCTTACAAAGCATTTTATTCACATTCATATTTACACAGAATTTTTATTCAAGCCAAAAACAATGCTACATTGATGTGAAATATAATAATAAAATTTGGTCTTTCGTTTGCCTCATTACATTCCTTTTTTATCTTGGGCTCTTTGTTCAAAAGGGTCGCGGAAGCTTTACCAGCCTTAGGTCCATATATATTAAGAACATTTGTGGATACTCTGAAGAAACAAAAATTTTGTCCGTTTTAAAAAATAGAATATTTTTTGAAAAAATTCCGAGGCTCCTGGTCCTAACCAAGGTTCAATTTTGGATAGGGATGTCATTATCACGGGCGTAGGGTGAAGGTAGGAGTAATACAAATTTTCATCGAATTTCCTTTAACTTTATCAGTTTTCAAGCTATGGGTCATATTCTAAAATCAGATAATTAGAAAATAGCGCAGTCTTGAAAACTTCGGATTAGCTGATGACGCCATTTACTAGGTAATATCATATTTTAACAATAAATTTTAAATTTAACAAATAAGTTCTTAAAAAATTGCTTTGAAAAATAACACTCAATGGTTAAACCACTGGGAATTTTTAGTATTTTGTTAAATAAGGGTAGGTTAGTTCGGAGTGGTAGCCGGCTCCGTGATCACCAGAACACTTAGACTCTGAGGTCCGTTGTGATGCCACGAAACTGACGGATTACCGATCAGACTCCAGACTAAATAAGGGTAACTTAAATCTATGCTTAAGTCAGTTTTTAAATAAAAAATTGGTTCAAATATAGTCAACTCGATTTAAAACACATTTAATAGATTTTTTTATGTTTATTGTTTTGGAAATACATGGAATTTCGTTATGAAATTTTAGTATAACAGTTTTCTACTATCGATTTACGCAAAAAAAATCTGGAAATCTTGAAGGCTCATAATGAGGATGTCCTCTTAGAATTAAAAAGTGAAAAATTTTAAAAACAAATTTAGTATCGGGAGATAAAAGTCGTCTAGGACCAAATTTTGTTAACGGTTCCAAATTTCGTGCTTTTGTGTTCATTGGTTGTCCAGGACCAAATATTTTTTTACAGATTCCCAATTTCATGCTTTTGTGTTCATTTGTTTAAAAGAGTAAATAATTTTGCTGCAGTTGAAACCAACAAGTTTTAAGTGAATATGTAAATTTCTTTAAGAGTTTTAAAGAGTACCATTTACCACCTTTACTCTTTTTTATATCCATAACTTCTGAATATCCGAAATCTTCTATAACTTAAAAATCCTAGACGACGTTACTATCGGAATATATTAAGATTTCATCTTTTAATAATTAAACATTAAATTAGCTCCAGTGGTTTGAACTTTGTGATTAATGGCCATTTGTCCCTTTTGAGTTTTATGATAAATTCCAAAAAGTTTTTCTTTAGTGAATTACCTGAAGGGTTTTGAACATAAGGACACTTTCCCTCGTAAGCATTCCCAAAAATCCCATCTTAGTGGTTGTTTATGCTAGGCGATGAACCTACATGCCATATTTCAAGTTCCTAGCTCCAGCGGCTTGGTCATTTTAAATTAAGGGGACATTTTTTTCTTTGTATTTTGTATTTCTTTGTATTTTTATTGGAAATTCCAAAAAGTATATTTTAAGTATATTAGCCATTACTCTATTTCAAATTACAGATTTCTAGCAGAAGGGTTTTAAGCAGAAAGATAATAAGGATATTTTTTATCCTAACAATTTCCAAAAATCGTCTACGATGCAGGATGAACCTACATGCCGAATTTCTTGTTCCTAGCTTCAGCGGTTTCGACTGGGTGATTAAGGAGTCACTTTTTTCTTTGTACCACATAATAAAGTTTTTGTATAACATTCTAAAAAGTTCATTAGCCCATACTCTACACCCAGAAAACATACTCGGTCGTGGCTACCGTTGTAGTTGGGGCAATCGAAATTCTATTATCGTGTCAGAATGTCCGTTGCTTCAATCAAATAATTTTTAACACAATCGAAAGATTCGGTCGCGACAACTGAATCGTTCTATTGTGATGAAAACCTTTGGGCTGAAGCAACAGTTATTTTGACACGACAATAAAATTTCGATTGCGAATACGGTTACTACGATTTCCGATTTCTAGCGAAGAGGATTAAGCAGAACGTTAAGCAAAACACTTTTTATATCTTTTGTGCAACCTTTTATTATTTTCAAAAATCATGTTTCTGCGCCGGAGGCGGAACCTTCATACCAAATTTGTAGTTCCAAGCTCATGCGGTTAAAGCTGGGTAAAGCTGGCGGCACTTATTAACCTTTGAACCCCAGTTTTGGTATGTTTTTATTTCAAATTTCAAAAAGTATCTCTTTAGGTAATTAGTCTATACATCAGGGAACAAGGTTGTTAGCGTATATAAAACGTATTTTTGCGTTAAAGTTCAAAACGTAATTTTAATAGGACAATACAATAAAGTATTACCTATTTTATTTTACAGATTTGCAGAAATGTTTTACTCAGCGAAGCCTGCTACGGACATAACACAGAGTAAAAACCCCTAAGTCCGGCCGCAGGCCGGCTACGCAGGAAAACTTTAATACATACAATGGTCTTTTGAAAAATTTATATATGAAGAATATGTCTATTTTTTACTGGGGATTATTAGCATAATCATGTTAGGCATAGTTCAAATGTTGGTTTGGGGGTTATGATAGAAACATTTTAATTCATAATCCCCAAATCGGAAATTGGGATAATGTCATGTTAGTTCTGCCTAAAAATGTAGATCCCCAAAAGATTAACTTCTTATAAAAATCGTCTAGGACCAAATATTTTTTTTTACAAATTTTGTGCTTTTGTGTTCATTTGTCAAAAAGAGTATATAATTTTGCAGCACTTGGAATCTAAAAATTTCAAGAGAATAGGTAAATGTATTTAAAAGTTATGAATTAGTACCAACTTTTACCCCTTTTTATACAGTTAACTTCTGAATATCAAAAATATTTTATAATTTAATTTTTATTATACTTGACTAACTTAAAAGTCCGAGATATCGTTACAAATAGTTTTTAATGTCGGAATGCATTAAAACGAAAATGATTTCCTGTTTTAAATGGTTCGAAATTTTTCGAGAAGATGTTTTAAATTTTAAGCATAAAGCAATTGTACATGTCATTCAGAGGACACTTTTCTCCCTTTAAATCCCAATTTATGACAAATTTAAATAAAAACGCAAAAAGTATATCTTAAGTGAATTACGATATAATTACCTAATGGTTTTGGTTATGATGTTAAGGAGAGATTGTTCATTTTTATCCCTCTCTTGGTTGATGTCTACGCTTAGTAGAAACTTAATGAAAAATCTCAAGTTTCTAGCTCCTACGATTTGAGCCGGGCGATTAACGGACACTTTTCCTTTTTTAACTCCATTTTCACGACGTTTTAATTAGAAGTTCAAAGAAAAACATATTTCAAAAGTCAGATTTGTAGCAAAATGTTATTTGGCAGAATAGTAAAAGCGAGATTTCGCCAATCACCTTAAGGAATTTTACCATATAAATTTCTTCTTACATAATGTCTGCGCCGGACGAGAAACCTACAAGCTAAATTTCAAGTTCCTTACTCCAGCCTTTTAAGCTTTGTCATTAATCCCAATTTTTCTTATTTAAACCCAGTGTTTTTGGTGAGTTCCAAAAAATTTTTGGAACATAAGTAGACTTTTTTCTTTTTATCCGTCCCCTAAAAAGTTTACAGGAGGAGGATTTAATCCAAATTTCAAGTTGAATATTTTTTATAATTTTTACCACGTTATTATTAGAAATTCTCTCCGGTAAATTAACATATACCTCAGACAAAGGGGTTTGGGAAGGAAATTAAGAGGACACCTTTTCACTTTTTGCTAAATTGCGTAAGCATTTACTATAATCCCATCTTTGTGGGTGTCTATGCCAGAGGAGGAACCTACATGCAGAATTTCAAAATCAAGCGGTTTGGTCTGAGTGATTAAGGTAACATATTTGCCTTTGTACCACATTTTTATAAAGTTCTATTGGAAATTCCTAATGGTGTATTTTAAGTGCTGTAGCCCATAGATTATAGGCTACTGAAATTGAAATTTCCGATTTTTAGCCGAAGGGGTTTAAGTAGGACGATAAGAGGAAGACTTTTTATCCTCTTAGTTGTATACGATCAAGAAGGAACCTCCATGACAAATTTGAAGTTCCAAGCTCCAGTGGCTTAGACTGGGTGGTTAAACTATACTAAATCCCATTTGAATACCATTTTTACTATGTTTAATATTGCATATTTAGAAATTATCGTTTCAGTAAATTAGTCCATACACCAAGGATCACATAATTTATATACACAGAGAAATAAAGGGCCAACCAAATTGAAGAGTGTATTTTAATGGTACCAACTTATGAATTGAGTTATTTAATTCCAATTTGAAGTTGAATATTTTTTTTACCATTTTTATCAAGTTTTTATTGGAAATTTCAAAAAGTATATCTTCGATAAATTAGCCCATAAACCAGGGAATATATATTCTGAAATTTAGATTTCTATACAAAAGGGTTTGGGCAGTAAATCAAGAGGAAACCTTTTCACTTTTTGTTCCATTACGTAAACATTTCCAATAATCCCATATTTATGGATGTCTACGCCAGAGGGGCAACATACATGCCAAATTTCAAAATCAAGCACTCTGGGCTGAGTGATTAAGCGAACATTTGTTTTTGTGCCACATTTTTATCAAGTTTTATTTGAAATTCCTAAAGGTATATTTTAAGTGCTTTATCCCATATATTATTAGCTAGTACACTTGACATTTCAGATTTTTAGCCGAAGAGGTCTAAGCAGGACGATAAAGGGAAAGACTTTTTATCTTTTTCTGTCACACACTAACAATTTCTTAAAGTCGTGATTACATGTATACGATGGAGAAGGAACGTTAATGACAAATTTCAAGTTCCAAGCTCCAGCGGTTTAGGCAGCGTAAATAGGCTGTACTAATTACCTTTTGAATACAATTTTTACTATGTTTTTATTGCATATTTTAGAAATTATCTTTTCAGTAAATTAGAGCATGTACCAATGAACACATCAGTTATGGTAACGGCAAGCCCACTAGGTTGTTATCATAGATAACACGTTGTTTTGCCTTAAAGTTTAAAATGTAATTTGTATTGGACAACGGAATAAAGTATTAATGTTTTTATTTTACAGCCTTCCATAAATGTTTTACTCAGGGAAGCCGGCTTTGGACATACCACAGAATAGAAAAATCCTAAACCTGGCCGCAGTCCGTCTACGCTGAAATGCTGTAATATTCTTTTGAAAAACGATCTTAAAACTATGTAAGACATAGCTCCCATTTCGATTTGGGGGCTCAGACAAACATATTTTCATTCGTTATCTCCAAATTGTAAATGGTGATAATGCCAGGCCATACCTGCCTAAATGTTTGGATACCATCTTTACTACATTGTGTTTTATTTTCCTTAAGTGATTAAATTCTTATCCAAAATCAATTACATTTTAAAATTGAAGGCAAAACAATGTCGTCCCCACGCTTACAATGCAGCGGGCATACCCCCTATTAGTACTAAAAATACATCTTAATCCGCTATGGTTCGGACCATAGTGTGTACGTATCCCAACGTCATGGGGATGAGCCCTTTCGTCGGTTAGGGTGGGTAATTGATGATCGTAGCAATCATATTATGATTATAAATGACGAAAAAAAATCGCCTTCGGTAATCATAATATGATCATCCAGAGTTATTTATATGATAATTAGAATCATAATATCATAATTTTGTGTCCACAATCATGTTCAATCATACCTTTTCTCTGCGTGTAGGTGCACTCCGAGCAAGCCCGGCTTTAGCCGGCTTGTAAGCTATAGTTGTATCCGGCTTTTGATTTTAAAACTTCGTTAAAATCTGAAATATTTGCAGAAATAATTACCGCCAAATACGTCTTTTGCTTCAACGTTATTAATCCTTTCAGACATTATCCACTTGCAAAAAGTTTACAACTTCATAATTTGTAGAAAATTCCTTTCCATTTGGACATTTTATTTTATTCAAAAAATTCTCTTAAAATTACCTTAAAAAAATAAGTTGTTTTAGAAAAAACGTTGAAAATGAAGATATAATGAAAATGAAGATTTTATTGAAATTAGTAACTTACAGCATTGAATAAAAATCGTTGAAAAAATCTATACCTAAATTAAAAACTCCTAATGTTACAAATGAGAGAAGTTTTTCTTTTAGGGTTCCTACATCTTTTGTTTATAGGTGTACAAATTTGAGAACCAGAAAGAAATCAATTCAAACGGCACACATTGGGGCTCATTTTGTGTATAAAATTATACACAAAATGAGATATGCAATTCATTATACTATTGTATTGATATAATACATATTTATATCCAAAATATGATTGACAAATTTTATATTCATTAATTTTATCCAAAATTAAATTGTGTTTTTTTAAAAATGCTATAAGATCTAAATATATATTATTTTGTATTTTGCAATGTCTAGGTTTATATAACGTCATTATTAATTCTATTTGTTATAGCGTATTCTAAATGCAATATACTATTATATATTGAGCGAGATGCGATAAGACTCAACAATATATGAAATCATATTAAAATTGTTCGATGAAATTAATTTTATATATGAATTTATATAATTATGTACGGTTAAAAAGACTGGCAGATAAAAACTTATAAGTGTATATGAAATAATTTATTACTTTATGCAAACATTTTAACTCGGGAGATTAAAGATTTGTAACCGTCCAAAAAACTAATTATTTTTTATTCGTGAAGTCAAAAGTTTCCGATTTTGCATACAAATTAAAAGGCAATTATCCTATATAAATTGCCTGACACTTACAAGCAAGCTTTCTGATAGGTTCCCTTTGAACTTAATAAAATTAGGATAGGTGATAAACCCCATGTTTTGGGGTTTAAAAGTATCGGTGAAATTTATCACATCTTTGTATGTTTAAAGTTTAAGAAATTTAGACTTATTTAAAAACAGCGTTAAAATACTCTAGAAAGCGTACATTTTGAAAGCCATTTTGACACTATGTCGTGGATCAGGCTGCCACTTATGTGAATTATTTTAAATATTGGTGAACAAATTATTCACTTTTTTTCTCCTTTTTCATATATCCGACTTTGTTTAACATCGGAGGGAGCCCATCGGGGCTATCCTCCATGTCTTGTATTAACAAAATCGTAAATTTTCCAAGGAAGCGTTTAATCTCACTAGTGTGATTGTTTAAAATAAATAACGATAAAGAACAAATATGCAATTGGAAAATTTTAAAATATACCCATATGCCCATGTCTTATTTAAACTAAATTATGTATTACCAATTCACTTTAATTTATATTTTGGACGATTTCATATGCTTTTCAAGCGTTCTTGTGTGTTTACCCTTCACTTTAAACTTTTTCATCAATAACTTCTATTTTCTTTAATCAATTTTTTAAATAAAAAACCTTTAAAATTTCTAAAAAAATAACATAACATCGTTATAACACAAAAAACTAGTTTATCTGCTTAATTTTAAAATGTCGCAGTTCAAGGAGCGCAGATCGAAATTTGTTTACATTTAGTCTAAACAAAATTGTGAAAATTTGAGTGAAATTGGACTACGTTAACACATGATGCATATCGATTAAAGTTTGAGCCATAAATTAATTTCGAAAAGTTAAAAAAATACTCTCTGTGTGCTGAACAACAGAGAGTATTATAGTAATATACTGAAAACTATATTTCCAGATCCGTAAGCAGCAAACTAAATCAAAAAAAGTATCAATGACACTACGGCACACGTAAACTTAAGTTTGGGTCGTAGTGGTATCTCCTTTTTAAAAGATTATGTCAATATACACAGGAAAATTATTGTAAAAAAAATTTTAATTAAACTTTTGTCCGATTTCAAACTCACTTTCAATTAAATGTTTAATAATATGTATTAACTGTTTAATTGAAAATGAATTTGGTATAAACAAAATTTCCAAATAATAAACAACATAGAAAAAAATGCAAAAATTTTAAAAAATCGAAAAAATTAAAAAATCAATTAAAGTAAAAAATTCGCGATTTTTAATTTTGGCGATTGTAGAGATTTGTTTGAATTTTGGGGTTTTTTTAATTTCACCAATTTTATTAAATTTCTACAATTTTGAGCATTATTTTTTTAAATTTTGGGAATTTTTTTCAAATTTGGCAATTTTTTTAAATGTTTTAGTTTTTTTTTTTTTTAATTTTTGTAAATTTTTTACAATTTTGGTGATTTTTTGAATATTTTATAGTTTTGGCGATTTGTTTTTAATTTAAGTAATATTTTCCCCAAATTTTGGCAATTTTTTAAAATTTTAATTAATGTTTGAATAGTGTCTACTAAAAATTTGTTTGAAATAAGAAACAATATTCAATTAAATTTTTAATAGATATGAATAAAACAATAATTGAAAATAATATCAATTAAATAGTTTCAAATTATTTTAATTGTTACTACAATTTCCGCAATAGGACAGAATTCAATTCCACTTTTAACTGAATCAACAAATATTTTAATTGAAACTCAATTTTAGATTTTTCTGTGTAGATTATATTTTAAGGCAAAGACATCGAAATCTCTTATGAAATGACTTTATGTGTTGCTTTTTTGTGGAAAATCAACTCTAGCAATGATAGCCGCCCATTTGCAGGCGATGTTTTCTAATGAAATTTGAAGATTCGAACCACATAATACTGAACTAAGAGGCATTTCCTATATGATCCATTTCAAAAATAAATAAAGGGTCCGCCATCTAACTTTTGTTTTCAACTAGCGCTTATTTCATGAATGGTAACACTTAGCTCATGTCTGATTTGACAGATAATTAGTTTTATCCTTCCGCTGAACGAATATGGTCCGTATGTTCGTTATCTTGTGAAAAAAGTGAAATAAACTGGCATCCTCATCGATAAACCAAAGCGTGAAAAGCCAAAAACAGTGCGTACACCCGAGAATATTGCTGCTGTGGCAGAAAGTGTGCGTGAAGCGCCATCAACATCAATTCACCGTCGTTCTCAACAATTGAACATTTCGGAGACATCATTGAGACGAATTTGCTTGCTCTAGCCAACTTGCTCTTTTTAAGTTTAAGCTTCAATCTTACTTCAACAGTTTCACGTCAACATAAGTATGTTTTCAAGATTTTTGTGTCCATTTCAAAATAATTATTTTTTTAAATTTTATGGAACTTTAACTTTACCGCTTTCTCTCGATTCCAAACCGTGCCATGCACATAAAAAATTACTTCACAAAATATTTTGTAAATTTGGTTTTCTATCGAAATAGCTTGTTATAAATCACTCATTTGGAGTACTTGTGGAGAATTTTAAATTCAAAGCCTGAAGGCGGGCTTGCCGGTTAGAGGGTTAAAAAATGTTTGGTTTTTATCCATAAACGTGACGAAATTCGCATTTTGTTAGTTCACACTTTAAATGCTTCAATATATAGTTTAATTCAAAAGAAGATCTACATTTTTCTGGTGTGTATCGATATGCAATATAAGTAGGAAAAGGTTAATATATCGTTTTATCCAAAATGAAATACATTTTGTCGAATATTACACTATATATTATTATATATACTTTTGATTTGTGTAATATATAATTATACATCTATTCGTAAGTAATTAGATTAACTACATATGTTTTTATATGTCATACTCGATTATATAAAGGTCAATATGTAATAAGATGTAATTATAAAATATAATATTAATATATAAACATACATTAACATATGTATTTATATACAATAGCATGCAATAACATATATATTTATATAAAATTATGCATGATTATATTTAATCGTTTTTACTCGGGAAGTTACTTTAAATATTTTCTAGTTTTTGCTGTATTCTAGACATCCATTGACTATTTTTTGAAAGAAATCTACACTCAAAAAAAAAAGTTTGTAAAGTCAGGAAAAATTTTTGCTGAGTCAGCAAAATTTTAGTCAGGAGGGTGCTAGCAAAAAAATTGCTAATGTCAACAAAATCAGCGAGCTGATTTCTAGCAACAAAATTAGTAGATTCAGCAAAAGTTTTGCTAACACTTAGTAGATTAGAAATAAAAAAGCATTGCTAAAAATTAATAAATTTTTTGCTGAATTTTAGTAGACTGAAAAAAACGCAAAAAAATTGTAATTTAGTTAATATATTTGCTGAAAATCATAAAACATATTTTTGTGATTCTTTTAAAAATAATTTACTATAATTACGATATATAAAAATTTTCATTTTCCCACATTGACGACATCAATTAATTTAATATCTGAAAATATATAGAAATAAATATATATCACATAACAAAAATTTTCTTTCAACTACACTCAAAAAAATAAGTTAGTAGAAAAGTTAGTAAAACGTCTTGTAAATCAGGTATACTATTTTTTAGCAAATTTTTTTGCTAAAATCGTGTTTTCATCTAAAATTTTTGTTATACTTATTCAGCACTTAACTGTTTTATACTAATGCTTTACTAATATACTAATGTTTTACTAATTAATTTTGCTAAAAAAAATTGTGCTGATAAGCAGATGTCGCGGCATGTCAAGATGTAGTAGAGAAGAGGAAAATGATACTAAAAAGTACAACTCTAATAAGACATATAAAAAATCAACCATGGAAGACTTTTGTATCTGTTTTTCATACATAAAACAAAATTGAGGATTAAAACAATTTAAATTTTACGTTGTCACCGGCTTGTGAAAATAATTGTCTATTAATAAAATAAAAGACAAAAGAAAATATTTAAATTTAATATGTATTTCTATAATAAATGTTAATAGATTAATAATCTAGTGTGGTCAAATTGCAAACAAACATATACAGACATGTAGACAGAGTAAAGCGAAAGACAAAGACACACATCTTAGTATGGTTCCTTTTTCTTATTGCAAAAAAAAGGGTTGTTTTTTTCGTTTCGTTTGCTTTTGTTTATTTTTTCGTTTCGTTTCTATAATTATCTTCAGCAGTTGCGTCCTTAAAAGATAGCATCATTTAGACAACCATTGATGTAAGTAGTTGAAAGAAAATTTTTGTTATGTTATATATATTTTTTTTCTATATATTTTCAGATATTAAATTAATTCATGACATCAATGTGGGAAAATGAAAATTTTTATATTTCGTAATTATTGTAAATTATTTTTAAAAGAATCACAAAAATATGTTTTATAATTTTCAGCAAATATATTAACTAAATTACAATTTGTTTACAAGTTTTTTGCGTTTTTTTCAGTCTACTAAAATTCAGCAAAAAATTTATTAATTTTTACCAACGCTTTTTTATTTCTAATCTACTAAGTGTTAGCAAAACTTTTGCTGAATCTACGAATTTTGTTGCTAAAAATCAGCTCGCTGATTTTCAGCAAAAGATTTTGCTGACATTAGCAATTTTTTTGCTAGCACCCTCCTGACTAAAATTTTGCTGACTCAGCAAAATTTTTTGCTGACTTTACAAACTTTTTTTTTTGAGTGTACTTACATCAATGGTAGTCTAAATGATCCTTTCTTTTAAAGGACGCAACTGCCGAAGATAATTATAGAAACGAAAGGAAAAAATAAACAAAAATAAAGGAAACGAATAAACCAACCCTTTTTTGCAATAAGAAAAAGGAACCTAAAACTCTACCTAAGATGTGTGTCTTTGTCTTTACTCTGTCTACATGTCTGTATATATTTGTTTGTAATTTGACCACACTAGATTATCAATCTATACACATTTAGTTTAGAAATAGATATTAAATTTAAATATTTTATTTTGTCTTTTATTTAATTAATAGACAATTATTTTCACAAGCCGGTGACAACGCAAACTTTAAGTTGTTTTAATCCTCAATTTTGTTTTATGTATGAAAAACAGATACAAAAATCTGTTGACGTGCAGCGACATCTACTTCATTCTGCGTATATCTTTCAATCTGGTTGTCGTCTACACTATTTATGTGCTTATCAGCACAATTTTTTTTAGCAAAATTAATTAGTAAAACATTAGTATAATATTAGTAAAGCATTAGTATAAAACAGTTAAGTGCTGAATAAGTATAACAAAAATTTTAGCTGAAAACACGATTCTAACAAAAAGTTTGCTAAAAAATAGTATACCTGATTTACAAGACGTTTTACTAACTTTTCTACTAACTTATTTTTTTGAGTGTACGCTACGAAGTATAATGCATTAAAAATAGAATATTTGTAAATACAAAATAATTATCACGTGACTGGTGGAGGTGTACGTATCGGGGAACTGGAGAACAATTTTTGATTTAAAACTAGTCACATATTAAGCGCAATGTGTACTGTTATGCTATAAACACATAGACGACTGCAGCTACACGACTACAGCCTGTCAAAAATAAAATACACACGTTTATATGAAAACGATTATTTTGGAACCAACACAACTACACGGCTACCCGACTACTTTTGCCGCTGTAGTCAACTTAGGTTAATTTCTATTTTTGTTGGCTGCAAAACAAAAATAGTGTTGACAATAAAACAAAATATGTAACAAATTAGTGCTTAAAAATATTTTATTTTGTTAAACACAAAAAACGTCGCAACATCAAATGGTATAATTGCATTAATATTCAAGAGGGGTTATATAAATTTATTTTCACGTTATAATAATGTATTATAAATAAGTAATTGTATTTTTAAGTGAACTTTATATACGTGTCTACAACCAAGCATGTTGTTCTATTTTAATAAAGAAAAAAAAAGATGTAATTGGCACTACTGAAACAAAAATGCATTTGTATCAGGGATGTTAAATGGAGTTTTCAATTTTGTACCAACATCCAAAAAAAATTATACTTTTTGGACGTTGACGGTACCATTTTTTTTAAATTTATTAAAACAACAAAAAAAAAAATACATAAAAATTCTCTTGTACAGAAAAAAAACAAAACCTTCCAATAACATACATTATATGTATAAATAAAATAAGGCATAAAAAAGTCTTATGAATATATGAGACCAAATCATGGAATTATTTGTTTAGTTAATAAACTATTTGGAATTTCTACATCATAGCAGCATAAATTTGTCGCTCTTAACCAATCCTTAGTCTGTATGAGACTTGATAATGTTGGCTAATGTAGTCTGTTTCTTTCCTTAGTTTTTATTATATTTTGAAAAGAAAAAAACTTTCCACATTTGCAGACCAGTGTAGAATGGATAAAATTCCAGCAACGACTAGAAATGTCTGGAAACATATTGACATTCAGTTCATTTTGAAAATTAGCTACTACCGACCAAAAACTACAAACGTTTTAATTTTTTAACGACTTCAGTTAAAAAAATTTTAGTTTTTACTCTGGCTCAAGTAATATTTTTACTAAGAAGACAAGAATGGAGCAAAATTAATGATTAATCGGTTTTTTGTTAAAGTTCTGCCTATTATGGAGGCTATAACTTTTCTAAAACATTGGGTTCTGATGAGATCTTTAACCAGATCGAAATACTAGTATTAACCTAGCTAATATGTTTGATTTGCTTTATTTTTGTAAATATACGGAGGTTGAGAGCTCGTTCTAAATTAAACATATATAAGATTGTTTGGAATTTTCTTTCATTTCTTTAACAATAATTTAATTTTCGTTTGAGTTTGAATTTTAACGTCTTTTTCAGACAATTGCAGTTAATACTATAATTAATATGCAATTTTATTTAATTTAATTGTGAAAGGCGTGGTAGAGAAGAATGAGTGTATTTTCTAAAAATCATAACTACATTGCAAATATTCAATTTTTTCTGAATCAGACTGCGCAGTTTCTGGTATTGAACGTTCGTCAGTGACCCTGTTTTTTTGAATTTTTGAATAATGTAATATTTGTTATGTTTTTATTTGTTCGATTGCGTCTATATGAAATTTTTCTGTGCAATCACTGACCGTGGTATAGATAAACTGATTTCTAATGCCACATGCACTCGAACTACACGTTAGACAGAGCGCTTTAGCCCTCTGAGCTATAGTTAGGTCGAGTTTTGTTGTGATTAAAACTAGTTTTATTCAATACACGGTGTTTTTGTTCTTGCATACATAATCTCAGAAGTACAAATCCAACAACACAACAGTTCTATTTTTAGAAACTCACCTCACTCTGATGTCCACTGTTTTCCCATATGTTATAAGTGATGCCATATCTATATATCAATTTTCACTTCTTCAGAATTTTAATAAATTCAAAATAAAAGTGAAGTTGGCTTCAACAAGTGTCAATATATGTAAGAGCTGCCAGATAAATTTTGTAAAAAATCGTAAATTTTTAATCGATATTAAAAAAAAAAAAAATTGCCAACTTTATTCTTCAAAATCCTTAAAATGATGATAAATCGTAAAATCTGGCGGATATAGTCGCATATATTTTAAGAGCTCATTACATAAAACGAATAAATGCAATGAAAAAGGACACAATAACAATTTGTTTGCTATACTAAAAATTCAAAAAGGGGGAAAAATTAAAAATTTTTAAATTGTACCAAATGAGTCGCGGTAGTACCACGGTACTTTAGAAGGTCAAAATGTACCAAAAAAAGTACAATTGTACCAACTTTAACATCCCTGATTTGTATAAAAATATATTTTTAAATTGAATCGTGATCAGCTGTTTACTATGCTGCTGTCGTTTCCAAAATAATAAGTAGCTGACCACACGGCGACGATTGCAGTCAACGGCATTTGCAGTCGTGTAGCTCTGCAGTCTGCTGTGGTCTATGTGTTTATAGCATTACATGTGTAGTTTGAATGGAATAGTTTTCTGTCGTACACTCAAAAAAAAAAAGTTAGTAGAATAGTTAGTAAACGATCTTGTAAATCAGGTATACTATTTTTCAGCAAATTTTTTGCTAAAATTATGTCTTAAACTAAAATTTTAGTTATACTTATTCAGCACCCTTTATACTTTTGAACGAATGTTTTACTAATATTTTACTAATGTTTTACTAGTTTATTTTGCTAAAAGAAATTGTGTTAACGACAACCAGATTGAAAGATATACGCAGAATGAATTAGATGTCGCGTCATGACACGATGTAGTAGTGACGAGAAAAATTTTACTAAAAAGTACAACTCTTGTAAGATTAAAACAACTTAAATTTTGCTTCGTCACCGGCTTATGAAAGTAATTGTCAATTAAATAAATAAAAGACAAAATAAAATATTTAAATTTAACAAAAATTAAATGTATATTTGTAAACTAAATGATATTAATAATCTAGTGTGGTCAAATCGCAAACAAATATACAGCAGGTAGCCAGATTAAAGAAAGACATATATACACATATATACATCTAAGGTAGATTTTTTTGTTTCCTTTTCTTATTGCAAAAAGGGGTATAATTATCCGCGGCATTTGATTTCATTTAAAAGATAACAGCATTTAGACAAACATTGATGTAAGTAGTTGAAAGATAATTTTGTTTATGTTATATATAGCTACTTCAATTGTTTTTAGATATTACATTAATTCATGTCGTAAATTTGGGAGGTGTGAACATTTTATATTTTGTAACGTATTGAAAATTATTTTAAAAAGAAACACAAAAATATGTTTTATAATTTTCAGCAAATAAATTAACTAAAGGATAATTTTTCTACAATTTTTTGAGTTCTTTTAGTCTACTAATATTCAGCAAAAATGTTATTAATTTTTAGCAAGGATTTTTTAATTTCAAATACACTAAGTGCTAGCAAAATTTTTGCTGAATCTATTAATATTGTTGCTAAAAATCAGCTCTCTGATTTTCAGCAAAAGATTTTGCTGACATTAGCAATTTTTTGCAAGCACCCTCCTGACTAAAATTTTGCTGACTCAACAAAATTATTTCCTGACTTTACTAACTTTTTTATTTGAGTGTACCACTGCACTGATCTAAGGAGTACATGTCGCCGGGTATACGAAAAGTAATTAGCAAGCCTGGAAAGTTTATTTTACAATTTGTTTTGTTTTTATATTTCTATATTTCAAACATTTAAAAAAAATAAAATATATAATTGTTCTGATTGTTTCTCAAACAATATTAAAGTGACAATATTTTAAAAGTAACGGATTGTAGTGTAGTTAAAAAGTAATCAGTAAACTTTGTTTTTTCAGGAATATACATTTACAGCCGTATTTATAAAATGTATTTTTGATTTATTAACCGTTTTTAACCAAAATTTGCTATAGTTGTATTTATAAACGAAAAATAGTCTTTTAAACCTTTAATAAACCATCCATAAAGTAAGAAATTTTATTGTTGGATTTACCCTTCTTTAAACCGAAAATAAGAAGACATTTTACATTTACATTTTGTTTAAATCTACATACGACTATTGTTTACCTTTTATAAAAATATTTCTGCAGAATATTTTTGAAAAATATTAATATAAAGTGATTAAAGTGATTATTTTTATTTTCTATATCCTTAACTCTTTTTTATTAAATCCTTTAACAGCTCCTATAAGAAATTGTAAAATGAAAAAAATTATAAGTATGTGTAATAGACAGGCACGTAGCTAGGGGGGGGGGGGCTTGGGGGCTAGAGCCCCCCCCGAAATGATTTGACAACTTTAAAAACTTAATACAATTCGTTAGAAAGAAACAATGTTATTGATAAATTTAATATGAAAATAATTATTTTTGACTTGGATCAAATAGGAAATAGTTTTATATGATTCGAATCTTAAAATTTCGTTAGAAAACATCACCTGCAAATGGGCGGCTATCATTGTTAGAGTTGATTTTCGACAAAAAGCAATAAATAATATCTTTCCATAAGAGATTTCGAAGTCTTTGACTTAAAATATAATCAAAAAATTGTTTGAGACAATGCAAACTAAACAGAAAAAACTAAAGTTGAGTTTTAATTAAAATATTTGTTGATTCAGCAAAAGTTTAACTAAATTCGGTCGTGTTGATGCAATTGTAGTAACAACTAAAATAATTTGTATCTATTTAATTAATATTATTTTCAATTACATATAGTTTTATTCACATCTATTAAAAATTTAATTGAATATTGTTTACTATTGGGAAAAATTAGACCATTTGAAAAATCGCAAAATTTGAAAATTGCCAAAACAATCCTCAAAATTGCAGAAATTTAAAAAACTCCCAAAATAAACGCCAAAATTAAAAAAAAAAATTAAAAAAAATGACCAAAATTAAATAAACGCGAATTTTCAACTTTAAACAATTTTTTTAATTTTGGCGACTTTTTAAAATTTTTGCATTTGTTTCAATGTTGTTCAACGTTATAAAAACTGAGAATTTTTTTTATACCAAATTCATTTTCAATTATACAGTTAATTGAAAGTAAGTTTGAAATCGAACAAAATTGAATTTTTTTTTGACAATGATTTTTTCTGTGTATTTTGACATAATCTTTTAAAATGGAGCTACCACTAAGACTCAAAATTAAGTTTACTTGTGCCGTAAAAGTTGTTACTTTACTTACAGTGCAATCTTTTTGGTAAATTTGGTTTGCTACGCACGCATCTGGTAACATATTTTTCAGTATTTTTTTTACGATATATATTTCGATATCTCATATTTTTTTAATTTTTTGAAACAAATTTAAGCCTCAAACTTTGATCGATATGCATAACATGTTAACGTGGTCCAATGGGACTCAAATTTTCTCAATTTCTTTTTAGACTAAATGTAAACAAATTTCTATCGGCGCTCCTTGAAATGCGACATTTTAAAATCAAGCAGCTAAACCAGTAATAACGATGTAGTTTTTTTTTTAGACATTTTAAAGGGTTTTTATTTAAAAAATTGATTAAAGACAATTTGAAAAGCGTTTGAAATTGTCCAAAATATAAATCAAAGTGAATTGGAAATACGAAATAAATAAGACCTAGGCGATGGAAATAAGACCTAGGCGATGTCAGGTATATTTTTAAATTTTCCAATTTTATATTTTTTCTTTATTATTTCTTTCAGACTACAATCACGCTTGCTTGTAAAATTTACGATTTTTTTAATACAATACATGAAGTCGGATATATGAAAAAGGGGAAAAAATAGTGAATAATTTGTTAAAATAATTCAAATAAGTGGCAGCCGGGGTCCACGACATAGTGTCAAAATGGTTTTCAAAATGTGTGTTTTCTCGAGGATTTGAACGCTGTTTTTAAATAAGTCTAAATTTCCTAAACTTTAAACATATTTTCATACAAAAATGTGTTAATTTTCACCACCAATTTTAAAAATAGATACGTTTTTCATATATCTTTGCTGCTTTATCACCTATCCGAATTTAATTTCAAAGGAAACCCATCGGAAAAGCTTCCTTATAAGTGGCAGGCAAATTATATAGGGTATTTGCTTTTAATTTGTTTTTTGGACGGTTATAATTCTTTAATTTCCCGAGTTAAAACGTTTGCATAAAATAATACATTATTTTATATGCACTTATAAGGTTTTGTCTGCCAGTGCATTTAACCGGACATAATTATATAAATTCATATATAAAATTAATTTCGTAGAAAAAATTTAATATGATGTCATATATAGTTGCGTATAATTGTATATTGCATTTAGAATACGCTAAAACTAATCCAATTAATAATTACGTTATATTTATATACCTAGACATTGGAAAATAATATATATTTTGATATTATATCATATTTTAAAAACACAATTTTATTTTAGATAAAATTGTATATTACCCCATGCAGAGTCACACTAGAAAATTTGTCAATTATATTTTGGATGTAAATGTGTATTACATCAATACAATACAATTAATTGCATCATTTTGTGTATAATTTTATACACAAAATTTACCCCAATTTTTGTCTTTTGAATTGATTTCTTTCTGGTTCTTAACCCTAAAAAAAGAATTTGTTTCATTTGTAACATTATGAGTTCTTAATTTAGTCTAAGATTTTTTTCAATTTAAAACTCTAAATTTAGTTTCAACGTTTTTTCCGTCTTTGTTATTCAATGGTGTAAGTTAATAAATACCACAAAATCTTCATTTATATTTTTTTATTTTTGAATATAATAAAATTTCCAAATGCTATGGAATTTGTTACAAATTATAAAGTTGTAAACCTTTTGCAAGTGGCTAAAGTCTAAAAGGATTAATAGATATTTTGGATTTTCATGAAGTTTTAAAATCAAAAACCGGACACAACTATAGCTTATTTTGTATATTTCAGTATCAGTTCACATATAAATTTATACCGCTGTATAAAATCGTATTAAATTGTATCGCGTCATTATTCGGATGTTATTTAATCTGATATTATCAAATTAAAACTAAACTAATGCAAATATAATTATTATGCCCATTTCTCGGATAAAACTTTATTACTGCTCATATTAAATTTCGTATGATTATATAAAGCATCATATTAACTTTAATCGGGTTATTAGAAGTTGAAACTTTTTTACTTTTTTTTACATTTATCAAGTTTTAGCTACCCTAGACGTATATTAGCACATAAAAATATAAGTAACGCAATTTTATTTTTCGTGGTTTTCAAACAGTTTTCCGCATAATCCTTTTTTTATTTAATTAAACTAAAAATTAATATTTAGCTTAAAATTTAACGTAATTAGACAATAACGATGCATATCCAACTTAAAGTACACAAACATTTTCAAATATGTGATCAAACAGATTAAAGCGTTGTTTCGCAATATAGACATCAAAATTCGCAAAATAATGAACACAATAAGTAATAAATGAAAAAATACATTTTAAGGAAATCCACTTTATGCGGGAGGTTTTTGTTTCAAAATGAAATCAGAAAGCTATTTCTATTATTAATACATGATTGCCCATTACGTGTAGGTAAAAATTTAGCAAAAATTTAGCAAACAAAAGAAAAAGCTGTTACTTTAGTGTGCAAAAAAAAAATATATAATCAAAAAAAAAAATCGAAAAGCCCCCCCCGAAACAAATTCCTAGCTACGTGCCTGGTAATAGACATTTTTAAATATATTGAATGATCTTTTAGAACCAGCTCACGAAGCTCTTACCTTATCCTCTTCACACCAGTTTTCAGACCTTTGCCTCTTTGTTTCCTTCAAAAAATAGGAAATATACAATTAAAATTATTTTGGTATGTCCATTCATAGTATTTATTAACACACATACCTTGTTTTCCACTTCTTTTATTGGTTTTATTTGTTTTTGAAAATCTAAATCCATTTTTTATTTTTTTTGGCACAAATCAGTCTATTTTTGGTAAAAAAAATCAGAGAAATAAAATAAAAACCTGACAAAATATGTTAGTGATGTAAATCAGATGTAAACAAACTCATCATTCGATTATTTTTGTTACCATATACTACTAAAATAGAAAACTCAAAACAGTTTTGCAATATTTTTGTACTACAAACGTTCAATAGTTATGGAGCTGTAATTGTTTCTTTATGAATTAAAACTTTTATGAGTGATTAATAAGACAAAAAGTCTATAATAGCTATTGCACTCTGTAAACTCACAATAAGACTTTTTTATAAATACGGCTGTTAAACTACAAATAAATATTTTTTAAAACTTATTTTACCATTTATTAAAAAAACAAACAACACATAAATACAGATTTTCGGTACCAGTTATCATTTTCCTTTAAAATTTTCATCTGGCAAAACATTCTTTATTTGAACCAAAAGTTAATGAAAGCAAAAACAAAATAAAAACTGTTGGTTTTAATAATTTGGGAGAAAAATAAATCTTTTTTTACGGATTTTGAGGTAATTTTTTAATAGCTGAAAATAAATGAAAAAAACATTTGATTTAAAAGAAAATTGAGTAGAACGGTTTTTAACTATATGTTTAATAGTTTTAACTACCATAGTTTTATAACTACCATAGTTTTAACTACTTTGATTTTAACTACCAAATATTGTGAGTGTTTGGTTAATATAAAAACAAATACTTTTTTAAGAATCAATTGCGGTATTTAAGAAAATACCAACGGATAATGCGGCAACAATTGTAAAGGTACGAACCTGCAAATATGCATTGTGCACTTATACACCATATACGAACATATTGCAAGTATTCCAATTGAAAATTTAAATGTTTAAAATAAGGATGAAGCTCATTAACCTATACCTAAATATTAGAGTCCGACAGAGTATTCGGCTTCGGAGTTCGGCCAAGTGATGATCGGCCAAGTTCGGCCTTCGTCCAATTTTTGGCAGAATAAATTTTTTCATTTCGAGTACAAACGCTATGTTATGTTTTAGTACAAATAACGAAGTTCAAGCATTCAATTTTTTTTAAAAGAAAATATTAAAATAATTTGACTCATTATTTCATAGCCGCCAAACGAAAATCGCCATATCTGACAACCCCGGTCACCTTTTAAAACAGTGCAGTTTTATGTCTTCAGTCAAGGGACTGAGTCCTTTGGCACTAATTGCCAAGTGTTCATCCACTACTAACGGTTTCGCACCTGTTTAGTGACCAGTAGCAACTTCAAATACAACGGCCCTAGTTGCTTCAGTACACTTTGATGTTATGTTACTTTTTCTCCAGTTACATGATATATCTGGTACCAACCAGTCAATGTTTTGTCACCATTACTATAGTCACGTGATTGGCCATTTTACCCAAATTAACACCTTTTGGAACACCACAATTTTGGTTTCACCAGTTTCGTGACGGGCCCCCAAATCATATATCAAAGACTTGCCACTTTGGATCAATCGACCCTTCGTTTCCCGCAGGGAAGCTTCAACTAAAATTAAATCAAGGTTAGTATATTTACTACCACATAAGGATGATGAAATAAATGTAAAATGTCACACAATATTGTTGAAGGAGATTGAAGGGTCGATTTAAAAATCGCTCAACGTTCAAGGAAAATCGTATTCTAGGGATCAAAATAAGAAACTTTGCCGAAGGAACCATACCACTAAAACGAATTCTGATGTCCCGACTTTTGACCCGTAGGGTCAAATTTTGGAAATTCCCACTTTGATATTTCAGAAAGTAGGAGGAATCTCTCCAAGATTATGGGAGCTACTTCTTCTCCGGGAGACGCGCTAGCAGATTAATGCATAAATCATCATTCTAGGTGACCGTTAAGGGGTTAAAATTTAAGTTGAAAGAGAGAATTTTTAACCGTGTTTTTATAGCAAAATGTACAAATCTCGGAATAGAGATATTTCAAAAGTAGGAGGAGTCTTTCCAAGATTAGGGTCTCTAGTTCTTCTCCGGAAGACGCTCTAGCAGATGAATGTATAAATTATATTCGATTAGGTTGGATTCGATTGGGCACTCTAAATGGGTCAAAGTGGGATTTTTCAAAATTTCACTCTACGGGTCAAAAGTCGGGACATCAGAATTCCTTTTAGAGGTATGGTTCCTTCGGCAAAGTTTCTTATTTTGATCACTAGAATACGATTTTCCTTGAACGTTGAGCGATATTTTTGCCTCCATACAAATCGACCCGGCCTAATATATATATATATATATATATATAATGTCCTATGGTTCCTTAAGAGGAAAAAAGGGCCACAAGGAGATAATATATGATGAAAATACCTTTAATTCAAGGTGCATATCATTTAAGGCCCCCAAAGTTTTAATTGTTTATCGGGGGAAAAAAAACTAAAAAAATTAGTTTTTTTTTTCATATACAAAAAATTTAAAAATATTTAAAACTAAAAATTCAAAAATCCGGCCTGACAGGTTAGTGCGAAATTTTGTAACTTAAAACAAAGCAAAAAGAATTTATAAAATCGGTTAAGAATTATGGTCTAAAATGTTATTTGCTTAAAAAAAGCGCTTTGGCAACACTGTTGGCCCTTACAAGTATTACGAAAAATAGATTTGCAGGAAGGTGAAAAATCGAAGCATTTTGATCAAAAACTACAATTTTTCTGTTAATATAGCTCAAACGTCTGATATTATAGAATGATTCTGAGACCAGGTTTGGATTCAGCGTACCTTATACTTTTAGAAAAATTATGCTTTAGTTCTAGTCTCAAATATTTTTCGTTCCGAATTTTTAGGTGTATAAAGCACTCACGAGTGCTCCCCACTGTATAAAAAAATTGTTAAAATTAATTGCTACAATCACGAAATAGACAGTCACTTTGGTTTACCACTCATACTTTATTGAACCCAAAGTTTCATATAAAAAACATATAATTAAACAAAATTAGTTTACATACAAAAGGTTTTGTTTTTAGTTTGATGTATAAATTTATAATTTAAATCTGTGAAAAAATAGTAAATAATATATTCGTGACAAAAAAAGTGCTAAAAAAAATCAAATTATTTTAAAAAAGTGCTATCTACCATCTAGCACTGCTTTATAAATTTTGAGTACTGAATCAAAAGTGCTAGATCTAGCATCCATTAAGCTAAATTGACACCCTGCTTTACGGTTTCGAAAACTAGACAGAATTGACATTCTGGAAAAATACTTCAGAATGCGTACTGCCGAGACTTCATATTGGTTATGCGTTGCCATTGTATAATGACGATGTTAAGTGACCCAGCAAGAACAGTGACGGTCATATGACCGGTCAAATGACCGGAACTGCTGATGGAAATATCCATCAGCGCGTAGAACAAAGTTTCTATCATTTTCTTAAGGACAATATGAAAAAAGTGATGGAAACTTTGTGTACGTGTGATTTTGCATCTCCCTCTAATTTATAAATTCATAAGTTAGAGGAAGATGCAAGATTTGCATGTGTTAGTTTCGGTCATCCATTTCTTGTAGGGGATAATATAATATGTTGGGGAAGCACAACTTAAATTGCGTTGTTCATCTTAATATTTATTTTTACATTTATTTTTTTTTAATTATTATACTACAAAAAACTAGTAGTTTTAGTTTTTGATTTCGAATTTATATAGGATTTGACAAGTAAATACAAGTAGTTTTAAAAAACTACTACTATTACTATTAAATATGCAATACCCTGCATTGCAAAACTATAATTACACATTAATTTCACTAAATTTCGTAATTTAAAATATATAGAAAATATACGCATCATATATTGATTCTTTTAGATGAAAACGCTTTCATATTGACGGTTTTCTGCATAAACTAGGGTTAATACTCCCCAAATATTTTTAATGAGGTTTTGATCCGGCGAACATGCGGGCGATTCCAACACTCTTATATTTTTTGATGATAGCCATTCCAACGTCTGACGACTTACAAGACAGTGCCTCAGTACACTGTCTTGTTGGAAAATTAATTCATCTTCGTTTCAATAAATTCTCACAGTAACATTAAGACCCAAATGAAAATTTTAAAAATGCGATTCCATTAAAGACATGTTTCTTTTATAACCGGTTTTATTTTGCTATTTTAACTGTTTTATTTTAAAATATCTTGATCTAAAATCAAAATAACGCTAAAATACCGAAACGACTATTTATAACGTTGTTTTATTGATTTAATTGGTAGAATTTTGAAATATACCCTGTGATATCAGAAGATACATGCCACTATTGGAATCGTGGTTTTAAAATTTTCATATCGGCCTTGATGTAGACGCGGTTGTCAACTGCCGTTATAATGAAATGGTAGTGTTTGCCAAACATGTTAAACAGTCCTACAGCGATTATTGACTTACCTTTCTCCAGTTGGTTTGGTTTCCTGATTTGCTGGCACAGTTGATTATTTTTACCATAAGCACATAGATTATTTGCGAAATTTGTGACAACCACATGTGAAAGGTTTATTTCTCTAGCAATTTTCCGAGAACTTAAGACACTTTTTAAATATGCTGAAATTTGCTCTTTCCCAAAATCACTTAGATATGAACCACGCGGCATTTTATTGCAAATATATTCAAATTGCAGAATAAACAAAGATAATTCTTTCATTTTTCTTATTTGCTATTCTTCTTTGTTAACCGTTATATGTAATTATAGTTATGAAACACTAACAAATCATTATTACACAAGTTTTCTCTTAAATCAATTAAGTAATCTCTTAAATTTTACACAATACGATATCAGTTATCACACTCTTAAAAAGAGTTGTAGGTTTTAAAAAAATGTTTGTAATATTAGAAAAAACAGCAAAAATCATTTGTAATTAAAGTTATGCAACGCAGTGCATTATACAGCACACAAAAAGTTTGTGTTTCGGCTGTTACAAAAAAATGCAGTAAATTTTAATTGAAATGAAAAAGTCAAGCTCAGATGGATAAAAACAATATCGATTTTGTTGGGAAAACTGATGAAAATCGGAGTAGTCCGTATTTAACGCATCTTAAGTGGATACACCAAAACGGAGTAAAACGTATTGTTTTCAAAAATCCGATTACATTGTCCATTAATGTTCCGTTTACGTACACTGAACCAAAAGTCGTAAGTGAAATCAACATAAAATTTTTGTTAACTTTTGACAAATATTATTGTTAAAACAACAATTATGTTATTCAAATTGATATGAATTTTTGTAAAAGCTGTTTTTATTGTGGCGTCTTTACTCGTGTTGGCGTGTGAAAGCCATTTGTAAAAGTTGTAAAAATTAATAAAATTATGTTAGATGGGGTTTTACAAAAGAATTGTGAATTATTAGTGGATAGTTAAATGTTTGTTTATTAATTATTTTTAAATAAATTTATATAATTTCATACTATATATAATTGTTAACTTTTATTACTGTCATTACTTTATTTTTTATAAAAGTGATAATCTGTAATAGTGAAGAAAACTATTTATATAAATATAAAAATGTTATTAATTATTAATTTAAATATTTAATAAATTAATGTGTTTTGTAAAGGTAATGTTTCATGTGTTTTAAAAATTGGGGGGTTGGATACGTACTACGTTATAATTTTTTATTTTTCTTATTTTATTAATATACCAACTAAAGACGTATATTATTAAAAATTTAAATTTATAAAATATAAAGAAATATTAAATTAAAAATTAATAACAAGTCAAAAAAAAAGAGAAAAAAAAAGCGCATTCATCAATTTAACATGGTATTTAGTTGATTTCACCGCTTTTTTTGGTACGGTGTACAAGCTTAGTCGGATACGTGTTTTACGGACCATTAACGTGTCTTAAAATCCGGTTATATGATTTCGTACGAGCCGAAGAGTCCGTAAAATGGTTTCTTGGGAGTGCTTTTTTTTTGTTTATTTTTAATTAAATCTTAATTTAAACTCTTACAAAATTTGCAATTAAAGTGAAAATATGTAACAAGAAAGCCAAAACATTAACATATGCATTTATAGCAAAATATGCAATAACAAATCGATGCCATTTCGTTTGAAAGCCTATGATTCGGTAAAGTAATTGGTCAAAATCGATTTTTGGCCACTGACTTTAAACATGCATTTGAATTAAAGTCGCTGTCATGATAGAATAGAGAAAAAAAGCGAGAAGTTGTGCAATACAATTACTATTATACAATTATTTAAAGACTACAATCCTACGAACCAAGAAGAAAAGAGCGCAGTCCATTATCGATGATAGTTTTCGAGAAAAAGTTAATATTTTCGGTGATATATTTTAAAAATATCTCCTTTTCCTGAAATATAAAAAACTTTTATGTTTAACAATATGCCACGCCCACAATTAACAATATGTTAACCCATTTTTTTGGTTACCTTAAAATTTTGTAAATCGGTGACAACATCGGCTAGCACATACACAAAGATTATTCATGTCATCCAAAAAAATATTTTCTCTCAGTGTCGAAAATTTTTGAAACCGATTCCAAACAATTTTCTACAACATTCTTGTATGAGTCGATAGCTATGTTGAGTTGCGGTTATTGCTACATGTTGACAATTAATGCACAGAAATACATTACAAAATTATGTTTGCAATATTAAACAAGTGCCATAATGCATTTTTGTAAATACAAAAAAAAAGTTTTTTTAAATTTACACCAACAATGGTGATTTGTAAATACAAAAACCCTTTCGTTGATTTCGTTAATTTTTTTGTATTTTAGAATTTTTGTTTTTAAATAATTTTTATATGAAAAACTACAATTAAAAGCATTTCAAACAAACAACTTTTTGGAAATAAATTTTAATTTAAAAATGAGGGTTTTTAAATTTACCACTTTAATTGTTGGTGGTGCCAACTGTTTTTTCTATGATATATTTGTAACTTATTTTTTTATTTTCAATTAGTAATGCCTGGGCCCAATAATATACGCCAGTCGTCAAATAAATCAAGTGTAACTATACCATATGAACGTAGTTTCCGGCCCATTGGAGCGGATTATATGCCCACTGATGCCGAGCGATTGGCAGAATTCAAATTCTGTGGTTGTGGATGGCCAGAGCATATGCTCTTACCAAGGGGTAGACCTGAGGGCATGGCACTTGAATTGTTCGTAATGATTTCTGATTTTTCCGGTGATGCGGTGCAAGAAACAAATGCGAGGTGAGTTATAAATATGCATGTAAATACTAATGGAATGAAGTTAACGTATTTATTTTACAGTGGCGATGTCTGCTCCGACTCATCGTCCTTCTGTGGTCTTAAAGATAAATTGTACCCGGACAATCGTAGTATGGGTTATCCATTTGATAGACGGTTGCCAGCAGAAAATCTTAATGAATTGACCAACACTTTCTCAAACATGTCAATGGCCGATGTTGTAATTCGTTTTAACGATGTCATTGTTGACAGAAAGAACTAACTTTCCTAGGAAAAGTTTGAATTAAACAATACCTCAACATTTCCCCGTGTACAACATAGTGCATAGTAAATATTGTATCTTAATGCAAAAATCTTAAAAATAAAGTGGTTTACTACTGCGTAATAGATTTTTTTTTCTGTTTTATTTAGTGTTTCCAATTCGTTTCATCGATTGACCGATTCGTAGACAATCGCCTCTATTTCGGTTAATGCCGAAACAAATCATTTGAAACTCAAATAACAGAGATTCAAAAAAATTAATTCAATTTGATTTTTATTCGCCCAAAATTGAATTCAGCTTTAAAAAATGTTCACATTTCATTCCAAAAACAATTCCTTATTAATCATTCAAGGAGCTTTGAAATTAGGGGAATTTATTTTTTAATACATATATTCCTAATCGAATTACATTCAACTTAGCTGAACAATTTTTTACTTCAGTTTGTAATAGATCATATACATGTACTAACAACTTAGTGCTGCCAGATTTTTTATGAACCAAAAAATATAAAAAATCCGTTGTGTAATAAAGCATTTTATTTGATGATTTCAAATTTGAGGATGAGGAGGATTTTCAAAAAGTAACTTGAATATAATTTTTCGTTACTGGAAGCCAAAACGTAGTCTTGTCGTGACTAAGTGATGTAAAGAAATGTTGGCACAGTACTTTCTTATTGATTTCAGCTATAGCATGGAATGCCAACGGCTTAATGAAACACCAGAGAGAACTTGAGGTACTACTCAATCACGAAAAAATAGACGTGTGTCTTGTTACCGAAACACATTCTAATAAGCAGTCGTATATAAAATTTAGAAATTTTGAAGTCTATAACGCTATTCATCCTAGAAATAATTCAAGAGGAGGAAGTGCAGTCATTGTTAGAAAAAATATAAAGCATTGTGAGGAAGATAAACAACAAACAGAAGAGTTTCAAGCATCCACTACTAAAATTTACACAAGTTCACAAAATCTGCTGATAACATCTGTATATATTCCACCCACGTCACCAATTAAAAAGTGATGATTATAAAAGGCTTATAATGAAGCATAACATGAAGTTTATTATGGGCTGGGACTTCAATGCTAAGAACACATATTGGGGATCTCGTTTAACCAACACTAAAGGTCGAGAGCTATTAAAAGCCATCTCAGAAACCGCCTGTGAAGTAACTTCAACAGGAACGCCAACATATTGGCCAACAGATCCAGCTAAGATTCCGGATCTTATTGATTTTTTCGTCATTAAAAGATATGTAAATCTACAATCAAACTAGACAATGGATTTGATCTAAACTCGGATCACTCACCAATTTTTCTAACTCTTTTCGAAAATGCTTATGAAAAAGAACAACCAGCTTTCTTAACCAATAAAAACGCTGATTGGGAGCACTTCCAGTCTGTACTTCAGAACTCAACATTACATTTTGAAGATCCCGTTACACCAGAAGATTTAGAGAAAGATGTAGAAGATCTTACACAAATGATACAGACTGCAGCGTGGGAAAGTACACCCACCCCAAGAATAACAAACAATGTGAACCGATACCCAGCAAACATATAAAATATGATCTCACAAAAACGAAAACTTCGTAAAAAATGGCAACAAACTAGGTACCCAAATGATAAAACACGCCTAAATAGAATGAGTAAAGACTTATCAAACGCAATAAAAGCTTATAAAAGTGAATCCTACAATAAATATCTTACAGAATTGAATAACCAAAAATACTCAGACTATTCTCTATGGAAAGCGACAAAAACTTTAAAAAGGCCAACAACAACAAATCCTCCTATTCGAACAAACAGCAACCAGTGGGCAAAAACCAATAGCCAGAAAGCAGACTTATTTTCAGACTTCTTAGCGACTACATTCTCTATGGAAGGAAATCTCAACCAAATCGAGCCGCTATATCCATATTATGCTCAGGCTAATGAGGAGAACATTGAACAAGTATCACCTATAGAGGTATGGGAACAAATTAATACCAACCTTAAACAAAAAAATGTCCTGGTTTTGATCTGATTACCACGGAAGTGCTACGAAATCTTCCAAGTAATACTATTCAACACCTAACACAAATTTTTAATGCATCCATCCGGCTGAAATATGTCCCTAGCCTATGGAAAGTGGCCGAAGTTATTATGATTCCAAAGCCGGGAAAGGAATTACATAACGTTGGCTCTTACAGACCAATTTCGATATTACCCACAATTTCAAAACTCTATGAAACATTACTTTTAAAAAGAATTAAAGAAGTCATTGATCGTAATAACACATTTCCCAAACACCAATTTGGATTTAGAAATAAACACTCCACTATAGATCAAGTTCATCGGATCACACACGTTATAGAAAAGGCTCTAGAAGAAAAAAGATATGCTCTGCCATTTTTCTGGATGTTTCCCAGGCGTTTGATAAGGTTTGGCATGAAGGACTTATTGCAAAACTCGCATCTCAACTACCCACCAGTTACTGTGACCTGCTTAAATCGTATTTAGAAGAAAGATATTTTCGAATAAAACATGAAGAAGTATATTCAGATTTAAAAGAAATAAAGGCAGGCGTTCCACAGGGAAGCATTTTGGGACCAATTATGTACCTTTTATACACGTGTGATGTTCCAGAGTTAGAAAGTACAACAATGGCAACTTTTGCTGTTGACACAGCTATTCTCTCAGTAGCGGCAACTGTCGATGAATCAACACGAACCCTACAAACTGCTCTCGATCTGGTAATAGAATGGACGAACAAGTGGAAATTAAAATTAAACGCAACTAAGTCTGTACATATAGACTTTACAAATAAACCCATAAGACATATTCCAATAGTAATAGATAATGTAGAGCTGCCCTATGGAAATAAAGCGAAATATCTCGGCATGACCTTAGATGCAAAACTCCGATGGAAGGAACATATCAAAACCAAATGTGTGGAACTCGAACTTAAATATAAAAAGCTAAAATGGCTAATAGGAAGAAAGTCAACGCTATCCATCGAAAACAATCTATTAATATACAATCAAATGATAAAACCAATATGACCATACGGTGCACAACTCTGGGGCTGTGCTGCAAAAAGTCATATAAAACAAAGTTTTGAAAACATCATCAATGCACCATGGTACATCCGAATATCTGATCTCCATCGTGACCTGAGTGTGGAAATGGTTTCCTCTGTTATTCATAATCTTGCAACAAAACATCATGAAAGGCTGCAAGAACATGTCAACCCGGAAGCATCATCCCTGGTTAATGTTACAGGAATTAAGCGCCGACTCAAACGTATAAAACCCTACGACCTCGTCAGAACCGTTAATGTCCTCCCTTAATGGCATAACGTATCAACACACCATATATTTTTCATCATAAAATATATATATATTTTTATTAACTAATCTATATGAAATAAATTGCTTGTTAGTTTTTATTAAACTAGTTGCAGTAATAAATAAATAAATAATAATAAAAAAAAAAAAAAAAAAGCTATAGCATTGGAACGTTTATTCTTATACAATTCATTTTTGTCTTCTTTTGTACACCTACAACTGCGAAAAAGAAAATAGCACAACCCCCAAAAACAATGTTTTCAAAAGGCTCTTGTTTTCATTTGTAAGTTTAAGAATCTTATGACTACGTTTTTAGAAGTATACTCTAAAAAAATTAGGAAAGGAAACAAATTCATAATTTTATTTACGGAAAAAGTTTTCAAATATGAACTTAACATTATCATCACAGTTTTCAAAATATTGACGCAAACGTGTTGATTATGGTTTTCATCCAATGTATTGGACCTACTCCATAATAGGAGAAACACCCCTATACAATTTCGCATTGTTTAATGGTTTTTGTAGTGTATTTTGGCTTGTATTCGGAGTTCTGAGGACACTCGACGCTGTACGAACGAAAAACTTTTCCACCAAATATAACAATTTTACTCTCATCTGCCCATAAAATATTTCTCCATTTTTGGATGTTTAGATGTTCCTTTGTGAACTTCATCTGCTTGGAATATGTTTTACGTTTAAAAGAGGCAGCTTTCTTGGGCTATGGGCTTTTAAATTATGTTCTCTGCCATGTGCGTACTTTTTTCACTGTTGCCCTTTTTTAGTTCATTTGCAGGTTTGAAAGAATCATTTTTGCACTCGCGGCTCAATCTATTGACGTGAAGCAGGTTCAGGGCTCGTTTTCTTCCACGTGTTTCAGCCCTCCCAATCGACCAACTTCTCTATAGGATTTTCCATCCTATATCATTGTTTTTGATTATTTCGCGCTTCTCCGCACTGCAGTGTTTTCCACTACCCATTTTATTTATAATACTGGGTTTATGTTAAACTTGATGATTGAAATAATAACTCAAAGTCAAATCTTTTACACACGTGCTTAGGGTAGCCAAATATTGAATTGGCAAAAAAGTACATCAAAGAAAAAAAGCAGTACAATTGATAAAAAAAAGTACATTTGTAAATTTATTGAAAACGTCCTTAAATTCATTAAATAGCATAACATAAAATAACATATACTTCAGTAAAGAATATAAAAATGAGATCGTAAATGTTAACTTAAAATTAGTCAGGTGTGTTTAAAAACAAAGTTAATTTGAACAAGTTTATATTAATATGTTTAATACTAAATATCACTTGTGTGTTGTACATTTCGGTTTGGTTCGTTTATATAATTATTAAATAATTATATATTATTTATTTTTTAAATAATTAAAAAATTTTACAAATATTTATAATTCTTTTCAACGTGGTTAACAATTCTATTTTTGGCATTTTCAGTTTTTAAAAAATTAAAAAAAAACTCTACACATGTAAATTCAAAATTAGTTTTAATGGTCAGTTCACTCTCTAAATTTTGAATTAAAAGCTTGTTTCTTTCCTGTCTCCAAACATTAAACTGAATATTCTCTCAGTTGCCGCATTTGAATGTGGTATAGAAAAAATTAAACATACAAATTTCAAAATTATTTACTATTTGTTTTGATTAAGAGTTTCATCACAATGCTGGTGACTGACGATTGATTAATATAAAGAAGAAAAGTCGTCAAGACTGGCGATTTTTTGCTTCTCATATTAAAAACACGAAAAAATACTTCTGTTAGTCGCCACAAATGTGTTCAGTTTGTAAAGACATTTTAACAAGGCGCTTCTAACTGTGTGAATCTTTCTGCACAAAAAAAAATGTTACTAAAGATACTAAACAGGGAAAAAAGTACAAATAAAGGTACAAAAGGCAAAAAAAAGTACTTTAGCGTACTTTTTTAGGGGTTATGCAGAAAATAGTACATTGACTAAAAAAAAGTAAGCGTACTGCTGACAAAAGTACGTCTGGCTACCCTACACGTGTTTTCCATCAAAAGCAATTCTGCGAAACATAACTGGTTCTATAAAGAATGTACACAAAAAATATATGTCGATAACCATTCCAAGAGCAGTACTATTTTTTCGTATAGGGGGAGCACTAAGCAATTACCACATATCAACATTTGAAAAAGTAACAACGCTAATTGTTTGTATTTGAAATAATAATAAAATAATGAAAAGTGTCATAGTGGTGCTATTAATTTTTTCCCAACAGTCTATGGGTTTTCCTCTAAACATTCTTTGTGAGACAAACGACTTACTGCAAGTATTTTGCTTTTTTATTGCATGTATTTTTATGGTGTTTTCGTTCGTCTGTTGCAAAATGTATTCTGGAAACAAACTCTAAGTTCTTTTTTAGAGGCAAAAACATTGTAAACTGCACTCCTTGGAGAATTCAAATGATCACCTTAATACGGTAGTCATGTCCATCTGTTTTTTCCGGAAAGCTTAACAAAAACTTGACAGTTATTTCACAAATCCTGTCGTTTTGGAATGAAAAATTTAGACAAAGTTCCACTAAAAACTCAAAATATATTTTTTCACACAAATTTATTTTTTGTATCAATAAGAAGCTCATTAGTACAAAGTAGTATGAGAAAAAAGTTATTCAAAGTGTGCAATCTCTAAACATTATCCGATCTTACACTATATTACGTGTTTTGAGCAAAACATGTGTTTTAATGAAAATAAATAAATGGGTAAACATGTTTTATTTAAAAACACGTTCAGTGGCAACGCAACATTACTGAAATTTGGCACAAATGACTTTTACATCAGATAGTCAAAGTCACATTAAAATCAGATCTTTGTAGACCTTAAACCCCTTAATATTGTGTCTATTATTTTTACACATAATAAGGTTTTCACAAGGTGTACTTAGTGTTTTAGACATAGACCGGATTTTACAAACAAAAAACTTAATTTTTAAATTTTTATCAGGAAAAAACCAGTATTCTGTTTAAAAGAAAGTCATTTTTTAAATTATTTTTTTTATTTTTATCGATAGTTTTTAAAATATTTTTCTATTACTATTTTTTTTAAGTTTAAACCCATTTTTATCTTCAAACAATAAAGAAAAATAAAATAAAAAGTTTTTGTACAAAACAGAAAAGTTATTTTTTAGGAAGTAAAAAGTTTTTATATAAAAAAAAAAACAGTGGCAAACGGACAACCAAATGAATTAATTAACAGACACTCAATCAACATAAAATTTTTGTTAACTTTTGACAAATTTTATTGTTAAAACAACAATTATGTTATTCAAATTAATGTGAACTTTTGTAAAACAGCTGCAGAAAATAATTTTTAGTGCTTTTAGACTTGTGGCGTCATTACTCGTGCTAGCTTTGGAAAAGTTAATAAAATTATGTTAAATGGGGGTTTACAACATAATTGTGAATTATTAATTAAACTTAGTGAATTATAGTGGATAGTTAAGTGTGTGCATTTTAATTATTTTTAAATAAATTTATGTAATTTCATACTGTTTTATGTAAATTGTAAACTTCTACTATTGTCATTACTTTACATTTTTTATATAAGTGATCGCCTGTAAGAGTGAAGTAAACTACAGTAGAATTCCGATAATTCGTAATAGCAAGGGACCAGCAATTTTTTACGAGTTAGAGGGGTTTACGAATTGTTGAGATTTCGATTTATGGAGGTAAATGAAAAACAAAATACGAATTAAAGGGTTTTTTTATTTCAGTTATGGTTACATATTTTCTTATACATTTATGTAGTATTTACTTACATATTACATATTCTCATTTTATTAAGAAAACAATTTACATATAAACATTTAATTTTAATAGAAAAACAAAAAGAATTACTATAAACATTTCATTTTAATAGAAAAAAAAAAGTTAAAAATTATGCTTTAAAAAACTCTGTTATTTTGTGTTGTTTAAGGCTTTTCTCGCGTATTTTGTCCAGAGAATTTTCCAAAATTACCAAAGAATCAAAAACGTTATCATTAACATCATGATTTGAAAAATAGAAAAGCAATTGCTGAAGATTAGATTTTGCTTCGTTGTTCGTCATAAGGTGCTCTTTATAGTTGCTATCATCGTCATCACTTTCGTTGTCGTCAATTATAACTTCTTCTAAAATGTCTTCATCTCCCAACATTCCTGCAATTGCCACGTCATTGTCAACATTTGCATACTCTTCAAAAGAAACAGTATTTTGAGAACTGCAGAAAACACGACTCCACAAGTTGCCTATGTTTAATATCTGATCTTCCGGCAAATCATAGATTGCGTCTTTAACGAAGCCACAAGCGCGAAAGCAGTTTTGAACACAAATCTTGCCGATATTTTGCCACGATTTATAAGAAATTTGCATTGCATCAAAAATTGTGTAAATAAACTGTGGATATTTTTAAAGCACCTTGGTTTTGCTGACTTTCCAATGAGTAGCGGTTTAAGTTTATCGGTTCCATCCATATTTACAGCAAATAATAAAGTGACTCTTTCTTTACTGTGCTTACCACCGTTGCACTTTTCACCTTTGAAGCAAAGTGTACGATCGGGTAGGCATTTATAGAACAAGCCAGTCTCATCTGCGTTAAAGATATCCTTGGCATCGTAATCTTTTATTAGTTCCTTCAGTTTTTCACTCCATTCTGCACAAATACCATCATCCACAGCAGCACTTTCACCGCAAATTTTTTTAAATGAAATATTGTTTCGCTTTTTAAAACGGTCGAGCCAACCACTGCTTGCTTTGAAGTTGTTTACGTTTAATTTTTTGGCAAAAAACTGTGCTTTTTCTATTAACAATGGGCCGCCCACAGGAATATTAGACTGACGACATTGTGTAAACCATAATAGAAGAGACTTCTCTATTTCTGTAAATTCAGGCTGTTTTTGACTCTTTATTTTACTTCTCGAAGATGCTTGCAATATAAATTCTCTCTTGTGCAGTATTGAAGTAAGTGTTGATGGAGCGATTTCAAATTGTTTAGCAACATCAATTTTCTTTGCTCCATTTTCAATAGCTGAAATAATTTGCTGTTTTTTTAAAATAGATAATGTTGTATGAGTACGCTTGTTTGACATTTTTACGCGACGTTAAAGAAAAAACTGATTAACAGAAAGCACAAAAAATTCAATTGTTCAAAGTAACGGTATTAACATACGCAGCAAATGATTTCTTTGAACCGTTATTCTGCTTGTGCATTACTAATTATAAGAGGTTTTAAACAATCGATTACGATTTATAACAAGTTTTGAATTGCTTGCTTTAAAAAAAAAAATACGAAATATCGAGGGGACCAAAATGTATGGAAATATTACGAATTATTGGAGTTTTTTCAAGGGGCCGACAGTTTGCTACGAATTATCAAGATTTTCGAATTATCGGGCTACGAATTATAGCGATTCTACTGTAATTAATTATTAATTTAAATATTAAATAAATTAATGTGTTTTGTAAATGTAATTGTTCATGTGTTTTAAAAAAATGGGATTTTGGGTACGTACTACGTTATAGTTTTTAATTTTATTATTTTTTATATTTCTTATCAAATTCTAATTTTTTTTAATATACTATCTAAAGACGTATATTATTAAAGATTTAAATTTATAAAAGATAAAGATATAAAAAGTTAATAATAAATCGACAAAATATGAATACATTAAATAAAGCGCATTGTTAAATTGAATACAGCGCATTGTTAAAACAACAAAATAATTATTCCATTTGATTAAATACATTTGTTAAAACAACTAATTCTGTTAATACATTTGACGATAATTCGTCGAAATAACAATCAACAAATAGTTAAACGTCAAAAAATACATTTACGAAACAATTTGTTAAAATGACGGACAGGTTTTGTTGGATGTATAGTGATCACCCATTCATCAATTTAACATGGGATTTAGTTCATTTCACCGCTGCTTTTTGTTCAGTGCAGATAATACAAATAGGCTAAGCCCCGAAAAGATACTGAGTGTTTAATTTTGTATGACACAGCCCCAGGGTTTCTAACTATTTACTTACGTACGTGGAAATACAAATTTAAACACTCTTATAATAGAATGAAACATTGGTCCGAAATGGAACGATATGAAATGTAATATGGAACGAGTGAAATCAGAACACTTCACACTTTTGCATTATCGGTACGTGTTATATGTCTAAATTATTTGTTTAACCACACACTTTCATGAAAATAAAAAATTTGTACACTCCGGTAATAGAATGAAACATTGCTCCAAATGGAGCGACTTGGATTGGAAGAGGGGACGAGTGAAATCGTAACACTTCACACATTTGTATTAACGGTACGTGGTGCGTGTGTAAAGTTTTGCAATAATGTTGTACGTTTTTCGGTATCTCGATTAGTTTTCGAGATTCCAGCCATTTTATAAAATGACGTTTATTTTAAAGGCCTGTATCTTTGAAAGTAAATGAAATAGGGCAAAATCGACAAAATTGTTGTTCCGAAGGAGTATTAACATACCTTGATAATACAAATAGGCTATGTCCGGAAAAGGTCCGGAGGGACTCATTTTTTATGAAACAATCGCAGGGTGTCTTAATTAATTAATTTACACATATAAAGGGTGTTTTTTATAGAGGGATACGACTTTGAAATTGAAATATGAAGATGTCTCAACATACATTATCATCACTCCAAATATGGCAGTTTTGTTTTTTGACGTACCCATTTATGTTGTCGGGGAATCTGCCCCAGCTCGAGGTTTCCACTACAGGTTGTAAACACAGTCTTTAATTTTCATTTTAAATTTTAATTTTATTGAATTTTCTTGTGTTAAAATTCTTTTTGGTATGGTAACCAAGAGCAAATTTTATAATTGGTTATGGCCTCAAATTTAACTAATCAAAATGGCCTCTGATACAATTCCTTTTATATGACAATCGACTTTTACAAAACCGCGTGGAAATTATTACATTATGAAACTAATACAATTGTTATAAAAAAACCACTCAACAGATACATGTAAATAGAATTGACATTTGACATAGAGATGTTTAGTAGGCATTAAAACGATAACAATTAAAACGATAATATAAATAGCAGTAGCGGCAACACCCCTCCGCAGTATGGCGAGAAACTGCATCGAAGCCTTACTCTTCTTTATTCGCCACATCTAGGACCGCCAGTTTAGCTGCTGGCCTCTCTAATATACCGCAAGTAGTCATCACCTTTGCTTTACGTACTTGACCATCTTCGGCCTCATAGACTTCAACGATTCTTCCTCTTGGCCACACATTTCTCGGATTTGCCGGGTCAACCACCACAACCAAATCTCCAACTGCTAATGGCTTGACTTTTTCAAACCACTTTGTTCGGCAAGTTAAAGTTGGTAAATATTCTGCCACCCACCTTTTCCAAAACTTTTGAGCATACTGCTGTGAACACAACCAACTCTCCCTTAACGCAACACCATCGTCCTCATACGATGCGAGAGGCTTTATACCGTTAGAATTGCCTAACAGAAAATGATTAGGTGTGATAGCCTCTTCATTTTCGCTTTCCACTGGAACATATGTTAATGGACGTGAATTTATGATGTTTTCTACTTCGGCCATCATATTCCGTAAGATTTCATCACTAGGAAACCTTTCCTGTTTTATTTTATAAAAAACAGTTTTTACTGAACGAACAAGACGTTCCCATCCCCCTCCCATATGAGGGGCTGATGGCGGATTAAAGTTCCACTTAGTATTTTCAGTTGTAAAACTTCGAACAAATTCGTCTTTGTCTACCTCTTTAAGTGCTTCACGCAACTCACGATCGGCCCCCACACAGTTTGTACCGTTATCGCTGAAAAACTCTCTAGGCTGACCTCGTCGAGCTATAAAGTTTCGTATCGCCATAATGCAGGAACTTGTGTTAAGCGAATGCACAATTTCGATGTGGACAGCCCTGACTGTTAAGCAGGTAAACAAAGCACCATATCTTTTTTCTCTGTGACGATTCACCGTAACGAACATAGGACCAAAAAAGTCAAAACCTGTATAGGTAAAGGGAGCCAAAAACGCGGCAAGGCGAGCACGAGGCAGCTTGGCCATTTGCGGAAACTCTGGCACAGCATTTTTTATTTTGCACATTTGACACTGTTTTACAATAGATTTACATGCAACTCTCAATTTTGGAACGTAATACCTCTGACGTAACTCATTTATTACGGTCTCGTGATTAATATGGTGATATAAATTATGGTAGTGTAAAATTAGTAGTTTTGTTATACGTCCATTTTTTGGCAAAATGGCTGGGTGCTTTAAATCTTCTGGTACATTTGCATTTTCAATTCTTCCGGCTACACGAAGGATGCCATCATTGTCGATATATGGAGACAATTTATAAATGAAATTAGATTTTGATAATTTTTTGTTTTCGTTTAAACATTTTATTTCTTCGTAAAATGATTGTTTTTGGGCTTCTTTTAACAAAAGTGCTTCAGCTTTATAAAGTTCCTATTGTGTTAATTCCGCTCCATTACGAGTTGGACTTTTATGCTTGAGAAGATGACAAAATCGAATTACATATGCTGTAGCCCTAAGGGTCCTACACCAGCGAGAAAAACGTTCGATGTTTATAAATGGTTCTATATTTTGAATGACTAAATGGTGTTTTAATTCAATATCTGTTGGAGTAAAATCTTCAATATCATTTTGCCATTTGCATTCAGGAAATTTTAAAAAATCTGGGCCTTTCAGCCAACAACTGGAGTCTGACAAATCAGGCTTGTTCGACCATTTTGTCGCTTCATCTGCTACATTCATTTTACCCGATATCCAAAACTACTCATCTATTTCGGAAATATCTAAAATCTCACTTACTCGGACAGCAACAAACTGATGGTATTTTCGGTGATCCGAGCGTATCCAACTTAAAACTGTTCGTGAATCAGACCAAAATATTTTTCGATTAATTTTAATATTATGGTTTTGTACTATAAAATTAGCAAAACGTGCCCCAATAAGAGCGGCCATTAGCAATAATCGTGGTATGGAAGCTACTTTTAGTGGAGCTACTCGAGTTTTTGATCCTATTAAAGATACAACCACGTTGTTACCATTAAATATTCTAAAGTATGACACGGCAGCATATCCATTTTCGCTCTCGTCTACAAATGTGTGCATTTGGACCTCTAAGTTATTGTAGTTTGGTAGCTTTTGTAGATAACAGCGTGGGATATTTATATTTTTTAAATGCGGTAGAAACGATAACCAGTTTTTCCACTTTACCTTTTGCTCTTCCAAAATTGTTTCGTCCCACTGAACACCGCTTCTCCAGATTTCCTGCATAACTATTTTTAAATACATGAGAAAATTACCAATAAGCCCCAATGGATCATAAATGCTCATCAAAATTTTTAAAACTTCACGTTTTGTGGGGTCTTTATTGCCAAGGAACAATTCACTATTCAAAATAGATGGCGAAAGCTTAAATGTCACTATATCATCGACAGGATTCCAAAATATTCCATTGATGTATGGAGCTGGTAATTGATTGCGCATCATCTTCCTCCGCCTGCGCGAGAATTTGATATTTCTTTTTAATGAATTCTCTTTCAAGCTGCGTCTCTTCTTGCAAACGTTGAAGTTACAGTAGTTTTCTACGGGAACGTGATGCACGAGATGAGTTTGTAGAATTGCTGCGAACAGAACGAGGTGAGAGTGTTGCTGTTTGTTGTGGCTTTGAACAATTTTGACAAAGCCATGTTGAATCAAATGGGTTGTTACCGATGTTGGCACATCGTAAATGAAAACAAAGACTGCATTTGTTGCAGTTTATTGTGTTATTGTTGTTTGGTGGTTGCTTACAGACCTGGCAGTTTGTTGAAGGTTGCGTGGTTGGATTACTAGTTTGGTTGGAATTTGGTTGTTGACCCTGTAAAAGAGAATTAGATTCCATTTTTTGTTAGGACTTACAGTATATCAGCTTGTATTATGGTTTGTTATGGTTTATCCAAGTTGTACCATCAGATCGCTTGCAGATGAAGACACCAATTAATTTTTATTTGAAATAAAAATACAGCCACAAAAAGAATTTTAAAGTTGTTGTCGGGGAATCTGCCCCAGCTCGAGGTTTCCACTACAGATTGTAAACACAGTCTTTAATTTTAATTTTAAATTTTAATTTTATTGAATTTTCTTGTGTTAAAATTCTTTTTGGTATGGTAACCAAGAGCAAATTTTATAATTGGTTATGGCCTCAAATTTAACTAATCAAAATGGCCTCTGATACAATTCCTTTTATATGACAATCGACTTTTACAAAACCGAGTGGAAATTATTACATTATGAAACTAATACAATTGTTATAAAAAAAACCACTCAACAGATACATGTAAATAGAATTGACATTTGACATAGAGATGTTTAGTAGGCATTAAAACGATAACAATTAAAACGATAATATAAATAGCAGTGGCGGCAACACATTTAACTAAAAGTGAGCTTCATCGCCAAACAAAATTCGCTTATAAAAATCGGTATCAACGGCCCATTTACCAAATCTATGCCTTGCTAGGTGATAGATAGATTGTTGCACGATTTGGATTTTGTAAGCACGCAAACCAAGATCTTCCCACAAAAACTTCCGTAAAGTCGATGGACACATATCCGATTCCTGTGTACGATGGCGGTGGACTGATTGGGGGTCTTCCTCTACGCTATGCTCTACAGCAGCAATGACATCTTCTGTACGACGTCTCTGTGGATGTATATTATCATTTAGAGTAAACGTGGTGCGAAAACGTTCCATAGTTAATCGAATTAATTGCTCTGATGGACTTAGTGCACATACGTATTTCAAACAGAACCATGATTTTCGAAATTAATTTTGACAATTTGGAAGCGCTGTTCAGGCGTCAGTCTATTCATGTTGAAATGCCAAACCAAACTAAACATAAATCACTTGATAGCTGTCAAAATCTCCGCCAGTTAAAAAAGTGTTGCCAGTTTAAAGTTCTATACCTGTTTACAAAAACCCCCTTTACTTATATTAACAAAAAACAAATTTAAACACTCCGATAACAGAATGTAACATTGGAGCGACATGGATTGGTAAGGGGACGAGTGGAATTGGAACACTTACCACGTGTTACTTAGGCCAAGTTTTTCAAAATGTTTGTTCGTTTTGCGTTTTTGAGATACTAGCTGTCTAAATTAGATCCTGAAGATCCGTTTCAAAGGAACATGAAGAATTGTCAATAATCCTTATTAGGGTTCTTTCAAGCGTTGAAAGAAATAAAACACAAAATGGCTTCCAATTCAAAATATTTTATCAAAAAAAAAAAACGTTTATTGAACATCTTCTTGCTGCTTTGATTATTCAAACATTCAGTTTACGTTAATTAAGAGAATATATAGGGATATACAAAAATAAAGGAAAACTTACACTACAAAAAAGTATATGATGATTTATATGAAAATGCAATAAAAATAAATGGTTGGAGTCTCTTCTACATAATGCTGCGACTTGGTATATGTAGTCTTTTAGACTTGGTGACCTTAGTCTTCAAACTGCTTGACTGTTGAGCTGCATGCTTCTCAGATGTTGACCAAGTAGGTGCGTTAGTCGCCAAATTTGATGGCAGAGCAATGTTGAAGTAGAGCTGAATGCTGTTAGCAGGAGCTTGCGTGGCTGATAGACAATGCTCTAGGAAAAGTTACGCTGGCCATGCTGATGAGTTGATTTCTAGTCATGCAGTCAGTTTTGACATTTAACTGGTAAATTATTGCAGCATCAATGTTGAGGATGTTGAATTCAAAGAACCATTTGCACCAGTTTTTAGCCAATTTGTAGTTTGGACGTTGTTTAGCAGCCTTTTTTGAGGACATTTTAGGCAGCTGATTTTAAGTGTTATCGTACGTGAGGGGTGAATCGAGAGGATGACGTTAGCCTCAAATTTGTTGATGGGTTCATCGGAAGGATGACGAATCTCTGCAATAGTATTGTTTCTTCATCTAAAGGCTCAGAGGGGACAAATAACACTCATAATAATCCATGCTAAAAATACGAAAAAATTGTCAAAACAACTAAATCTTTTGTAAAACAAACAAATTTTCGTTTATTTTACGAAAGTTTTTGATATTTTGACATTTTTTTACGTATTTTTATGCATGAATTATTATCAGTGAATAAAAGAAATACATACAGTAATAAAAAACATTTAATGCAATTGAGACCTCTAGATTTTATTTTTTTAGTGTAGGGAAATTTAGTGGGTTATTTTTGTGATTTTTTCTTTTATTTAATTAAATTTCGTTAATATTTGTTTTGAGCGTGGTTATTTATGGGAAGCAAAACAGTACAACTTTGTGTAGGTAGTTTAACTGGAAGTATTTTGGCATTTCGTCTAAAATCAGATTAGTAAAGCGACCGAGTAGGCACACGGTGGGTGGTAAAAAGTATTTTTTGACTATGACGATGTCATTTGGTTTGAGGGTGTCACGTTCTTTTTAAAATTTGAATCGACGTTGTAGCTCGGTTATATATTCGGGGGTCCACATTCATGTATATATTTGTGGGAGTGCCCTTAATCGATCCAATCGTTTAACTGCCCTGTCGAAGTTGAAAAATATTTTCGTATTAACATAAGTTGGATCAAAATGACCCGATTAACCAAGGACCTTACATCTTACACCAATCAATATTCGTGTACTTCTGGCTAAAACCAAAGAGTATATACAGATAGAGATACTACACTTCCCACTCCTCTCAACAACAAAATACCAAACTCGGACAAGCAAATGAAAACATTTTTCTTACACTAAAAAATAATTGTAAAACAGTTATATTAGTTTTTTGTTTACATCGAGATTATTTTTATGTTATTTTTAAACGTTGATAAAAAATTGTTACTTAAACACTCGCGTTTATTTCTCTTATATTTTGTTTTTTTCTATTAAAATTTAATGTTTTTTAATTGCACCTCATTTTATCGTTAAAATTTTAAATAAATAAACACTTTATTAAATAATTATTCAAAAACATGATAAATATTAATCTAAACTTTTTAAATTCTGCAACATGTTTTCATTTCATCGGTGCGAGTTTACCAACAAATAAAAATTGGGCAAATTGAGAGAGACTGCTGTTTATAGAAACCCACTAATAAAAATTATATAATTCCTAAAGGTACCTAAATAAAGGGTGATTTTTTAGCAACTTTCTTTTTGGCAACACTGTTTTTGGCAGCGCAGCTGTTTTCGTGTAACCTGTTACTGTTAAACATGTTCATTTTGGTCTATAATTTAACAATGAATCGACTTACAAACGAACAATGCTTGCAGATTATTGATTTTAATTATTAAAATTCATGCTCGGCTAAGAAAGTGCATAGTTCACTTCTTCCAATTTATGGTCAGTTTGGGCGACATTCTCAGGCGGCTATTCGGAATCCAACAACACACATACATAGAGTGCGAACAGAGGAAAATATTGCAGCAATTGGGCCTTGTTACTCCACTACGTGGCAAATTTTTCGGAAGGATTTTGGTGTAAAACCTTTTACAATACAACTGGTGCAAGAATTGAAGATACACGACCTATCACAACGGCTAACTTGTGGTGAATGGGCGCTGGCAAAGTTGGATAAAGATCCACTTTTGTGTTCAGCGACGAACCTCATTTCTGGTGGAAAATTGCAGTATTTGGTGTGAAAAGCAGCCAGAAGCATTGCAAGAACTGCCAATGCATCCCGAAAAATGCACTGTTTGGACCGTACTTTTTCAAAGACGACGAAAGCGGGAACGTTACTGTGAATGGCGAGCGCTACCGTGCGATAATTACAATTTTGTTTGCCCAAAATGGAAGAGCTGGACTTGGGTGACATGTAGTTTCAACAAGACGGTGCCACACAGCACGCGAAACAATGGCCCAATTGAGAGGCGAGTTTGGTAAATAGTTTATTTTACGTTTGTGGCCGGTCAATTGGCCGCCTAGATCGTGCGATTGAAAAGCTCTGGAATATTTTTTTTGTGGGGCTATGTTAAGGCTCATGTCTATAGGGACAAGCCCGCAACGGTTGACGCACTGGAAGCCAATATTGAAGAATTTATTCGTGAGATACCGGACGATAGCGTATGAACCATTTGAGGCGTAGCCGCGGCCAACATTTACATGAAATCATCTTTAAACATTGAATTATATAGATATTTCTATCGACTCAAATAAAGATATCATACATTTCTCTAAATTGTGTGTGTTTTTTTTTAAATCAAATCCAAAAGCTCTTAAAAAATCACATTTTACTAATCCCAGTCGTGTCATTTTGCCTTATAAAGTTCAATAAGCTGTACAATACTTTTACACAAAATATGGCTAAACTCATCTGTTACATATGTTGTGGAGGAATATAAAAATTGCACAATGTGTCCAACACACTATAAAAAACGTTTCACATTTCTTGGTTGCGCAATAAGAATCAAAACCTTTTTGATTTGACCCCATATATTGTACAACCTTCCAATATGACATACACACTGGTCATATTTTACGCAATACCAAACAAGAATAGTATGTACACTCAAAAAAAAAGTTAGTAAAGTCAGCAAAAAATTTAGCTAAACCAGCAAAATTTTATTCAGGAGGGTGCAAGTAAAAAATTTCTAATGTCAGCAAAATCTTTTGTAGATTCTGCAAAAGTTTTGCCATCACTAAGTTGATAAAAAATTCCTTGCTAAAAGTTAATAATGCTGAATATTAGTGGACTGATAAAACTCATACAATTTGTAAAAAAATTATATTTTAGTTAATTTATTTGTTGAAAATCAGAAGCCGCTTTTGTGATTCTTTTAAAAATAATTTACAATACATTACAAAGTATAAAAATGTTTATACTCACACATTGAAAAATTGAGAAATAATCATATATAACATAAACAAAATTATATTTCAATTTGACCACACTACATTAATAATCACTTTAAAGATTTATTTCACAAATAGACAATTAATGTTTGACTAATTTAAATATTTTATTTTATCTTTAATTTAATTAATATACAATTAATTTGACAAGCCGGTGACAACTCAAAATTAAAGTTTTTTAATCCACATATGTATTTTCATTGTTAGCGTCCTTTTGTCTCAAACCTTAATTTTCCATTAAATTCAGAAAATTTTCACTTCTAGGGGGTTTCGGGCCACTCAATTAAATTTTCGAGTTTTTAGGCAACCCTAATTTTCAAAATAGACCACATTAACTTTCTATTAAATTTAGACCACTCTTTTCGGACCACTCTTTTCAATTTCTGAGTTTTTTGGGACACTGCAATTCCCAAAAATATACCAATATTATTTTCTATTAAATTTAAAAAGTTTTCACTATTAAGGTTTGTCGGGCCGTTCTATTGAGTGTATTGGGACACCATAATTTCTAAATTGTACCACTGTTTAGACCTTCCATCCCATTATCACTTTGTGAAATGTTTGTAATTCTTTTAAAAAAAATTCTGGGATCCCATAAACTATATACTAAGTATATTTTTGATCAGCATGAATAGATAAGTCGATATAGCCATGTCCGTCTGCCTGTGGAAGCGGCAAATACTCAGCCAATACAGAAGAGGTGTTGCTAATTTTCAGTCCAATTGTTTGTTGATATCATGAGCAGTTTTCTAGTGAAAATTATCATAATCGGTTAACGCGTTCAAAAGTTATGAGTGAAAATGTGGGAAGACCTCTCAAAATTTTGAATCAAATTTTAAATCATTCTTTTTATTTCATTCGTTCAATGTTTATGCACAAGTATGTACGCAAAGTGTACAGGCAAAGTATACCTTATGTCATAATCAGGGATGGCAGGCAATATCGCTAAAATACAGTTTCAGATTCAAAACCCTTTCAACTGACTATCGTTAACCCTAAAATATCGTTACCGAAATAATTGAAATACCGTTATCCGTAAAATATCGTTTCCGATATAGTTGAAATATCAATACCCTTAAAATACAATTACCGAAATAACTAAAAACCCGTTATCGCTATAATACCCTTACCGAAATAATTCAAACAGCGTTATCCTTAAAATACCGTTAACGAAATAATAAAGATCTGAAAAGAAATAATAAAGATCTGAAAAAAAATCTGTTAATAAATATATTTTCCCAAAGTTTGATAATAAACTAGTCAGTCATTAAAACTCGGGCGTAATGGGGCTAAAAATATCGGTGTGCATTAACATTGCCTGAATAACTAAAATAGCGTTACCCTTAAAATACCATTACCAAGATAACTGAAAAATCTTTATCCCTAAAATAACGTTACCGAAATAACTAAAATAACGTTACCACTAAAATACCGTTACCGAAATAAATAAAATACCGTTAACGCTAAAATCCGTTACCGGAGTAACTGAAATATCGTTAGCCCCGAAATACCGCTACCGAAATAAAAAAAAAATAGCGTTACCCTTAACGATACCCGCATTCGAATCGGTTACCATCCATGGCAATAATCAACACGTGCAAAAAAAAAAAAACCAACACAAAATAAAATCAACATATTGTTGTTGTTTTTTTTGTTTGTGTTGTAATATGTATGTAGGTTTTTATTAATGGAATGTATGTATTAGTATCAATCGCATGTTTTGAATTGATTTAACTAAGATTTTTATAAATTATCATTTGGTTTAAAACTTAGCAAAGTTATATAATTTAGTTTTGGTTGTGTAAATCTAAATATAATCTATGCTAATCAATGTTGCCATACTTTCTGCTAATTTAGCATAATGAATTTTTAGACCTAGGCGGGAAAAATCTAGTTTGATTTTGAAAGTTCAATTCATTTTAATGAACTAGGTCGGTCTCCTAGTTCAATAGTTCTTTGACAATTTCGCCTATTTTATGTTTTTCATTTTGGTTTCGATTTGTAAATATAAAATATTTTTATTAAATAAAAAATAGTTTCTCAAATATAAATTGTGAATGCCTAAAGTTTCACTTAGGAACACTTTATTTCAGGGATGGCAATCATAGTACTATTGAATTATACTTTTTTCGGTACATTTTGGGCCTTCGTTGGTACCGTAGTACAACCGCGAATCTTTTGATACAAATTCAATTTTTTGCACTGAACTTCCTAAACTTTAAAAAACCAGTGTTGCCAGCTTTGTGACAGCAAAAAGCGCAACAAAATTGTAAAAAGCGTTATTTTCTGCTCAAAAATACGTACAAAAGCACCAGACAATATATTATTTTAAATTTGGTTACAAAGTAAAAAAAATAAACCAAAGTTTACCGGAAAACAGTTTTGTATTTCCTGCTAAAATAAATTAACCACATTTCTTCACCAATAATATCGGTGTTTACTCCAGTATTTCTTTGTACTTTTTCGAAAATATTGGTCCACATAAAAAAATAATACTACTTGTTTAAACGCAAACCTTTACTTTGCTTAATTTTACTTAATGTACCCCTTTGGTACCCCTTACCCAAGGTAGGGTTTATTATTCCTTAAAACCTCGTTTTTTCGCCCCACTTTTACAACTTTGTTGGCAGTATTTTAACGAGTAAACCGTAAACGGTACCTTTATTGATCTCCTTTTCTCTATACTCTTTTTTGTAAAAAGAGTTAGTTATTGTTTAACTACTCAAGACATTACGTGCAGAAACCCTTGTTAAGGTAATTAAATTTATTATAAATAAACAGATACCTTTTCTCTAATTATAAAATATATATTCTTGTCTTTTTATTTAATTGGACCCTGCATCTACTGCAAACAATTGGTCCTTCGAACCGGATTCCGAGAAAAAAAGGACAAAAGTTGAAATATTTTTTTATATTGCCAGAGCCCCCATATTTTTTTTGTGGTACACAACAGCAGCCTTTGTTAAAATTTTTTATACTTTTTATTCTTCGTATAAAGGTGCGTACTGCTTTATATTAAAAAAAAAAAAAAAAAGTGCTAGTGAGAAAATACGATTGAAAATAAATTGATAATAAAAAAGATTTTAATTAAATTTGCAAAGAAAAAATATTCTTTTAATTTTTTTTTTTTTGTAATTTAACCAGTACTCAGGGGATGTCCTCTACTAATGCAGTGCATTGTATTGATCAGGAAAATAGGGTATGGGAAGGAGGAAAGACGGCGTAGTGTTTGTGAATATTTGATTTAAATTTTTCTAAATTGTATGTAACAGGGAAGACTTCTGCGGGAAGTTTGTTCCACATACGAATTGTTCGACTAAAACACGAATTTCTCTGTAATGCGTTGTGCGAAACACCGGACAATCAACTACAAACGGATGTGCTCTACTAGATAAGCGAGTGCTACGAATAAAAACTCGGGCTCGAGGAATAAGTTCACTTATCTCAGATGAGCATCTCCCATGGTAATATCTGGACACGGTCCAGAAGCTTCGGAATAAACGCTGGAGCCCATGCCCATAAAAAAAGTATTAAAATTCTAATACAATTTTTTTTTTTTTTTAATTTTATTGTGAATTGATCGTGTTACAACCCTTCGCGAGTAATATTTATACATTACATTTATTTGACGTTTCGTTTGTTATTAATTTCCTTAATTACTTTTTTTCTCAATGGTGCGTTTGTTTACACGGACGGACAAATTACATTTTTTTATTACAAAAATTTTCGGTAATTTAATTTTAATCGACTTAAAATTATTTTTTTTCGGTTTAAAAGTGTTAAGAAAATTAGTAAATATTGAAACCATTATATCCTCGTGCAATTAATTATAAAATTCCGTCGGGTTTTTTGTAAAAAGTGATAATTTAGTGATCATAATTTTAATCATATTTTAAATATACAAATTTATATTGGATACAACCTAATATACATACGTGCACACATATCAGTTTTTTTTTATTGTTCTTTGTGTCATATTCCGAGTAAACATTGTATTTTTTTCATACAAGCAAGCGGTAGTTACAGTGTTTTTAAATAGTAACATACATAAATATTGTATAGTTGTTATTGGTTTTTTGTTCAATTGGATTTAGTACCCTACTGTCCGCGATCCGTCTAGGTCGCCACATATCAGGTGTGTGAATTTAATTGAAAATTATTTTCATATTATTTGTTTTGCAATTTTATGCAATTATTTGGTAAATTTAAAGAACAATTTTAAATTTGTTTTGCTTCTTTTACAATTTTTTGTGTAAAATTTGAGGATAGTTTTAATTCTCTTAAGGATTACACATTTAATGTTTGTAATTTGGAGATTGAGAGTGAGGAAATGCGAAGTATGTGGGAAAAAGTAAAGGTCACCTATGAAGATTGTATCACCGATTTGGAAAACGCAGAAAAATCAAAACCCAAGGATTTGGACACGGTTGAGGCTAAATATCGTGCCACTTCTCGTGCTTTTGTTGGTTGTCTCACATTAATTATGGAAACATTGCATGAGCACTCGAAACCAAAGCCAAAGGAACCTGCTGATGATTTAGTTAGGACAACGGTTGATGATTTTCATCATAATTTGAATCTACCGCTTTCGACTATTCCGATTTTTGAAGGAACTTATATTTATTGGCCTACTTTTGGGGATCTTTTTACCGCTATCGTAATAAAAAGTTCGCGTCTTAGTCCTGTTTTACGATTAAGCTACTTGATTGAGAAAACAAGTGGTGATGCGAGGGAAATTGTTTCGAAAGCCCCGTATACTAATAAGGGATTTGATGACGCTTGGAAACTACTAGGGGATAAATATGAGAATTAGCGCATGTTGGTTCATGATCAGCTTGGTAAGCTTTTTGATCTTCCTTCTAGTGATAAGGAAACGAGTGATGGTTTAAAATCACTACAGCGTAGGATTAACGGCTGTCTTTCGTCTCTGTCTGGTTTAGATATTTGTATTCGGCGATTACCTGCGGCTACTATTAATTTATGGGAGCAGACAATCAGCGATAAAAAAGCCTTATCCAATTGGGCGGATTTGGATCGATTTTTGACGTAAAGAATCGATACTTTAGAATGTGCTCGTCATCTTTAGATTTTTCCAAAAAACCTTCTGCACATAAAATTAAGGTCCACCTCACAAATACTGCCACTTTTGTGAATTTTTCTTGTGTGTTGTGTAAAAATTAGGCTCATTTAGATTTTGTCGTCGTTTTCAAAATCTATCAGTGGCTGATAGATACAAAAGCACATGAGGCAAGGAATTGAATTAGCACTCAAAGTTGCTCAAAATGTAATAAACGTCACCATACTTTATTACATCAAGATTCGCCTTCTAATGAGGTTTTGAATAGGGGAAATACTGCTTTTGGTACAGCTGGCGGTTCGGGTACAGCTCCTCGTCTTCCCAACACCACACAAATTGATTCTAATATACAGTCCACTTCTACTGATAGCAATCCGACATTTCCTCAGAACAGACAGGTATTTCATACAGCTCTGAATAGGAATGTGTTTTTAGGGACTGCTTTGGTTGATATTGTTCACCAGGATATTACGTACCCAGCGCTTGCATTAATTGATCCCGCTGCCGTTAGTTCTTTTATTTCGGAATGTTTGGTTAATCGGTTGAAACTTCCGATGCTTTCTACGAAGGTCGGCGTTTCAAGTGTGGTGTCGATTTCGACTACGTCGAAAAAACTTTGTTCGGTGAAAGTTGATTTGTCTATTGATTCTGCCTTTATGTTGGCGTCCTTAGTCGTTGTTTTGACTAATGTGTCTGGGAATCTTCCATTGTTTAAAGTACCTTCGAATATAAGGGAAAAGTCGCCAAATCTTCGTTTGGAAGACTGGTCCAATTTTACGAACTCCAGTTCAGGTCTTTTAAGATCGCGTTGAATTTTCAGAGGAAGATTGTCTCAATAAAAATCTACTTAGATTTTGGGAACTTGAGGAGACACCTAAAAGGAAAATTTTATCCATTTTTGATAAAATTTGTGAGGAAAATTATATGAGGACTACATGTCGGGGTTCTGATGGTCGCTACATTGTGACGCTTCCATTTAAACCTGAATTTCTAGGTCAAATGTCCTAAAACAGTATCTCAGGACAGAATCCTCTCTTCTACGAAGACCTGAGATCAAAGAGATATACGAAAACGTCGTTAAAGAGTATATACAATTGGATCATATGAATCAGGTTTCAAATTCTCCTGCCGCTATTAGCTACATCATCCAGTTGTTAAACCTGAACGAAAGACTACAAAGTTGCGTGTAGTTTTCAACGCTTCGAATAAGACGTCGAATGGGACAAGTCCAAATGATTGTCTTTATGTTGGTCCTACGTTGCAAGCAGATTTGGTTCTCTTGATTCTACGTTGGCGTCTTTTTAAATTTGTTTTCAATTGTGACATAACTCAAATGTATAGGCAGATTAGGGTTGATCCAGCTCATACTCCATTTCAACGGATCTTATTTAGAGATTCTCCTACGGAGAACGTTAGGGATTATGAGCTGCAAATGGTTACTTTTGGTGTTAATTGTGCTCCCTATCTGGCTATTCGCCCATTGTTGCAATTAGCAAAAGGTTCTGAGGTTGAGTTTCCTTTGGCATTGCACATTCTACGAAAGTGCATGTATGTTGACGACGTTTTAACGGGAACTCATGATGTTTCGTCTGCGCTGCTCGCTCGTGATCCGCTTATATCAGCGTTGGCTTCGGCGAAATTTGAGCTTAGAAAATGGACTTCTAACGATCGCACAATTTTAAAAGGTTTTCCACCGGAACATTTGGTAGATGCTAAACTTTAAACTTTTGTAGAGTCTAGCAGTTCTAAAACTTTGGGTATTCAATGAAATGCTCAATTGGACTCACTTTATTTAGTGTAAATCCTATTAAAAATAAATCGAGTCATACTAAAAGGGAAGTTTTGTCCACTATTGCAAAATTATTTGACCCTGTTGGTTGGCTAGGTCCAGTTGTGGTTGTTACGAAAATGGTCATGCAGCGTGTATGGCTTGATAATATAGGTTGGGACGATTCACTTCCTCTCTCAACGGAAAATAGTTGTCAGAAATTTGTAATTTCATATCATGAGGAAAATAATATTTGAATTCGGAAATGGGTTATATGAGTCTTCGGTCGAATTACATGTTTTTTCTGATGCCTCGGAAAAAGAAAAAAGCGGGGCTAATATATATTCGAAATAAATCCCCAAACAACGAAATTCATACCCATTTGCTGTCTTGTAAAACAAAAGTTTTTATAATCAATTTCAATTCCGCGTCTTGAACTTTGTGGTGCAGTTTCGACCTCTGAGCTTTTAAAAACGATACTTAGTGAAATTGATATTCAACCAAATTTATTGCTGGACGATTCTAAGATGATTCTTTCTTGGTTGAAAAAAGACCCTTGGACCACGTTTGTTGATAATAGGGTTTGCCAAATTCAGGAAAATGTTGGTCGACATAATTGGTATCATGTTCGATCCGAGGATAACCCCGCCGATTTGGGCTGTCGTTGTGTTTCGCCCTCAGAGCTGGTTGGCAGTTCACTTTTGTGGCATGGGCCACAGTGGATTCGTCAGGATAAATCCGAATGGAATATTACTGATCTTTCTCACCTTGATACTGACATCGAGGGTCGAGCTGTTCAGGTATACACGTTTTTAAAAACACGAAAGGGGAAGATTTGTCTGTGGATATACTTAAGGATTTCTCTCGTTTTGTTAAAGCACTTCGCGTAGTATCGTATATTTTGCGGTTCTTCTACAACAGTCACCCATCACACAAATTATGTCGTCAATTTTGTACTAGCAAAACTCTTCCGAGTTTTGAGTTGAAAAGGACAAAGTTGCGTTTGGCAAAGATAACTCAGAAGCTGCACTTTTCAGAGGAGTATAAAAGTCTTTTAGGCAAATAACCTTTATCTCCAAAGAGTTTTCTTATTACCTTGAACCCATTTTTGGATCAAGACGGTGTCATGAGATTAAACGGTTGTTTGGTCAAATCACCTTCTCTGACGTATACGGAGCAGCATCCTATTATTTTACCCTACTCAAGCAGATTTACGCTGCTTTTAACTGGAGTTATTCATATGATTTCTATTCACGGTGGAAATCATTTGATGCGTCGAATAATATTGGGTTCCCAGGCTAAAGTGTAAAATTCACTCAGTCATTAGTCGCTGCAAACGTTTTATACTGGATAAAAAGCGATCTTGTAGTCAAATTATGGCCGCTCTTTCCGCCTGAGAGAACTATTCTTGATAGGCCTTTTACTACCACTGGCGTAGATTTTGCAGGCCCATTTGACATTAAAAGTTTTACAGGCCGAGCTTGTAAAATAACTATGTAAAGGCTATGTTTGTATATTTGTTTGCTTTTCTCCGAAGGCAATACATTTAGAGGCAGCATCTGATCTGTCGACAGCTACCTTTTTATACGCTTTTCAACGTTTTATTTCGCGACGTGGGTGTCCTAAAACAATATTTTCGGAAAATGGCACAAATTTTGTAGCCGCGTCGCGTGAGTTGGAGAGAGATTTTCGGTCCTTTCTTAAGGAGAGCCAGACCATGGTTTGGATTCAGGGTCTTTCCTGGCGTTTTATTCCTGCAGGCGCACCTCATAGGGGTGGCCTTTGGGAAGCCGGTGTGAAGAGCTTTAAACTTCACTTTCGAAAAGAGGCACAGGCCTTCAAATATACGAGGAATACTTAATGAATTTGCTTAAGCGTTATAAATGACAAAACCAGTATCGCGATTTACAGGAGAATGATTTGGTAGTTATTCGACACGAAAACTTGCCTCCAACTTCGTAAAAATTAGGTCGAGTCGTTAAAATATACCCGGGTAGTGACGGTCGCGTTAGAGTCGTGGATGTACGCACTGCGAATGGGGTTGTAAGACGACACATCGCAAAACTGGTCATTCTGACCAACTAAATCAAAATATTTTTCTTTGTCATTAATATATAATTTTCCCTAGCACTATGGACGCCTTAAAACTTTATTTTATGACCCGTTGTTGGACGATTATGAGGAAGTAATGGACGTTGTGGAATCATCTACACAGGCCCCTTTGGTTCCTTCTACACCTGCTCAAACCATTATAACGGCCGATGCTACTTTAATGGCGCCTATTGTGCCACCTATCATGGTGGTTGCACGTGGTGTACCTCAAACGGTTGCTGAGTCCACTTTGGTCGAAGCTACAACGAAACCCATGAAGCCCAACACATTGTCTGGTCCTATTGGTACCCCGGCCTCGAATATTTCGACGACGAACATTGAGACCGTTAGTTTGAATCTTTAATGTAGAGTTTGTAGTGGTAAACACCCGTTGAGGGCTTGCTCCATATTTCGTAAGGCTAATCATGCCCGGAAGCTACACTTAGTCGTACTTCACCGCTACTTCTCTCGTTGTTTGGCACATACACAGCAGGCCAAAAATTGTAAGAGTACGGCTAAATGTCGTCATTGCAATGGAGATCATAACTCCATTTTGCATGGTCCTCCATCTGCTAAATCTGGTCCAAAAACCACACATTCCGCGAGACATTCTTCTACAAAGAAAACCGCTTCACGTCAGCCTGTGAAATTGGCGTTGAAAGGCAAGCAGAATTCTGCGAATAAGCCAAAGTCTCCGTCCATTTCGGAAGTTTGTTCTTTGCCTATTAGGCATATTGTAACTTTTTCGCCGATAGTCGATACCGGTTTGTGCGGCACTGGACCCCTGTTGTAGCATTAGCTACATATGCGAAACATTGGTTTACAATCTTAGGTTACCAGTGTCCTCCGTGGATGGCGGCAACTTCTGTGCCTTAACGGTCGGTTCGTCCTACTACGCTTCCCAGAAAATTAGTTTTACTGCCAAGGTAACGAAGATGAGAGCAGTAAATTCTCCCACGGAGTCTGTTTCAGATTTGGTGAAGGACCACTTTTCCGGGTTTCTACTGGCTGACCCACGGTTCAACGTATCGGGACAGGTGGCTTTGGTTTTGGGACCTGAGGTTAGCCCTCAAATCATGAAGGCTAAAATTTATTCGAGCCCGGGCCTTCCAATGGCCCAGTATACAATGTTTGGGTGGGTCATAACTGGCCAATCCCCTTTTAGGGGATAGATCCGATCGGATCAACCATGGTCCCCTGTGGACCAACGATCGTTTTTGATCACACCCTTTGTGTCAGCCCTGGTCCCCCTTGGACCAATGATCCCCTTTGGATCATCTTCGTAAATTTAAGTGTTTTTTTAAATATATATATATATAAGGTGGCGCAAAAGTAATCCTCCTATCAGAAAATGCTATACATAATAAATACATAATAAAAAAAAAACATCGGAAGGTTATTTTTGCGCCACCTTATATATAAATCTAAAAAAAAATGTTTATGTATATCTTTATTTGAATTTATAGCCTTAAATACTAATTTAATAAGAATCTGTTGCAACATATCTATTGTTGCAAGGTGGCCGGCAATGTTTAAACATAAACCTTTATTTTGCTTAATTTTACTAAATGTACCCCTTTGGTACCGCTTACCCTGTAATATGAAATGATATTATGAGGCGGTTTTGTTGGTTTGTCAAGAATTGATTCTTTATTTGGATTTTACCCTGCTTATAAAGCTAACATGAGAATAACGCTTAGCCTAAAATTGAGTTACTTTCTAAAGTCACTCAAATAACTTAAAAGTAATTATATTACATTGGTTCTATATTTGTTTCTATGGCATTGCTAAACATTGGTATTAAGTTCTATAGAGTTATTAATTCAAATTCCACCAGTCGTATGTTAAATGCATTCTTTATATTTTGTGTAGATCAAGTGTCCCCAGCTCATTTGTTTATTTCGTTCTATTTTGGTTTCTAAGTGAAACCCAAAATCTTTGACCCAATTATAGAGTAGAACGTTGAACTGTTTAAATATTTGTTCAATATACTGACCTTGAATAATACCAATGTATAGTCATATAGTACATTCATATTTTTATGCTTTACTGTTACTTTTACTTGTAGTGTGTGTGTGTATTGGTTTGAATGCAATCGAACACAATGAATGCATGACTAATTGTCATTTGTTTATTTCTTTCATGCATTCACTACAACCCAAGCTAGGGTTAATTATTAAAACCTTGTTTTTCTCCCCACTTTTACAACTTTGGTGGCAGTATTTACCCCGATTTTAACGAGGTAAACCGTAAACGGTACCTTTAGGCATTGTTGGTCTCCTTTTCTCTATACTCTTTTTTGTAAAAAGAGCTAGTTATTGTTTAACTACTCAAGGCATTACGTGCTGAAACCCTTGTTAAGGTAATTAAATTTATTATAAATAAACAGAGACCTTTTCTCTAATTATAAAATGTATATTCTTGTCTTTTATTTAACTTAATTTGTTTTAAATAGTAACAAATTTTAGTTTTCAAGAGTCTTTACTGCAGCTTTAGGGCTTTTTGAATAGTTTTAGCGTTTTTTTTTTTAACTAAATCGAAATTGGTTAAAAAGCACCAACGACATATCACAAAAGAACCAATTTAGTGCTTTTTATGTTTCGGCACCATGAGTAAAATTTTGGCTTTCTGTTTAAGACTTTAAACAAACATTCGGATTGCAGAAATCGACCTAAATCATTCTAACAACAACTTGCAAACATTTTCTTAATTTTTTATTAAAGAACAAATTTCGAGATCAATGATGCAAAAAAAAACTACGATTTTTTTTAAAAATTACAAGCTTGGAGCGGTTATAGTGGTCTACAGTTCAAGTGATATTACTACATGGAATTCTACAATTTACAATAATTTCTGCAAATATGACACTGGCCGAACAAATTTTCTACATACACAGAAAAAAGTTTTAGTTTAATTTTAACACCGAGCCGGTGTGTATATATAACAATCCCTAAAAAGTGTTAAATGTATTCCATTATGGTATACTTATACAAAGATTGAAAAACAGACAGTGAGAGAGAGTTTCGTTTTTGAGAGCATAAAAATAACACCATTATGTTTTACGGTTTATTATTTTTTGGTGTTAAAATAAAACCAAATTGTTTATATTCAATAAGTAACTTGGAATTAATATAATACCCTATGGAATAGTTTTTACACCTGACCAAGAATTAGAATAATACCATTAGGAATATATTGTATTCTTAAATAGGTGTTATTTTCAATACCCAATGGAATATATGGCACACTGAACGGGTGTTGCTTTTAACTTAGGAAGGGCTAAAATTAACACCCTTTTTTATAAAATTTCACTGAAAATAAATTAAACAACTTTAGTTTTATGTTTAGTTATTTTTAATATATATTTGATATTTATTGTAATATTTTAATTAATATTTTATATAATCATAAATATTTTTCTTATATAATAAACAAAAACATTATTCTTATTTTTCTATAAATATTGTGTAAATATTAAATAATTATGTATATGGAACAAAAGGCCTACGTTTGTTGTTGTGTATTGTCGCTTAAAAAGTTAAAGTATAATTTTAATCATACAATAAATTTAATTAAAATGAGAGATAATCATACAAATAAAGCAAAAGTTTTTCTTTTTGTTATCAATGCAATATATGTACTTTGCAAAATAACGCAAAAAGTTTGCCAATGAGATATCAAACTCAATATTTAAAATGTAAAATGATTTAAAATAAAGATCAAATACTTGCGCAAAGCTATATTCGAGAGGTAAGTTGATGCATTTACCATCCAAACTTATAAAGTACTGTGAAATATGCGTTTAGGATGGCTGCTGAGATCCTACTTTGTACTTTTCGATCGGTGTGTGTAGCTGCAATAAAAATATAAAATAAGATAGATAAGATATAGTAAAAGCGATGTTTTTTTTTAACAAATTACCTCTTCGAAAGTTATGAAGCTGTTGACTGATTTACTGATTTTAGCTTTTTTTTGTATCTCGCCCAGCAGCAGTAGAAGGAAGCAATTTTAAAAGATTTAAAAACGGTAATACGTCAATGGGCCACTCAGATGGACCTTCGAAGCTTTGTCCAATGACTTTGCTTGTTTTAAACCGCGTGGTGTTAAAAAATATAACTTTAACTCCATTAATTGTAACAAAGAGAGAGATTTAATACTTTTTCTGGTGTTATTTTTAAACCAAAACAAGCAAGGCACATTTTTACTGCTGTTTTTAATACATTATTAGGTGTTGTTTTTAAACTTTAAAAAATGAAATTGGTTTAAGAGAGAAATTTAAGTCTTTTTTGGCATTGAAATAAAACCAAAAGTATTAAAACAAAAAAAAAAAAAAAAACCAATGCCTGCGTCGGTGTTATTTGTAAACTAACAGGAATTGTTTTTTTTCTCTTGAAAATATTTATACAATTTTGGTGTTATTTCTATTCCAAATAGTCATTAAAAAACTTTTAAATTTCTCTGGGTGTTAAAACAATTCCCACAAGTATTACAATTTATACCACATGGTGTTAGATATAAATTCTTTCGGAATTAATTTAAAATTGAATTCTAAAGTAGTTTTGAATTAAAACTGCTAAGTTTTAAAATTAAACCACGACTTTTTACTGTGTACTAAACAATTTTGGTGAGGGTCAAAAAAGAACAATTATTCCATCGGCTTGGTACTAAATCTAAAAGGCCATTTGCCATCCCTGCTTTATTATTATAATTATCAGACCTGTTTTTAAGCAACTGATTTATTTTGCTTGTTTTTATTCAAACTTTTAATATTTTATAAATCATAATATTCGAGCTGGAGGTCTATTTGCTTTGCAAAACTTCCATGCTTTTTATAATTTAAAAAATAATTTATTTTTATCTCAATCTTGTAATAATTAAATTTTATAAAAATTTAAAAAATGTAAGTACAGAAATTAAATTAAGGTAAACCTTACATGAATTTATAAAATATTTGTTTTCCAAAATTTATTTCGCATCATATTTATTAGCAAATAAATGTTAGATTTCGATAAAAAATAAAGTGTTTAAATTTAACAAAATAATACAAATTCAAAAATAGACCCGGTGATTTTTTTAACATAACAAACTTTTGTCAAAAAATCGTCATTTTGGAAGCAAAAATCGTCATTTAGTTATTTTGGATACTAAAAATCGTCAAAATGACGATAAATCGTCAAACCTGGCAACACTGAATGTAATTTTTAAAGTTAAATTTTGTTTTTTAATAAAATTGTCACTATTTTTTTAAACAAAAAAAGAGTAAAAATAGATTCAAAACAATTTCAACAAAAAAGTTTGATTTTAACAAAACGACTAAATTTATAAGTATAAAAAAAATTTAACATAAATCAAAAAATATGTCTCTACATACGAAAAGAAGTTTGGAGACAAGAGTAGGAGAACATAGAAATGATATTGCAAAACAAAAGGAAACTACTGCTTTGGCACAACATATGTTTACAACAGGTCACACAGCTGAGAACATAAAAATATTAGACAGAGAAAACATAGAAGGAAAAAGGTACACTATGGAGAGCTTACGAATACAACAAAACGAGAAATATACGATGAATTTAAAGGAGGATACAGACAATATAAATGCTAGTTACAAAGTTGCCATACATTACGTTTCTGTGATATTATTTTTAAGCTGTGTTTTCTAATTTGATTTAGAGCAATTCCATATGAAAACGATCAAAATTGACAAATTTTTGGACGACCCCTCTCCGATTTTAAAATAAATAGTCTCAATCGATTGCCCAGCAAAAAATAATGTACCTACATATTTTTTTTTTTTATAGTGACTGGTTTAGTGGTGGTGTGCACCACTGTCATGTGACAAAATTGAAGAATTCTTCATAAGGGACCTCATTGAAAGATAAAATTAATTGAAAAATAAAATTTTCCTAATTTTCTCAGAAATTTACCTTTTTTCCCATGAAAATTAAATTTTCCCATGAAAATTAAATTTTCCGATTTTCCACAGAAGCTCCTAAATTTTCCGGCTAATTTTATTTTTTTTGGATTCCTCATAATTTTTGCTTTAAGAATCAGCAATAAAAAAATGGGCCCCGACTCCTTGTTTGGACAGGAGAAGAGCATTTAAGAGACCACCTTGTTCTCATTGTTTTTATATTTTTTATAATTGAATTATTTTTAATTATTTAACAAGAAAAATTAGGAAATTATTTTTCAATTAATTAGGAAAATTTTATTTTTCAATTAAAGCCTGATTCAATACCTTTCCAACGAGCTATCACTCGTTGCGATCGCTTTAGTAGTTTTTTTTTAAATAACTTTCAATGAGGTCCCTTATGAAGAATTCTTCAATTTTGTCACATGACAGTGCACAGTGGGATAAATCACAAAATTTGTGGAAATAATTCGGCCATTTGTTAACTTGTGGTCCGATTGCAATGAAATTTGGAACATGCATAAAAGACATAAAATGGAGTTTAAGGTTTGATTTTGAACCTTCCAGACCCTTTGGGGGCGGCAAAATGGCTGCCCAAAGTTGGGTACTTTTTTCATAAAAAATTTTGAGTGTTTGCCATTTTTTTGTTTCTCATCCGATTTTCAAAAAATTAACATATTAGTAATCTTCTTGTAAAGATGAACAAAAAACATGCTTTAAGCAAAAACTGAAATTTTTACCTTCATATTTGGATTACCCAAGTTTTTGTTTTACCAAGATGGCTAAATTCAACCTTTTTTAAAAAAATTGCAATCTACAGGTAATTTTCTTTTCAACGATACGAAACACTGGTATGTTATGTTCATAACTTCTAAACAGAAAATCTTCAGATGTTAGCCCGTATTCATATATTTCTTCTAATGTGTCCTCGTATTCACATCTTACATAATTGGGACAGGTAAACAGGGTTTTATGATGTTCTTCATTAATGATATTAAAGGTTTTGTGGGCCCACCCAAAGATACGTGTTTTATGATTGCTATTTTAAATATACCCTCTCTTTTTCTATTTTATGGGCCTTAGTATTTGAAGACCCAGTTACCTGGGTTATGATAGCTAATATTTGTACCTAATATTTGTATATAAATATGAATAGGTTTAGTTTTAAGTTCATAAAAAACTCCTCAATCATGGTAATAACAGTAAATCATGAAGCATTGTGTTTAACTTTGTGGGACAACTCAAAACTACAGAGATTTGAAAAGGTTAACGTTGTAGTTGCATCAATTGAATCTTCACATCACACTAAATTGGACACTGCAGAAATATCTAAAATTGACAATTTTATTAAATTATTTGATAAAAAAATGCAGTCCGTTTCCGGCTCTATTCTGAAATTTAAAACAAAATATTATAAGTGGATGAATGATAGCCTGGAGATAAATTTTTCTGCTGTTGGTGCACCCTGTAAGCCTTATAATGATTTGTGTGCAAAATCTAAAAAAAAAGAACATCGATTACTCTTTCTACGCATTCAAATACAGAAGTTTCTGACACGTTTAAGGAAATGTTAAAGAAATTACAGTTTTCAAATGTTTCCAAAGAAAGGACTATTAATAAAAAAGTATTGGGTTTTGGCATATGCCCGCATTCGGTTCATGGAACACTTCTTACACATAGCATATGATTTAAAGTAAAAGCATAGCAGGAAATGAAACAAAATCAGTAAGAAACAACGAAGAAATGTCAAAAATGAGGGCAGATGAAAAAAGGAGGATACAAGAAGACTTTAAAAGGCAGACAGGCTTAAACATAGATAAACCACTTGCTAGTTGTGGAAGTACAAACGATGGCAATACAGCAAGAAGGTTTTTTAGAGATTTTGAAATTACTTCAATAATAACATGAATTGACAAGGAGTTGCTTCGAAAGATCAACATCATGTTAATGGCAATTAATAGAAAACATAAACTAAATTCCTCAAAATTTGGAGTATATACCGACGAAATAACAAAACTTCTATTATCATTATATCCCTGGAAAGAAATGACACCCACAGTTCATAAGGTATTGTGCCATGGAAAAATCACATTGAATCAAACATTCTTCCTCTAGGTGAACTAACAGAAGAAGCTCAGGAAGCAAGGAATCGAGATTTCAAACATGCCCAATTGTTCAGTTCCAGAAAATGTTCAAGGCAATCACAGAACGAAGATATTTCCAATAACCTATTACTGTCTTCCGATCCCGTCCTGTCGTCAATGAGAAAACGATGGATTTCTTATAACACATTGTCATCTGTAAATAATGAAGAATTAAAAGATTTGCTTTATCTGTTAGATATAAATAATCATTAATGAAGAACATCATGAAACCCTTTTTACCTGACCCAAGTATGTAAGATGTGAATACGAGGACACATTAGAAGAAATATATGAATAAGGGCTAACTTTTGAAGATTTTCTGTTTAGCAGTTATGAACATAACATACCAGTGTTTGGTATCGTTGAAAAGAAAATTACCTGTAGATTGCAATTTTTTTTTTGAAGTTAGCCATCTTGGTAAAACAAAAACTTGGGTAATCCAAATATAAAGGTAAAAATTTCAGTTTTTGCTTAAATGAAAATTTTCACTATTCAATAAAATATTTATTAGTAGACATAATCGAATGATTTTTTGGATTTAACTAGACTTTAAGGTCAACAAATCGAAACAAATTTCAGAAATTATGATTTTCTGAAAACAATCCCACAATTCCTACAAATAAAAAAAAAATTTCCAAAAATGGGATTTTTTTCGTTTTTTGCTGCCATGTCGTCATTTAAAGCGGGGATTGGAAATGACTTACGCACAACATTATGTATCTGTTGGAGTACCTAAAACCGGTTTCCACTACCCAATTGGAGGCGTGCACAAATTTTAACTGTGAGTTAAAGTTGATATTTACCTCAAAAATATGGCAACTTTGGAAGCGGATGGGGGGAAAAGTATTTACAAATCAAAATTTTTTTTACCACAACTCGCATTTATATAAAAAGACCTTCCAGAAAAGTATACATACTTTATATGTTCAGAAGAAAAATATTTGTCTGGAGCGATAAAAAGTTTGGTGCTTTTTGGGGAAAATATCGCCAAAATTTACTTTTTTTTTTAATTTCTACTTTAAACTAATGTAATTTTTGACTGAAACAAGATATTGAACCAATTTTTTTTTATTCAATCAAGAATTTTTTTGGCTAAATAACCGTTATTTTAAAACGAAAATTGGTCCCAATTTTCTCCCGATATTTGGAAAACTTTGGACCTGAGTCGGACAAAATTTGGAATTTCACATTTTCAAATCGGAATATCTCGGAAACTATTGGAGGTAACCCACACATTAAAGCATGTTTTTTGTTCATCTTTACAAGAAGATTACTAATATGTTAATTTTTTGAAAATCGGATGAGAAACAAAAAAATGGCAAACACTCAAAATTTTTTATGAAAAAAGTACCCAACTTTGGGCAGCCATTTTACCGCCCCCAAAGGGTGTGGAAGGTTCAAAATCAAAACTTAAACTCCATTTTATGTCTTTTATGCATGTTCCAAATTTCATTGCAATCGGACCACAAGTTAACAAATGGCCGAATTATTTCCACAAATTTTGTGATTTATCCCACTGTGCAGTGGTGCACACCACCACTAAACCAGTCACTATAAAAAAAAAAAAATATGTAGGTACATTATTTTTTGCTGGGCAATCGATTGAGACTATTTATTTTAAAATCGGAGAGGGGTCGTCCAAAAGGTGATCGCTTTCATATGGAATTGCTCTTTATATAAATTATATGTTTTTTTTGATAATGTTACTAATTAAATGTTTTATATTTTAAATAGACGTCAACAACAAATTGACGAAACGTCGCACAGTGGCGCCATATGAGTTTTTTCGTTGCAAAAGTCATAACTTTTGAATCAAATGAGATAATCAAAAAATTTAAAAAGCATATGATAGATAACACAGGTCAACAGCAAAAAAAGGCTTGACTAACCACTGTATAGATTTGATGCATCATGGCTGCCTAAGTACAAAAATGGTAAAAATTTTCAATTCTATGGATAATTTTTTTTTAAAAATTTTTTAAGTAAAATTGACAATATTTTGAGACATTTCTCCACTCATGTTGTCATAACTCAAAAACAACTAGTCCGATTTTGTCAAATTAAATTTACAAAAATTAAGGTTTACAATATCTTTAAAGAACGTGTACAAATTTTTTTAATGCGATCAATAGTTTCAAAGTTATGAAACAAATTGTTAGCAAAAAAAAAAAAAAATGCTAAAAAAAAAAAAATTTGAAAAACAAAAATCTGGAAAAAATCGAAAACTGCAAAAAATATTACTTTTTATTTTTTTTGTAGTAAAGCTACATATCATGCGAATTAAACTAGATATGGATCATAAAAATCGATGCATGCTTTACATTTTTATTTACAATTAATTGAAGGTATCGCATATTTACAAGCACTGTAGAAAATTGTACCTACTATATAATGAAAATGCAGAACATAAAAACTCAGGTGTATTTTACGACACGCATTTTGGCAAAACCCCTTTGGGAAAAACCTCTATGACATTTTTATGATTCTAATAATTAAAAAAAAAATAAGTAATAAACAAAAGATTGTTTAATTTTTACGATTGCGGTAGGATAGTAATAAAACGCTCATAAATGTGCGTGTACGCTCTTATTGCTCTTAGTGCTCTTATTTTCCGTTAGCTACCTGTAACGGATGATTTTTTTTTTTTCATAAAAGTCCTTAATGTTTTTTAGGATTCTTGGGAATAATAAAAAATTTGCAGCACACACAAACTGTATCCACACAAAGGGTTATCCCAAATTATAGTATCAGTATTTATAAGATCTCCTTGACCCTTTTTATTTCATTCAAGAAGTGTTTGCGATAACGCAAACATCATTTAATACCTACACAAAAATTAGAGTCATACAGCTTAGAAGTTAAAAACAATTTTCAAATATTAATAAAAATGAGCCAGAAAGCCAGAACATTTTTATGTAAAAACGATCCAGATTTATTTTGTTATGTGTGCGGCCAATATATCACCGGGAAAAAAACGGAAGTGCTTCTTAACTTCATTGCAAAAGTCATATCAAGATTGCTATAATATCTATCCGCACAATTTGAACCAGCATTGGACACCGAGTACTATATGCATTCCATGTCGATTGAATTTATCTATGAAGTCTTCTAACGTAAAGTAAGTATAAATTAATAGATTTGGAATATTTTATAATTACAATATTTCTTAATTAAAATTTGAATTCTTCATATTCCTGATTTCAATTTTTTTTTCATTTTACAGACGACACTTGGAAATTTTGAAGCCTATGCTATGGAGAGAAACAGCGAACCACGCATCCGAGTGTTATTTTTGTTTAAGTACAAAAGCGGTTTTGGAAAACATATGCGATGGTCTTACCCCACGAGGTCTGCTGATGGGTTTACACTTGCAGTTCTACATTCACAAGAAATAGAATATGCTCAAGATCGGGGTGCAAGCTGTAGTCATGTGCTTTCATCTTCACCAGGACACTCAACCTCAAGTATGTCTTACCAATCAGATATGTCAGATCCAGCACTACCATCTACAGCTGAAAATGACGAGTTCATCCCACACAAACATTTCTCGCCGAGACCATGGAATCAAGATCAGCTTAATGATGTAATTAGAGACCTTGGATTGTCGAAAAGATCTTCTGAATTACTTGCGTCCCGGATGAAAGAAACAGGACTCATAACTAAAGAAACTAAAGTTCCGTATTACCGTACTCGAGAAAAAGACTTACTTCATTATTTTGCTGAAGAGGATGACTTTGTGTACTGCACAGATATTTCTGGTTTGATGACTGCCATGGGCTTACAGAGATATGATTCAAACGAATGGCGTTTATTTATCGACTCATCAAAACGCAGCTTGAAGTGTGTTCTTTTGCATAATGGAAATAAATTTCACTCCTTGCCGATCGCACATTCAACCAAAGTAAAAGAAGAATACTCTATAATTGCATTGGTCATGAAGAAGATAAAGTATGATGAACATAAGTGGGTAATTGTGTTGATCTTAAGATGGTAAATTTCCTCTTAGGCCAACAAAGCGGCTTTACAAAATATCCTTGTTTTATATGTTTATGGGACAGCAGAGCTAAAACAGAACATTGGAAGAGAAACAATGGCCTTCTAGGGAAACACTAGTTCCAGGTACGCCAAATGTTATAAATGTGGCTCTAGTGCCCCGAGATCGCATCATATTACCCCCTCTTCACATTAAACTTGGTCTGATAAAACAATATGTTAAAGCACTTAACAAAGATAGTGAATGTTTCCAGTATATTTCAAGGAATTTTCCCAATCTAAGTATGGAAAAGCTGAAAGCAGGCATATTTGATGACCCACAAATTCGCAAATTGGTGAACGATACTGAATTTGGCAGTTCAATGTCAGAAATTGAGAAGAATGCATGGGATTCGTTTGTATGGGTTATTCAAAATTTCTTAGGAAATAACAAGGGTGATGATTACGTTGCACACGTTGAAGAGATGTTAACTCACTTCCAGAATCTTGGATGCAACATGAGCATCAAAGTACACTACCTGCACAGTCACGTAGATCGTTTTCCTGAAAATCTAGGAGACTTGAGTGAAGAACAGGGCGAACGATTCCACCAAGATATCCGGACAATGGAGGAACGATACCAGGGTCGCTGGGATGCACACATGATGGCTGATTTTTGCTGGAGTATTCAGAGTAACACTTCGTTATTCAACAATAGTAGAAAATCGACTAAAAGAAAATTTCAGAGTTTGTAGTTTATAATACATATTTATTTATTTATTTTCTTGTTTTATTTATTATAATAAATGTGAATAATAAAATATAAATTTTCTACTATTTAATTTATTTATTTATTTACATTTAAGCTCATCCAACACAAATGTCTTTCCGAAGAATAGAATCAGTATATTCTAGGTAGGGTTTTGCCAAAAATACACGAATGTTACTATGTAATGCATTTTTGATGTGAAAATTTGTACATAGCATGGGGAAAATGTTTTCAAAATTCAATCAATCGAAAGAAGAACATTAACTACTCAATTTTATGTATATCAGACAAAAAACTAAAATTTGGTGAAAATGAGCGAATTCACTTAATTGTGAATAAATTCGAAAAAAATCAATCGATTTTATGATCGATATCTCATTTTGTTCCTATTACATGTGGCTTTGCGATAAAGCAATAAATCTGAACGATGTTTGCCGTTTTCGATTTTTTATGATTTTTTTTAAAACAAAAAAATTTGCTATTTTCACGTAAAAAAAATATTTTTTCCCTCAATTTTTTATTATAACTCCGAAACTACTGAGCCGATTGAAACGCAATATATTAACGGATTAAAGGCTATGTAAATTTCAGTTTTTCTAAATTTATTTGAATAATATCGGACTAATTTTTTTTAGTTATCATTAATTATGTGGAGAAACGTCTAAAAAAATTTATAATTTTACTTAAAAATTTAAAAAAAAAAAACCTCTCCATAGAATTTCAAAATTGAACCATATTTGTACTACTGGGACCACAATACATCAAAATTGTATAGTGGTTTTCTAAGCCCCTAAAATTTTTTCAAAATTGTTGCCTTGTGTAATCGATCAACCTATGAAATGAGTGTTACTTGCCTACTTATAGGTTAGCAAAGTTGATATTTGTAAAAAAATCATTTTCATGGGTAGTAAAATAAAATATTTTTTATTTTTTTTAAATTTTTTTATTTTTTTTTGTCTCTTTCAAAGGCTTTTATGATTTAAAATTATTCCAGAAAAATTAAATTTTTTTTTTATTTATTTTTCAATTTTTTGTAAAATATTGCTCACAGTCCGTAAAGGAAGGTATATCTAAAAGACTTATAATTTCTGAACTATAATTATTTTCTAACTCTTTTCGTGACTTTATATGCCGCAGTGATGAAATAAGTTGATCGGAAGATGCTGCTAACATGTTGAAGAGATCCTCATTTTGTCTTACCCTTGATGATTTGAAAGTGTTCAGCAGTCTATATTTTCTATAAAATTTGTTTAGCGACTCCTGTGCTTCTTCAGAAAGCTCTCCAATTGGGAAATGCTGATATTTAATTATATCTTTTCCATGTGACAATATTTTATGAACTGTCGGCGTCAACTTTTTCTGTGGATATAAGTTTGCTAAAAGAGATGCAATTTTCGAGTCATATTCTCCATACTTTTCAGAATCAACTTTTTCCTTGCAGTTTAAAATATTCAAGATCGTTCCCAATCTCTTAATGATTTCATTGTCTATTCCAGTGATTCGTGTTACAGCCTCATCATTTTCAAAAAATCTTCTAGAAGTGTTTCCATCGTTTGAGTTTTAAATAACTTTCAATGAGGTCCCTTATGAAGAATTCTTCAATTTTGTCACATGACAGTGCACAGTGGGATAAATCACAAAATTTGTGGAAATAATTCGGCCATTTGTTAACTTGTGGTCCGATTGCAATGAAATTTGGAACATGCATAAAAGACATAAAATGGAGTTTAAGGTTTGATTTTGAACCTTCCAGACCCTTTGGGGGCGGCAAAATGGCTGCCCAAAGTTGGGTACTTTTTTCATAAAAAATTTTGAGTGTTTGCCATTTTTTTGTTTCTCATCCGATTTTCAAAAAATTAACATATTAGTAATCTTCTTGTAAAGATGAACAAAAAACATGCTTTAAGCAAAAACTGAAATTTTTACCTTCATATTTGGATTACCCAAGTTTTTGTTTTACCAAGATGGCTAAATTCAACCTTTTTTAAAAAAATTGCAATCTACAGGTAATTTTCTTTTCAACGATACGAAACACTGGTATGTTATGTTCATAACTTCTAAACAGAAAATCTTCAGATGTTAGCCCGTATTCATATATTTCTTCTAATGTGTCCTCGTATTCACATCTTACATAATTGGGACAGGTAAACAGGGTTTTATGATGTTCTTCATTAATGATATTAAAGGTTTTGTGGGCCCACCCAAAGATACGTGTTTTATGATTGCTATTTTAAATATACCCTCTCTTTTTCTATTTTATGGGCCTTAGTATTTGAAGACCCAGTTACCTGGGTTATGATAGCTAATATTTGTACCTAATATTTGTATATAAATATGAATAGGTTTAGTTTTAAGTTCATAAAAAACTCCTCAATCATGGTAATAACAGTAAATCATGAAGCATTGTGTTTAACTTTGTGGGACAACTCAAAACTACAGAGATTTGAAAAGGTTAACGTTGTAGTTGCATCAATTGAATCTTCACATCACACTAAATTGGACACTGCAGAAATATCTAAAATTGACAATTTTATTAAATTATTTGATAAAAAAATGCAGTCCGTTTCCGGCTCTATTCTGAAATTTAAAACAAAATATTATAAGTGGATGAATGATAGCCTGGAGATAAATTTTTCTGCTGTTGGTGCACCCTGTAAGCCTTATAATGATTTGTGTGCAAAATCTAAAAAAAAAGAACATCGATTACTCTTTCTACGCATTCAAATACAGAAGTTTCTGACACGTTTAAGGAAATGTTAAAGAAATTACAGTTTTCAAATGTTTCCAAAGAAAGGACTATTAATAAAAAAGTATTGGGTTTTGGCATATGCCCGCATTCGGTTCATGGAACACTTCTTACACATAGCATATGATTTAAAGTAAAAGCATAGCAGGAAATGAAACAAAATCAGTAAGAAACAACGAAGAAATGTCAAAAATGAGGGCAGATGAAAAAAGGAGGATACAAGAAGACTTTAAAAGGCAGACAGGCTTAAACATAGATAAACCACTTGCTAGTTGTGGAAGTACAAACGATGGCAATACAGCAAGAAGGTTTTTTAGAGATTTTGAAATTACTTCAATAATAACATGAATTGACAAGGAGTTGCTTCGAAAGATCAACATCATGTTAATGGCAATTAATAGAAAACATAAACTAAATTCCTCAAAATTTGGAGTATATACCGACGAAATAACAAAACTTCTATTATCATTATATCCCTGGAAAGAAATGACACCCACAGTTCATAAGGTATTGTGCCATGGAAAAATCACATTGAATCAAACATTCTTCCTCTAGGTGAACTAACAGAAGAAGCTCAGGAAGCAAGGAATCGAGATTTCAAACATGCCCAATTGTTCAGTTCCAGAAAATGTTCAAGGCAATCACAGAACGAAGATATTTCCAATAACCTATTACTGTCTTCCGATCCCGTCCTGTCGTCAATGAGAAAACGATGGATTTCTTATAACACATTGTCATCTGTAAATAATGAAGAATTAAAAGATTTGCAGTAATAAAAAACATTTAATGCAATTGAGACCTCTAGATTTTATTTTTTTAGTGTAGGGAAATTTAGTGGGTTATTTTTGTGATTTTTTCTTTTATTTAATTAAATTTCGTTAATATTTGTTTTGAGCGTGGTTATTTATGGGAAGCAAAACAGTACAACTTTGTGTAGGTAGTTTAACTGGAAGTATTTTGGCATTTCGTCTAAAATCAGATTAGTAAAGCGACCGAGTAGGCACACGGTGGGTGGTAAAAAGTATTTTTTGACTATGACGATGTCATTTGGTTTGAGGGTGTCACGTTCTTTTTAAAATTTGAATCGACGTTGTAGCTCGGTTATATATTCGGGGGTCCACATTCATGTATATATTTGTGGGAGTGCCCTTAATCGATCCAATCGTTTAACTGCCCTGTCGAAGTTGAAAAATATTTTCGTATTAACATAAGTTGGATCAAAATGACCCGATTAACCAAGGACCTTACATCTTACACCAATCAATATTCGTGTACTTCTGGCTAAAACCAAAGAGTATATACAGATAGAGATACTACACTTCCCACTCCTCTCAACAACAAAATACCAAACTCGGACAAGCAAATGAAAACATTTTTCTTACACTAAAAAATAATTGTAAAACAGTTATATTAGTTTTTTGTTTACATCGAGATTATTTTTATGTTATTTTTAAACGTTGATAAAAAATTGTTACTTAAACACTCGCGTTTATTTCTCTTATATTTTGTTTTTTTCTATTAAAATTTAATGTTTTTTAATTGCACCTCATTTTATCGTTAAAATTTTAAATAAATAAACACTTTATTAAATAATTATTCAAAAACATGATAAATATTAATCTAAACTTTTTAAATTCTGCAACATGTTTTCATTTCATCGGTGCGAGTTTACCAACAAATAAAAATTGGGCAAATTGAGAGAGACTGCTGTTTATAGAAACCCACTAATAAAAATTATATAATTCCTAAAGGTACCTAAATAAAGGGTGATTTTTTAGCAACTTTCTTTTTGGCAACACTGTTTTTGGCAGCGCAGCTGTTTTCGTGTAACCTGTTACTGTTAAACATGTTCATTTTGGTCTATAATTTAACAATGAATCGACTTACAAACGAACAATGCTTGCAGATTATTGATTTTTATTATTAAAATTCATGCTCGGCTAAGAAAGTGCATAGTTCACTTCTTCCAATTTATGGTCAGTTTGGGCGACATTCTCAGGCGGCTATTCGGAATCCAACAACACACATACATAGAGTGCGAACAGAGGAAAATATTGCAGCAATTGGGCCTTGTTACTCCACTACGTGGCAAATTTTTCGGAAGGATTTTGGTGTAAAACCTTTTACAATACAACTGGTGCAAGAATTGAAGATACACGACCTATCACAACGGCTAACTTGTGGTGAATGGGCGCTGGCAAAGTTGGATAAAGATCCACTTTTGTGTTCAGCGACGAACCTCATTTCTGGTGGAAAATTGCAGTATTTGGTGTGAAAAGCAGCCAGAAGCATTGCAAGAACTGCCAATGCATCCCGAAAAATGCACTGTTTGGACCGTACTTTTTCAAAGACGACGAAAGCGGGAACGTTACTGTGAATGGCGAGCGCTACCGTGCGATAATTACAATTTTGTTTGCCCAAAATGGAAGAGCTGGACTTGGGTGACATGTAGTTTCAACAAGACGGTGCCACACAGCACGCGAAACAATGGCCCAATTGAGAGGCGAGTTTGGTAAATAGTTTATTTTACGTTTGTGGCCGGTCAATTGGCCGCCTAGATCGTGCGATTGAAAAGCTCTGGAATATTTTTTTTGTGGGGCTATGTTAAGGCTCATGTCTATAGGGACAAGCCCGCAACGGTTGACGCACTGGAAGCCAATATTGAAGAATTTATTCGTGAGATACCGGACGATAGCGTATGAACCATTTGAGGCGTAGCCGCGGCCAACATTTACATGAAATCATCTTTAAACATTGAATTATATAGATATTTCTATCGACTCAAATAAAGATATCATACATTTCTCTAAATTGTGTGTGTTTTTTTTTAAATCAAATCCAAAAGCTCTTAAAAAATCACATTTTACTAATCCCAGTCGTGTCATTTTGCCTTATAAAGTTCAATAAGCTGTACAATACTTTTACACAAAATATGGCTAAACTCATCTGTTACATATGTTGTGGAGGAATATAAAAATTGCACAATGTGTCCAACACACTATAAAAAACGTTTCACATTTCTTGGTTGCGCAATAAGAATCAAAACCTTTTTGATTTGACCCCATATATTGTACAACCTTCCAATATGACATACACACTGGTCATATTTTACGCAATACCAAACAAGAATAGTATGTACACTCAAAAAAAAAGTTAGTAAAGTCAGCAAAAAATTTAGCTAAACCAGCAAAATTTTATTCAGGAGGGTGCAAGTAAAAAATTTCTAATGTCAGCAAAATCTTTTGTAGATTCTGCAAAAGTTTTGCCATCACTAAGTTGATAAAAAATTCCTTGCTAAAAGTTAATAATGCTGAATATTAGTGGACTGATAAAACTCATACAATTTGTAAAAAAATTATATTTTAGTTAATTTATTTGTTGAAAATCAGAAGCCGCTTTTGTGATTCTTTTAAAAATAATTTACAATACATTACAAAGTATAAAAATGTTTATACTCACACATTGAAAAATTGAGAAATAATCATATATAACATAAACAAAATTATATTTCAATTTGACCACACTACATTAATAATCACTTTAAAGATTTATTTCACAAATAGACAATTAATGTTTGACTAATTTAAATATTTTATTTTATCTTTAATTTAATTAATATACAATTAATTTGACAAGCCGGTGACAACTCAAAATTAAAGTTTTTTAATCCACATATGTATTTTCATTGTTAGCGTCCTTTTGTCTCAAACCTTAATTTTCCATTAAATTCAGAAAATTTTCACTTCTAGGGGGTTTCGGGCCACTCAATTAAATTTTCGAGTTTTTAGGCAACCCTAATTTTCAAAATAGACCACATTAACTTTCTATTAAATTTAGACCACTCTTTTCGGACCACTCTTTTCAATTTCTGAGTTTTTTGGGACACTGCAATTCCCAAAAATATACCAATATTATTTTCTATTAAATTTAAAAAGTTTTCACTATTAAGGTTTGTCGGGCCGTTCTATTGAGTGTATTGGGACACCATAATTTCTAAATTGTACCACTGTTTAGACCTTCCATCCCATTATCACTTTGTGAAATGTTTGTAATTCTTTTAAAAAAAATTCTGGGATCCCATAAACTATACTAAGTATATTTTTGATCAGCATGAATAGATAAGTCGATATAGCCATGTCCGTCTGCCTGTGGAAGCGGCAAATACTCAGCCAATACAGAAGAGGTGTTGCTAATTTTCAGTCCAATTGTTTGTTGATATCATGAGCAGTTTTCTAGTGAAAATTATCATAATCGGTTAACGCGTTCAAAAGTTATGAGTGAAAATGTGGGAAGACCTCTCAAAATTTTGAATCAAATTTTAAATCATTATTTTTATTTCATTCGTTCAATGTTTATGCACAAGTATGTACGCAAAGTGTACAGGCAAAGTATACCTTATGTCATAATCAGGGATGGCAGGCAATATCGCTAAAATACAGTTTCAGATTCAAAACCCTTTCAACTGACTATCGTTAACCCTAAAATATCGTTACCGAAATAATTGAAATACCGTTATCCGTAAAATATCGTTTCCGATATAGTTGAAATATCAATACCCTTAAAATACCATTACCGAAATAACTAAAAACCCGTTATCGCTATAATACCCTTACCGAAATAATTCAAACAGCGTTATCCTTAAAATACCGTTAACGAAATAATAAAGATCTGAAAAGAAATAATAAAGATCTGAAAAAAAATCTGTTAATAAATATATTTTCCCAAAGTTTGATAATAAACTAGTCAGTCATTAAAACTCGGGCGTAATGGGGCTAAAAATATCGGTGTGCATTAACATTGCCTGAATAACTAAAATAGCGTTACCCTTAAAATACCATTACCAAGATAACTGAAAAATCTTTATCCCTAAAATAACGTTACCGAAATAACTAAAATAACGTTACCACTAAAATACCGTTACCGAAATAAATAAAATACCGTTAACGCTAAAATCCGTTACCGGAGTAACTGAAATATCGTTAGCCCCGAAATACCGCTACCGAAATAAAAAAAAAATAGCGTTACCCTTAACGATACCCGCATTCGAATCGGTTACCATCCATGGCAATAATCAACACGTGCAAAAAAAAAAAAACCAACACAAAATAAAATCAACATATTGTTGTTGTTTTTTTTGTTTGTGTTGTAATATGTATGTAGGTTTTTATTAATGGAATGTATGTATTAGTATCAATCGCATGTTTTGAATTGATTTAACTAAGATTTTTATAAATTATCATTTGGTTTAAAACTTAGCAAAGTTATATAATTTAGTTTTGGTTGTGTAAATCTAAATATAATCTATGCTAATCAATGTTGCCATACTTTCTGCTAATTTAGCATAATGAATTTTTAGACCTAGGCGGGAAAAATCTAGTTTGATTTTGAAAGTTCAATTCATTTTAATGAACTAGGTCGGTCTCCTAGTTCAATAGTTCTTTGACAATTTCGCCTATTTTATGTTTTTCATTTTGGTTTCGATTTGTAAATATAAAATATTTTTATTAAATAAAAAATAGTTTCTCAAATATAAATTGTGAATGCCTAAAGTTTCACTTAGGAACACTTTATTTCAGGGATGGCAATCATAGTACTATTGAATTATACTTTTTTCGGTACATTTTGGGCCTTCGTTGGTACCGTAGTACAACCGCGAATCTTTTGATACAAATTCAATTTTTTGCACTGAACTTCCTAAACTTTAAAAAACCAGTGTTGCCAGCTTTGTGACAGCAAAAAGCGCAACAAAATTGTAAAAAGCGTTATTTTCTGCTCAAAAATACGTACAAAAGCACCAGACAATATATTATTTTAAATTTGGTTACAAAGTAAAAAAAATAAACCAAAGTTTACCGGAAAACAGTTTTGTATTTCCTGCTAAAATAAATTAACCACATTTCTTCACCAATAATATCGGTGTTTACTCCAGTATTTCTTTGTACTTTTTCGAAAATATTGGTCCACATAAAAAAATAATACTACTTGTTTAAACGCAAACCTTTACTTTGCTTAATTTTACTTAATGTACCCCTTTGGTACCCCTTACCCAAGGTAGGGTTTATTATTCCTTAAAACCTCGTTTTTTCGCCCCACTTTTACAACTTTGTTGGCAGTATTTTAACGAGTAAACCGTAAACGGTACCTTTATTGATCTCCTTTTCTCTATACTCTTTTTTGTAAAAAGAGTTAGTTATTGTTTAACTACTCAAGACATTACGTGCAGAAACCCTTGTTAAGGTAATTAAATTTATTATAAATAAACAGATACCTTTTCTCTAATTATAAAATATATATTCTTGTCTTTTTATTTAATTGGACCCTGCATCTACTGCAAACAATTGGTCCTTCGAACCGGATTCCGAGAAAAAAAGGACAAAAGTTGAAATATTTTTTTATATTGCCAGAGCCCCCATATTTTTTTTGTGGTACACAACAGCAGCCTTTGTTAAAATTTTTTATACTTTTTATTCTTCGTATAAAGGTGCGTACTGCTTTATATTAAAAAAAAAAAAAAAAAGTGCTAGTGAGAAAATACGATTGAAAATAAATTGATAATAAAAAAGATTTTAATTAAATTTGCAAAGAAAAAATATTCTTTTAATTTTTTTTTTTTTGTAATTTAACCAGTACTCAGGGGATGTCCTCTACTAATGCAGTGCATTGTATTGATCAGGAAAATAGGGTATGGGAAGGAGGAAAGACGGCGTAGTGTTTGTGAATATTTGATTTAAATTTTTCTAAATTGTATGTAACAGGGAAGACTTCTGCGGGAAGTTTGTTCCACATACGAATTGTTCGACTAAAACACGAATTTCTCTGTAATGCGTTGTGCGAAACACCGGACAATCAACTACAAACGGATGTGCTCTACTAGATAAGCGAGTGCTACGAATAAAAACTCGGGCTCGAGGAATAAGTTCACTTATCTCAGATGAGCATCTCCCATGGTAATATCTGGACACGGTCCAGAAGCTTCGGAATAAACGCTGGAGCCCATGCCCATAAAAAAAGTATTAAAATTCTAATACAATTTTTTTTTTTTTTTAATTTTATTGTGAATTGATCGTGTTACAACCCTTCGCGAGTAATATTTATACATTACATTTATTTGACGTTTCGTTTGTTATTAATTTCCTTAATTACTTTTTTTCTCAATGGTGCGTTTGTTTACACGGACGGACAAATTACATTTTTTTATTACAAAAATTTTCGGTAATTTAATTTTAATCGACTTAAAATTATTTTTTTTCGGTTTAAAAGTGTTAAGAAAATTAGTAAATATTGAAACCATTATATCCTCGTGCAATTAATTATAAAATTCCGTCGGGTTTTTTGTAAAAAGTGATAATTTAGTGATCATAATTTTAATCATATTTTAAATATACAAATTTATATTGGATACAACCTAATATACATACGTGCACACATATCAGTTTTTTTTTATTGTTCTTTGTGTCATATTCCGAGTAAACATTGTATTTTTTTCATACAAGCAAGCGGTAGTTACAGTGTTTTTAAATAGTAACATACATAAATATTGTATAGTTGTTATTGGTTTTTTGTTCAATTGGATTTAGTACCCTACTGTCCGCGATCCGTCTAGGTCGCCACATATCAGGTGTGTGAATTTAATTGAAAATTATTTTCATATTATTTGTTTTGCAATTTTATGCAATTATTTGGTAAATTTAAAGAACAATTTTAAATTTGTTTTGCTTCTTTTACAATTTTTGTGTAAAATTTGAGGATAGTTTTAATTCTCTTAAGGATTACACATTTAATGTTTGTAATTTGGAGATTGAGAGTGAGGAAATGCGAAGTATGTGGGAAAAAGTAAAGGTCACCTATGAAGATTGTATCACCGATTTGGAAAACGCAGAAAAAATCAAAACCCAAGGATTTGGACACGGTTGAGGCTAAATATCGTGCCACTTCTCGTGCTTTTGTTGGTTGTCTCACATTAATTATGGAAACATTGCATGAGCACTCGAAACCAAAGCCAAAGGAACCTGCTGATGATTTAGTTAGGACAACGGTTGATGATTTTCATCATAATTTGAATCTACCGCTTTCGACTATTCCGATTTTTGAAGGAACTTATATTTATTGGCCTACTTTTGGGGATCTTTTTACCGCTATCGTAATAAAAAGTTCGCGTCTTAGTCCTGTTTTACGATTAAGCTACTTGATTGAGAAAACAAGTGGTGATGCGAGGGAAATTGTTTCGAAAGCCCCGTATACTAATAAGGGATTTGATGACGCTTGGAAACTACTAGGGGATAAATATGAGAATTAGCGCATGTTGGTTCATGATCAGCTTGGTAAGCTTTTTGATCTTCCTTCTAGTGATAAGGAAACGAGTGATGGTTTAAAATCACTACAGCGTAGGATTAACGGCTGTCTTTCGTCTCTGTCTGGTTTAGATATTTGTATTCGGCGATTACCTGCGGCTACTATTAATTTATGGGAGCAGACAATCAGCGATAAAAAAGCCTTATCCAATTGGGCGGATTTGGATCGATTTTTGACGTAAAGAATCGATACTTTAGAATGTGCTCGTCATCTTTAGATTTTTCCAAAAAACCTTCTGCACATAAAATTAAGGTCCACCTCACAAATACTGCCACTTTTGTGAATTTTTCTTGTGTGTTGTGTAAAAATTAGGCTCATTTAGATTTTGTCGTCGTTTTCAAAATCTATCAGTGGCTGATAGATACAAAAGCACATGAGGCAAGGAATTGAATTAGCACTCAAAGTTGCTCAAAATGTAATAAACGTCACCATACTTTATTACATCAAGATTCGCCTTCTAATGAGGTTTTGAATAGGGGAAATACTGCTTTTGGTACAGCTGGCGGTTCGGGTACAGCTCCTCGTCTTCCCAACACCACACAAATTGATTCTAATATACAGTCCACTTCTACTGATAGCAATCCGACATTTCCTCAGAACAGACAGGTATTTCATACAGCTCTGAATAGGAATGTGTTTTTAGGGACTGCTTTGGTTGATATTGTTCACCAGGATATTACGTACCCAGCGCTTGCATTAATTGATCCCGCTGCCGTTAGTTCTTTTATTTCGGAATGTTTGGTTAATCGGTTGAAACTTCCGATGCTTTCTACGAAGGTCGGCGTTTCAAGTGTGGTGTCGATTTCGACTACGTCGAAAAAACTTTGTTCGGTGAAAGTTGATTTGTCTATTGATTCTGCCTTTATGTTGGCGTCCTTAGTCGTTGTTTTGACTAATGTGTCTGGGAATCTTCCATTGTTTAAAGTACCTTCGAATATAAGGGAAAAGTCGCCAAATCTTCGTTTGGAAGACTGGTCCAATTTTACGAACTCCAGTTCAGGTCTTTTAAGATCGCGTTGAATTTTCAGAGGAAGATTGTCTCAATAAAAATCTACTTAGATTTTGGGAACTTGAGGAGACACCTAAAAGGAAAATTTTATCCATTTTTGATAAAATTTGTGAGGAAAATTATATGAGGACTACATGTCGGGGTTCTGATGGTCGCTACATTGTGACGCTTCCATTTAAACCTGAATTTCTAGGTCAAATGTCCTAAAACAGTATCTCAGGACAGAATCCTCTCTTCTACGAAGACCTGAGATCAAAGAGATATACGAAAACGTCGTTAAAGAGTATATACAATTGGATCATATGAATCAGGTTTCAAATTCTCCTGCCGCTATTAGCTACATCATCCAGTTGTTAAACCTGAACGAAAGACTACAAAGTTGCGTGTAGTTTTCAACGCTTCGAATAAGACGTCGAATGGGACAAGTCCAAATGATTGTCTTTATGTTGGTCCTACGTTGCAAGCAGATTTGGTTCTCTTGATTCTACGTTGGCGTCTTTTTAAATTTGTTTTCAATTGTGACATAACTCAAATGTATAGGCAGATTAGGGTTGATCCAGCTCATACTCCATTTCAACGGATCTTATTTAGAGATTCTCCTACGGAGAACGTTAGGGATTATGAGCTGCAAATGGTTACTTTTGGTGTTAATTGTGCTCCCTATCTGGCTATTCGCCCATTGTTGCAATTAGCAAAAGGTTCTGAGGTTGAGTTTCCTTTGGCATTGCACATTCTACGAAAGTGCATGTATGTTGACGACGTTTTAACGGGAACTCATGATGTTTCGTCTGCGCTGCTCGCTCGTGATCCGCTTATATCAGCGTTGGCTTCGGCGAAATTTGAGCTTAGAAAATGGACTTCTAACGATCGCACAATTTTAAAAGGTTTTCCACCGGAACATTTGGTAGATGCTAAACTTTAAACTTTTGTAGAGTCTAGCAGTTCTAAAACTTTGGGTATTCAATGAAATGCTCAATTGGACTCACTTTATTTTAGTGTAAATCCTATTAAAAATAAATCGAGTCATACTAAAAGGGAAGTTTTGTCCACTATTGCAAAATTATTTGACCCTGTTGGTTGGCTAGGTCCAGTTGTGGTTGTTACGAAAATGGTCATGCAGCGTGTATGGCTTGATAATATAGGTTGGGACGATTCACTTCCTCTCTCAACGGAAAATAGTTGTCAGAAATTTGTAATTTCATATCATGAGGAAAATAATATTTGAATTCGGAAATGGGTTATATGAGTCTTCGGTCGAATTACATGTTTTTTCTGATGCCTCGGAAAAAGAAAAAAGCGGGGCTAATATATATTCGAAATAAATCCCCAAACAACGAAATTCATACCCATTTGCTGTCTTGTAAAACAAAAGTTTTTATAATCAATTTCAATTCCGCGTCTTGAACTTTGTGGTGCAGTTTCGACCTCTGAGCTTTTAAAAACGATACTTAGTGAAATTGATATTCAACCAAATTTATTGCTGGACGATTCTAAGATGATTCTTTCTTGGTTGAAAAAAGACCCTTGGACCACGTTTGTTGATAATAGGGTTTGCCAAATTCAGGAAAATGTTGGTCGACATAATTGGTATCATGTTCGATCCGAGGATAACCCCGCCGATTTGGGCTGTCGTTGTGTTTCGCCCTCAGAGCTGGTTGGCAGTTCACTTTTGTGGCATGGGCCACAGTGGATTCGTCAGGATAAATCCGAATGGAATATTACTGATCTTTCTCACCTTGATACTGACATCGAGGGTCGAGCTGTTCAGGTATACACGTTTTTAAAAACACGAAAGGGGAAGATTTGTCTGTGGATATACTTAAGGATTTCTCTCGTTTTGTTAAAGCACTTCGCGTAGTATCGTATATTTTGCGGTTCTTCTACAACAGTCACCCATCACACAAATTATGTCGTCAATTTTGTACTAGCAAAACTCTTCCGAGTTTTGAGTTGAAAAGGACAAAGTTGCGTTTGGCAAAGATAACTCAGAAGCTGCACTTTTCAGAGGAGTATAAAAGTCTTTTAGGCAAATAACCTTTATCTCCAAAGAGTTTTCTTATTACCTTGAACCCATTTTTGGATCAAGACGGTGTCATGAGATTAAACGGTTGTTTGGTCAAATCACCTTCTCTGACGTATACGGAGCAGCATCCTATTATTTTACCCTACTCAAGCAGATTTACGCTGCTTTTAACTGGAGTTATTCATATGATTTCTATTCACGGTGGAAATCATTTGATGCGTCGAATAATATTGGGTTCCCAGGCTAAAGTGTAAAATTCACTCAGTCATTAGTCGCTGCAAACGTTTTATACTGGATAAAAAGCGATCTTGTAGTCAAATTATGGCCGCTCTTCCGCCTGAGAGAACTATTCTTGATAGGCCTTTTACTACCACTGGCGTAGATTTTGCAGGCCCATTTGACATTAAAAGTTTTACAGGCCGAGCTTGTAAAATAACTATGTAAAGGCTATGTTTGTATATTTGTTTGCTTTTCTCCGAAGGCAATACATTTAGAGGCAGCATCTGATCTGTCGACAGCTACCTTTTTATACGCTTTTCAACGTTTTATTTCGCGACGTGGGTGTCCTAAAACAATATTTTCGGAAAATGGCACAAATTTTGTAGCCGCGTCGCGTGAGTTGGAGAGAGATTTTCGGTCCTTTCTTAAGGAGAGCCAGACCATGGTTTGGATTCAGGGTCTTTCCTGGCGTTTTATTCCTGCAGGCGCACCTCATAGGGGTGGCCTTTGGGAAGCCGGTGTGAAGAGCTTTAAACTTCACTTTCGAAAAGAGGCACAGGCCTTCAAATATACGAGGAATACTTAATGAATTTGCTTAAGCGTTATAAATGACAAAACCAGTATCGCGATTTACAGGAGAATGATTTGGTAGTTATTCGACACGAAAACTTGCCTCCAACTTCGTAAAAATTAGGTCGAGTCGTTAAAATATACCCGGGTAGTGACGGTCGCGTTAGAGTCGTGGATGTACGCACTGCGAATGGGGTTGTAAGACGACACATCGCAAAACTGGTCATTCTGACCAACTAAATCAAAATATTTTTCTTTGTCATTAATATATAATTTTCCCTAGCACTATGGACGCCTTAAAAACTTTATTTTATGACCCGTTGTTGGACGATTATGAGGAAGTAATGGACGTTGTGGAATCATCTACACAGGCCCCTTTGGTTCCTTCTACACCTGCTCAAACCATTATAACGGCCGATGCTACTTTAATGGCGCCTATTGTGCCACCTATCATGGTGGTTGCACGTGGTGTACCTCAAACGGTTGCTGAGTCCACTTTGGTCGAAGCTACAACGAAACCCATGAAGCCCAACACATTGTCTGGTCCTATTGGTACCCCGGCCTCGAATATTTCGACGACGAACATTGAGACCGTTAGTTTGAATCTTTAATGTAGAGTTTGTAGTGGTAAACACCCGTTGAGGGCTTGCTCCATATTTCGTAAGGCTAATCATGCCCGGAAGCTACACTTAGTCGTACTTCACCGCTACTTCTCTCGTTGTTTGGCACATACACAGCAGGCCAAAAATTGTAAGAGTACGGCTAAATGTCGTCATTGCAATGGAGATCATAACTCCATTTTGCATGGTCCTCCATCTGCTAAATCTGGTCCAAAAACCACACATTCCGCGAGACATTCTTCTACAAAGAAAACCGCTTCACGTCAGCCTGTGAAATTGGCGTTGAAAGGCAAGCAGAATTCTGCGAATAAGCCAAAGTCTCCGTCCATTTCGGAAGTTTGTTCTTTGCCTATTAGGCATATTGTAACTTTTTCGCCGATAGTCGATACCGGTTTGTGCGGCACTGGACCCCTGTTGTAGCATTAGCTACATATGCGAAACATTGGTTTACAATCTTAGGTTACCAGTGTCCTCCGTGGATGGCGGCAACTTCTGTGCCTTAACGGTCGGTTCGTCCTACTACGCTTCCCAGAAAATTAGTTTTACTGCCAAGGTAACGAAGATGAGAGCAGTAAATTCTCCCACGGAGTCTGTTTCAGATTTGGTGAAGGACCACTTTTCCGGGTTTCTACTGGCTGACCCACGGTTCAACGTATCGGGACAGGTGGCTTTGGTTTTGGGACCTGAGGTTAGCCCTCAAATCATGAAGGCTAAAATTTATTCGAGCCCGGGCCTTCCAATGGCCCAGTATACAATGTTTGGGTGGGTCATAACTGGCCAATCCCCTTTTAGGGGATAGATCCGATCGGATCAACCATGGTCCCCTGTGGACCAACGATCGTTTTTGATCACACCCTTTGTGTCAGCCCTGGTCCCCCTTGGACCAATGATCCCCTTTGGATCATCTTCGTAAATTTAAGTGTTTTTTTAAATATATATATATATAAGGTGGCGCAAAAGTAATCCTCCTATCAGAAAATGCTATACATAATAAATACATAATAAAAAAAAAACATCGGAAGGTTATTTTTGCGCCACCTTATATATAAATCTAAAAAAAAATGTTTATGTATATCTTTATTTGAATTTATAGCCTTAAATACTAATTTAATAAGAATCTGTTGCAACATATCTATTGTTGCAAGGTGGCCGGCAATGTTTAAACATAAACCTTTATTTTGCTTAATTTTACTAAATGTACCCCTTTGGTACCGCTTACCCTGTAATATGAAATGATATTATGAGGCGGTTTTGTTGGTTTGTCAAGAATTGATTCTTTATTTGGATTTTACCCTGCTTATAAAGCTAACATGAGAATAACGCTTAGCCTAAAATTGAGTTACTTTCTAAAGTCACTCAAATAACTTAAAAGTAATTATATTACATTGGTTCTATATTTGTTTCTATGGCATTGCTAAACATTGGTATTAAGTTCTATAGAGTTATTAATTCAAATTCCACCAGTCGTATGTTAAATGCATTCTTTATATTTTGTGTAGATCAAGTGTCCCCAGCTCATTTGTTTATTTCGTTCTATTTTGGTTTCTAAGTGAAACCCAAAATCTTTGACCCAATTATAGAGTAGAACGTTGAACTGTTTAAATATTTGTTCAATATACTGACCTTGAATAATACCAATGTATAGTCATATAGTACATTCATATTTTTATGCTTTACTGTTACTTTTACTTGTAGTGTGTGTGTGTATTGGTTTGAATGCAATCGAACACAATGAATGCATGACTAATTGTCATTTGTTTATTTCTTTCATGCATTCACTACAACCCAAGCTAGGGTTAATTATTAAAACCTTGTTTTTCTCCCCACTTTTACAACTTTGGTGGCAGTATTTACCCCGATTTTAACGAGTAAACCGTAAACGGTACCTTTAGGCATTGTTGGTCTCCTTTTCTCTATACTCTTTTTTGTAAAAAGAGCTAGTTATTGTTTAACTACTCAAGGCATTACGTGCTGAAACCCTTGTTAAGGTAATTAAATTTATTATAAATAAACAGAGACCTTTTCTCTAATTATAAAATGTATATTCTTGTCTTTTATTTAACTTAATTTGTTTTAAATAGTAACAAATTTTAGTTATCAAGAGTCTTTACTGCAGCTTTAGGGCTTTTTGAATAGTTTTAGCGTTTTTTTTTTTTTAACTAAATCGAAATTGGTTAAAAAGCACCAACGACATATCACAAAAGAACCAATTTAGTGCTTTTTATGTTTCGGCACCATGAGTAAAATTTTGGCTTTCTGTTTAAGACTTTAAACAAACATTCGGATTGCAGAAATCGACCTAAATCATTCTAACAACAACTTGCAAACATTTTCTTAATTTTTTATTAAAGAACAAATTTCGAGATCAATGATGCAAAAAAAAACTACGATTTTTTTTAAAAATTACAAGCTTGGAGCGGTTATAGTGGTCTACAGTTCAAGTGATATTACTACATGGAATTCTACAATTTACAATAATTTCTGCAAATATGACACTGGCCGAACAAATTTTCTACATACACAGAAAAAAGTTTTAGTTTAATTTTAACACCGAGCCGGTGTGTATATATAACAATCCCTAAAAAGTGTTAAATGTATTCCATTATGGTATACTTATACAAAGATTGAAAAACAGACAGTGAGAGAGAGTTTCGTTTTTGAGAGCATAAAAATAACACCATTATGTTTTACGGTTTATTATTTTTTGGTGTTAAAATAAAACCAAATTGTTTATATTCAATAAGTAACTTGGAATTAATATAATACCCTATGGAATAGTTTTTACACCTGACCAAGAATTAGAATAATACCATTAGGAATATATTGTATTCTTAAATAGGTGTTATTTTCAATACCCAATGGAATATATGGCACACTGAACGGGTGTTGCTTTTAACTTAGGAAGGGCTAAAATTAACACCCTTTTTTATAAAATTTCACTGAAAATAAATTAAACAACTTTAGTTTTATGTTTAGTTATTTTTAATATATATTTGATATTTATTGTAATATTTTAATTAATATTTTATATAATCATAAATATTTTTCTTATATAATAAACAAAAACATTATTCTTATTTTTCTATAAATATTGTGTAAATATTAAATAATTATGTATATGGAACAAAAGGCCTACGTTTGTTGTTGTGTATTGTCGCTTAAAAAGTTAAAGTATAATTTTAATCATACAATAAATTTAATTAAAATGAGAGATAATCATACAAATAAAGCAAAAGTTTTTCTTTTTGTTATCAATGCAATATATGTACTTTGCAAAATAACGCAAAAAGTTTGCCAATGAGATATCAAACTCAATATTTAAAATGTAAAATGATTTAAAATAAAGATCAAATACTTGCGCAAAGCTATATTCGAGAGGTAAGTTGATGCATTTACCATCCAAACTTATAAAGTACTGTGAAATATGCGTTTAGGATGGCTGCTGAGATCCTACTTTGTACTTTTCGATCGGTGTGTGTAGCTGCAATAAAAATATAAAATAAGATAGATAAGATATAGTAAAAGCGATGTTTTTTTTAACAAATTACCTCTTCGAAAGTTATGAAGCTGTTGACTGATTTACTGATTTTAGCTTTTTTTTGTATCTCGCCCAGCAGCAGTAGAAGGAAGCAATTTTAAAAGATTTAAAAACGGTAATACGTCAATGGGCCACTCAGATGGACCTTCGAAGCTTTGTCCAATGACTTTGCTTGTTTTAAACCGCGTGGTGTTAAAAAATATAACTTTAACTCCATTAATTGTAACAAAGAGAGAGATTTAATACTTTTTCTGGTGTTATTTTTAAACCAAAACAAGCAAGGCACATTTTTACTGCTGTTTTTAATACATTATTAGGTGTTGTTTTTAAACTTTAAAAAATGAAATTGGTTTAAGAGAGAAATTTAAGTCTTTTTTGGCATTGAAATAAAACCAAAAGTATTAAAACAAAAAAAAAAAAAAACCAATGCCTGCGTCGGTGTTATTTGTAAACTAACAGGAATTGTTTTTTTTCTCTTGAAAATATTTATACAATTTTGGTGTTATTTCTATTCCAAATAGTCATTAAAAAACTTTTAAATTTCTCTGGGTGTTAAAACAATTCCCACAAGTATTACAATTTATACCACATGGTGTTAGATATAAATTCTTTCGGAATTAATTTAAAATTGAATTCTAAAGTAGTTTTGAATTAAAACTGCTAAGTTTTAAAATTAAACCACGACTTTTTACTGTGTACTAAACAATTTTGGTGAGGGTCAAAAAAGAACAATTATTCCATCGGCTTGGTACTAAATCTAAAAGGCCATTTGCCATCCCTGCTTTATTATTATAATTATCAGACCTGTTTTTAAGCAACTGATTTATTTTGCTTGTTTTTATTCAAACTTTTAATATTTTATAAATCATAATATTCGAGCTGGAGGTCTATTTGCTTTGCAAAACTTCCATGCTTTTTATAATTTAAAAAATAATTTATTTTTATCTCAATCTTGTAATAATTAAATTTTATAAAAATTTAAAAAATGTAAGTACAGAAATTAAATTAAGGTAAACCTTACATGAATTTATAAAATATTTGTTTTCCAAAATTTATTTCGCATCATATTTATTAGCAAATAAATGTTAGATTTCGATAAAAAATAAAGTGTTTAAATTTAACAAAATAATACAAATTCAAAAATAGACCCGGTGATTTTTTTAACATAACAAACTTTTGTCAAAAAATCGTCATTTTGGAAGCAAAAATCGTCATTTAGTTATTTTGGATACTAAAAATCGTCAAAATGACGATAAATCGTCAAACCTGGCAACACTGAATGTAATTTTTAAAGTTAAATTTTGTTTTTTAATAAAATTGTCACTATTTTTTTAAACAAAAAAAGAGTAAAAATAGATTCAAAACAATTTCAACAAAAAAGTTTGATTTTAACAAAACGACTAAATTTATAAGTATAAAAAAAATTTAACATAAATCAAAAAATATGTCTCTACATACGAAAAGAAGTTTGGAGACAAGAGTAGGAGAACATAGAAATGATATTGCAAAACAAAAGGAAACTACTGCTTTGGCACAACATATGTTTACAACAGGTCACACAGCTGAGAACATAAAAATATTAGACAGAGAAAACATAGAAGGAAAAAGGTACACTATGGAGAGCTTACGAATACAACAAAACGAGAAATATACGATGAATTTAAAGGAGGATACAGACAATATAAATGCTAGTTACAAAGTTGCCATACATTACGTTTCTGTGATATTATTTTTAAGCTGTGTTTTCTAATTTGATTTAGAGCAATTCCATATGAAAACGATCAAAATTGACAAATTTTTGGACGACCCCTCTCCGATTTTAAAATAAATAGTCTCAATCGATTGCCCAGCAAAAAATAATGTACCTACATATTTTTTTTTTTTATAGTGACTGGTTTAGTGGTGGTGTGCACCACTGTCATGTGACAAAATTGAAGAATTCTTCATAAGGGACCTCATTGAAAGATAAAATTAATTGAAAAATAAAATTTTCCTAATTTTCTCAGAAATTTACCTTTTTTCCCATGAAAATTAAATTTTCCCATGAAAATTAAATTTTCCGATTTTCCACAGAAGCTCCTAAATTTTCCGGCTAATTTTATTTTTTTTGGATTCCTCATAATTTTTGCTTTAAGAATCAGCAATAAAAAAATGGGCCCCGACTCCTTGTTTGGACAGGAGAAGAGCATTTAAGAGACCACCTTGTTCTCATTGTTTTTATATTTTTTATAATTGAATTATTTTTAATTATTTAACAAGAAAAATTAGGAAATTATTTTTCAATTAATTAGGAAAATTTTATTTTTCAATTAAAGCCTGATTCAATACCTTTCCAACGAGCTATCACTCGTTGCGATCGCTTTAGTAGTTTTTTTTTAAATAACTTTCAATGAGGTCCCTTATGAAGAATTCTTCAATTTTGTCACATGACAGTGCACAGTGGGATAAATCACAAAATTTGTGGAAATAATTCGGCCATTTGTTAACTTGTGGTCCGATTGCAATGAAATTTGGAACATGCATAAAAGACATAAAATGGAGTTTAAGGTTTGATTTTGAACCTTCCAGACCCTTTGGGGGCGGCAAAATGGCTGCCCAAAGTTGGGTACTTTTTTCATAAAAAATTTTGAGTGTTTGCCATTTTTTTGTTTCTCATCCGATTTTCAAAAAATTAACATATTAGTAATCTTCTTGTAAAGATGAACAAAAAACATGCTTTAAGCAAAAACTGAAATTTTTACCTTCATATTTGGATTACCCAAGTTTTTGTTTTACCAAGATGGCTAAATTCAACCTTTTTTAAAAAAATTGCAATCTACAGGTAATTTTCTTTTCAACGATACGAAACACTGGTATGTTATGTTCATAACTTCTAAACAGAAAATCTTCAGATGTTAGCCCGTATTCATATATTTCTTCTAATGTGTCCTCGTATTCACATCTTACATAATTGGGACAGGTAAACAGGGTTTTATGATGTTCTTCATTAATGATATTAAAGGTTTTGTGGGCCCACCCAAAGATACGTGTTTTATGATTGCTATTTTAAATATACCCTCTCTTTTTCTATTTTATGGGCCTTAGTATTTGAAGACCCAGTTACCTGGGTTATGATAGCTAATATTTGTACCTAATATTTGTATATAAATATGAATAGGTTTAGTTTTAAGTTCATAAAAAACTCCTCAATCATGGTAATAACAGTAAATCATGAAGCATTGTGTTTAACTTTGTGGGACAACTCAAAACTACAGAGATTTGAAAAGGTTAACGTTGTAGTTGCATCAATTGAATCTTCACATCACACTAAATTGGACACTGCAGAAATATCTAAAATTGACAATTTTATTAAATTATTTGATAAAAAAATGCAGTCCGTTTCCGGCTCTATTCTGAAATTTAAAACAAAATATTATAAGTGGATGAATGATAGCCTGGAGATAAATTTTTCTGCTGTTGGTGCACCCTGTAAGCCTTATAATGATTTGTGTGCAAAATCTAAAAAAAAAGAACATCGATTACTCTTTCTACGCATTCAAATACAGAAGTTTCTGACACGTTTAAGGAAATGTTAAAGAAATTACAGTTTTCAAATGTTTCCAAAGAAAGGACTATTAATAAAAAAGTATTGGGTTTTGGCATATGCCCGCATTCGGTTCATGGAACACTTCTTACACATAGCATATGATTTAAAGTAAAAGCATAGCAGGAAATGAAACAAAATCAGTAAGAAACAACGAAGAAATGTCAAAAATGAGGGCAGATGAAAAAAGGAGGATACAAGAAGACTTTAAAAGGCAGACAGGCTTAAACATAGATAAACCACTTGCTAGTTGTGGAAGTACAAACGATGGCAATACAGCAAGAAGGTTTTTTAGAGATTTTGAAATTACTTCAATAATAACATGAATTGACAAGGAGTTGCTTCGAAAGATCAACATCATGTTAATGGCAATTAATAGAAAACATAAACTAAATTCCTCAAAATTTGGAGTATATACCGACGAAATAACAAAACTTCTATTATCATTATATCCCTGGAAAGAAATGACACCCACAGTTCATAAGGTATTGTGCCATGGAAAAATCACATTGAATCAAACATTCTTCCTCTAGGTGAACTAACAGAAGAAGCTCAGGAAGCAAGGAATCGAGATTTCAAACATGCCCAATTGTTCAGTTCCAGAAAATGTTCAAGGCAATCACAGAACGAAGATATTTCCAATAACCTATTACTGTCTTCCGATCCCGTCCTGTCGTCAATGAGAAAACGATGGATTTCTTATAACACATTGTCATCTGTAAATAATGAAGAATTAAAAGATTTGCTTTATCTGTTAGATATAAATAATCATTAATGAAGAACATCATGAAACCCTTTTTACCTGACCCAAGTATGTAAGATGTGAATACGAGGACACATTAGAAGAAATATATGAATAAGGGCTAACTTTTGAAGATTTTCTGTTTAGCAGTTATGAACATAACATACCAGTGTTTGGTATCGTTGAAAAGAAAATTACCTGTAGATTGCAATTTTTTTTTTGAAGTTAGCCATCTTGGTAAAACAAAAACTTGGGTAATCCAAATATAAAGGTAAAAATTTCAGTTTTTGCTTAAATGAAAATTTTCACTATTCAATAAAATATTTATTAGTAGACATAATCGAATGATTTTTTGGATTTAACTAGACTTTAAGGTCAACAAATCGAAACAAATTTCAGAAATTATGATTTTCTGAAAACAATCCCACAATTCCTACAAATAAAAAAAAAATTTCCAAAAATGGGATTTTTTTCGTTTTTTGCTGCCATGTCGTCATTTAAAGCGGGGATTGGAAATGACTTACGCACAACATTATGTATCTGTTGGAGTACCTAAAACCGGTTTCCACTACCCAATTGGAGGCGTGCACAAATTTTAACTGTGAGTTAAAGTTGATATTTACCTCAAAAATATGGCAACTTTGGAAGCGGATGGGGGGAAAAGTATTTACAAATCAAAATTTTTTTTACCACAACTCGCATTTATATAAAAAGACCTTCCAGAAAAGTATACATACTTTATATGTTCAGAAGAAAAATATTTGTCTGGAGCGATAAAAGTTTGGTGCTTTTTGGGGAAAATATCGCCAAAATTTACTTTTTTTTTTAATTTCTACTTTAAACTAATGTAATTTTTGACTGAAACAAGATATTGAACCAATTTTTTTTTATTCAATCAAGAATTTTTTGGCTAAATAACCGTTATTTTAAAACGAAAATTGGTCCCAATTTTCTCCCGATATTTGGAAAACTTTGGACCTGAGTCGGACAAAATTTGGAATTTCACATTTTCAAATCGGAATATCTCGGAAACTATTGGAGGTAACCCACACATTAAAGCATGTTTTTTGTTCATCTTTACAAGAAGATTACTAATATGTTAATTTTTTGAAAATCGGATGAGAAACAAAAAAATGGCAAACACTCAAAATTTTTTATGAAAAAAGTACCCAACTTTGGGCAGCCATTTTACCGCCCCCAAAGGGTGTGGAAGGTTCAAAATCAAAACTTAAACTCCATTTTATGTCTTTTATGCATGTTCCAAATTTCATTGCAATCGGACCACAAGTTAACAAATGGCCGAATTATTTCCACAAATTTTGTGATTTATCCCACTGTGCAGTGGTGCACACCACCACTAAACCAGTCACTATAAAAAAAAAAAATATGTAGGTACATTATTTTTTGCTGGGCAATCGATTGAGACTATTTATTTTAAAATCGGAGAGGGGTCGTCCAAAAGGTGATCGCTTTCATATGGAATTGCTCTTTATATAAATTATATGTTTTTTTTGATAATGTTACTAATTAAATGTTTTATATTTTAAATAGACGTCAACAACAAATTGACGAAACGTCGCACAGTGGCGCCATATGAGTTTTTTCGTTGCAAAAGTCATAACTTTTGAATCAAATGAGATAATCAAAAAATTTAAAAAGCATATGATAGATAACACAGGTCAACAGCAAAAAAAGGCTTGACTAACCACTGTATAGATTTGATGCATCATGGCTGCCTAAGTACAAAAATGGTAAAAATTTTCAATTCTATGGATAATTTTTTTTTTAAAAATTTTTTAAGTAAAATTGACAATATTTTGAGACATTTCTCCACTCATGTTGTCATAACTCAAAAACAACTAGTCCGATTTTGTCAAATTAAATTTACAAAAATTAAGGTTTACAATATCTTTAAAGAACGTGTACAAATTTTTTTAATGCGATCAATAGTTTCAAAGTTATGAAACAAATTGTTAGCAAAAAAAAAAAAAAAATGCTAAAAAAAAAAAAATTTGAAAAACAAAAATCTGGAAAAAATCGAAAACTGCAAAAAATATTACTTTTTATTTTTTTTGTAGTAAAGCTACATATCATGCGAATTAAACTAGATATGGATCATAAAAATCGATGCATGCTTTACATTTTTATTTACAATTAATTGAAGGTATCGCATATTTACAAGCACTGTAGAAAATTGTACCTACTATATAATGAAAATGCAGAACATAAAAACTCAGGTGCATTTTACGACACGCATTTTGGCAAAACCCCTTTGGGAAAAACCTCTATGACATTTTTATGATTCTAATAATTAAAAAAAAAATAAGTAATAAACAAAAGATTGTTTAATTTTTACGATTGCGGTAGGATAGTAATAAAACGCTCATAAATGTGCGTGTACGCTCTTATTGCTCTTAGTGCTCTTATTTTCCGTTAGCTACCTGTAACGGATGATTTTTTTTTTTCATAAAAGTCCTTAATGTTTTTTAGGATTCTTGGGAATAATAAAAAATTTGCAGCACACACAAACTGTATCCACACAAAGGGTTATCCCAAATTATAGTATCAGTATTTATAAGATCTCCTTGACCCTTTTTATTTCATTCAAGAAGTGTTTGCGATAACGCAAACATCATTTAATACCTACACAAAAATTAGAGTCATACAGCTTAGAAGTTAAAAACAATTTTCAAATATTAATAAAAATGAGCCAGAAAGCCAGAACATTTTTATGTAAAAACGATCCAGATTTATTTTGTTATGTGTGCGGCCAATATATCACCGGGAAAAAACGGAAGTGCTTCTTAACTTCATTGCAAAAGTCATATCAAGATTGCTATAATATCTATCCGCACAATTTGAACCAGCATTGGACACCGAGTACTATATGCATTCCATGTCGATTGAATTTATCTATGAAGTCTTCTAACGTAAAGTAAGTATAAATTAATAGATTTGGAATATTTTATAATTACAATATTTCTTAATTAAAATTTGAATTCTTCATATTCCTGATTTCAATTTTTTTTTTCATTTTACAGACGACACTTGGAAATTTTGAAGCCTATGCTATGGAGAGAAACAGCGAACCACGCATCCGAGTGTTATTTTTGTTTAAGTACAAAAAGCGGTTTTGGAAAACATATGCGATGGTCTTACCCCACGAGGTCTGCTGATGGGTTTACACTTGCAGTTCTACATTCACAAGAAATAGAATATGCTCAAGATCGGGGTGCAAGCTGTAGTCATGTGCTTTCATCTTCACCAGGACACTCAACCTCAAGTATGTCTTACCAATCAGATATGTCAGATCCAGCACTACCATCTACAGCTGAAAATGACGAGTTCATCCCACACAAACATTTCTCGCCGAGACCATGGAATCAAGATCAGCTTAATGATGTAATTAGAGACCTTGGATTGTCGAAAAGATCTTCTGAATTACTTGCGTCCCGGATGAAAGAAACAGGACTCATAACTAAAGAAACTAAAGTTCCGTATTACCGTACTCGAGAAAAAGACTTACTTCATTATTTTGCTGAAGAGGATGACTTTGTGTACTGCACAGATATTTCTGGTTTGATGACTGCCATGGGCTTACAGAGATATGATTCAAACGAATGGCGTTTATTTATCGACTCATCAAAACGCAGCTTGAAGTGTGTTCTTTTGCATAATGGAAATAAATTTCACTCCTTGCCGATCGCACATTCAACCAAAGTAAAAGAAGAATACTCTATAATTGCATTGGTCATGAAGAAGATAAAGTATGATGAACATAAGTGGGTAATTTGTGTTGATCTTAAGATGGTAAATTTCCTCTTAGGCCAACAAAGCGGCTTTACAAAATATCCTTGTTTTATATGTTTATGGGACAGCAGAGCTAAAACAGAACATTGGAAGAGAAAACAATGGCCTTCTAGGGAAACACTAGTTCCAGGTACGCCAAATGTTATAAATGTGGCTCTAGTGCCCCGAGATCGCATCATATTACCCCCTCTTCACATTAAACTTGGTCTGATAAAACAATATGTTAAAGCACTTAACAAAGATAGTGAATGTTTCCAGTATATTTCAAGGAATTTTCCCAATCTAAGTATGGAAAAGCTGAAAGCAGGCATATTTGATGACCCACAAATTCGCAAATTGGTGAACGATACTGAATTTGGCAGTTCAATGTCAGAAATTGAGAAGAATGCATGGGATTCGTTTGTATGGGTTATTCAAAATTTCTTAGGAAATAACAAGGGTGATGATTACGTTGCACACGTTGAAGAGATGTTAACTCACTTCCAGAATCTTGGATGCAACATGAGCATCAAAGTACACTACCTGCACAGTCACGTAGATCGTTTTCCTGAAAATCTAGGAGACTTGAGTGAAGAACAGGGCGAACGATTCCACCAAGATATCCGGACAATGGAGGAACGATACCAGGGTCGCTGGGATGCACACATGATGGCTGATTTTTGCTGGAGTATTCAGAGTAACACTTCGTTATTCAACAATAGTAGAAAATCGACTAAAAGAAAATTTCAGAGTTTGTAGTTTATAATACATATTTATTTATTTATTTTCTTGTTTTATTTATTATAATAAATGTGAATAATAAAATATAAATTTTCTACTATTTAATTTATTTATTTATTTACATTTAAGCTCATCCAACACAAATGTCTTTCCGAAGAATAGAATCAGTATATTCTAGGTAGGGTTTTGCCAAAAAATACACGAATGTTACTATGTAATGCATTTTTGATGTGAAAATTTGTACATAGCATGGGGAAAATGTTTTCAAAATTCAATCAATCGAAAGAAGAACATTAACTACTCAATTTTATGTATATCAGACAAAAAACTAAAATTTGGTGAAAATGAGCGAATTCACTTAATTGTGAATAAATTCGAAAAAAATCAATCGATTTTTATGATCGATATCTCATTTTGTTCCTATTACATGTGGCTTTGCGATAAAGCAATAAATCTGAACGATTTTTGCCGTTTTCGATTTTTTATGATTTTTTTAAAACAAAAAAATTTGCTATTTTCACGTAAAAAAAATATTTTTTCCCTCAATTTTTTATTATAACTCCGAAACTACTGAGCCGATTGAAACGCAATATATTAACGGATTAAAGGCTATGTAAATTTCAGTTTTTCTAAATTTATTTGAATAATATCGGACTAATTTTTTTTAGTTATCATTAATTATGTGGAGAAACGTCTAAAAAAATTTATAATTTTACTTAAAAATTTAAAAAAAAAAAAACCTCTCCATAGAATTTCAAAATTGAACCATATTTGTACTACTGGGACCACAATACATCAAAATTGTATAGTGGTTTTCTAAGCCCCTAAAATTTTTTCAAAATTGTTGCCTTGTGTAATCGATCAACCTATGAAATGAGTGTTACTTGCCTACTTATAGGTTAGCAAAGTTGATATTTGTAAAAAAATCATTTTCATGGGTAGTAAAATAAAATATTTTTTATTTTTTTTAAATTTTTTTATTTTTTTTTGTCTCTTTCAAAGGCTTTTATGATTTAAAATTATTCCAGAAAAAATTAAATTTTTTTTTTATTTATTTTTCAATTTTTTGTAAAATATTGCTCACAGTCCGTAAAGGAAGGTATATCTAAAAGACTTATAATTTCTGAACTATAATTATTTTCTAACTCTTTTCGTGACTTTATATGCCGCAGTGATGAAATAAGTTGATCGGAAGATGCTGCTAACATGTTGAAGAGATCCTCATTTTGTCTTACCCTTGATGATTTGAAAGTGTTCAGCAGTCTATATTTTCTATAAAATTTGTTTAGCGACTCCTGTGCTTCTTCAGAAAGCTCTCCAATTGGGAAATGCTGATATTTAATTATATCTTTTCCATGTGACAATATTTTATGAACTGTCGGCGTCAACTTTTTCTGTGGATATAAGTTTGCTAAAAGAGATGCAATTTTCGAGTCATATTCTCCATACTTTTCAGAATCAACTTTTTCCTTGCAGTTTAAAATATTCAAGATCGTTCCCAATCTCTTAATGATTTCATTGTCTATTCCAGTGATTCGTGTTACAGCCTCATCATTTTCAAAAAATCTTCTAGAAGTGTTTCCATCGTTTGAGTTTTAAATAACTTTCAATGAGGTCCCTTATGAAGAATTCTTCAATTTTGTCACATGACAGTGCACAGTGGGATAAATCACAAAATTTGTGGAAATAATTCGGCCATTTGTTAACTTGTGGTCCGATTGCAATGAAATTTGGAACATGCATAAAAGACATAAAATGGAGTTTAAGGTTTGATTTTGAACCTTCCAGACCCTTTGGGGGCGGCAAAATGGCTGCCCAAAGTTGGGTACTTTTTTCATAAAAAATTTTGAGTGTTTGCCATTTTTTTGTTTCTCATCCGATTTTCAAAAAATTAACATATTAGTAATCTTCTTGTAAAGATGAACAAAAAACATGCTTTAAGCAAAAACTGAAATTTTTACCTTCATATTTGGATTACCCAAGTTTTTGTTTTACCAAGATGGCTAAATTCAACCTTTTTTAAAAAAATTGCAATCTACAGGTAATTTTCTTTTCAACGATACGAAACACTGGTATGTTATGTTCATAACTTCTAAACAGAAAATCTTCAGATGTTAGCCCGTATTCATATATTTCTTCTAATGTGTCCTCGTATTCACATCTTACATAATTGGGACAGGTAAACAGGGTTTTATGATGTTCTTCATTAATGATATTAAAGGTTTTGTGGGCCCACCCAAAGATACGTGTTTTATGATTGCTATTTTAAATATACCCTCTCTTTTTCTATTTTATGGGCCTTAGTATTTGAAGACCCAGTTACCTGGGTTATGATAGCTAATATTTGTACCTAATATTTGTATATAAATATGAATAGGTTTAGTTTTAAGTTCATAAAAAACTCCTCAATCATGGTAATAACAGTAAATCATGAAGCATTGTGTTTAACTTTGTGGGACAACTCAAAACTACAGAGATTTGAAAAGGTTAACGTTGTAGTTGCATCAATTGAATCTTCACATCACACTAAATTGGACACTGCAGAAATATCTAAAATTGACAATTTTATTAAATTATTTGATAAAAAAATGCAGTCCGTTTCCGGCTCTATTCTGAAATTTAAAACAAAATATTATAAGTGGATGAATGATAGCCTGGAGATAAATTTTTCTGCTGTTGGTGCACCCTGTAAGCCTTATAATGATTTGTGTGCAAAATCTAAAAAAAAGAACATCGATTACTCTTTCTACGCATTCAAATACAGAAGTTTCTGACACGTTTAAGGAAATGTTAAAGAAATTACAGTTTTCAAATGTTTCCAAAGAAAGGACTATTAATAAAAAAGTATTGGGTTTTGGCATATGCCCGCATTCGGTTCATGGAACACTTCTTACACATAGCATATGATTTAAAGTAAAAGCATAGCAGGAAATGAAACAAAATCAGTAAGAAACAACGAAGAAATGTCAAAAATGAGGGCAGATGAAAAAAGGAGGATACAAGAAGACTTTAAAAGGCAGACAGGCTTAAACATAGATAAACCACTTGCTAGTTGTGGAAGTACAAACGATGGCAATACAGCAAGAAGGTTTTTTAGAGATTTTGAAATTACTTCAATAATAACATGAATTGACAAGGAGTTGCTTCGAAAGATCAACATCATGTTAATGGCAATTAATAGAAAACATAAACTAAATTCCTCAAAATTTGGAGTATATACCGACGAAATAACAAAACTTCTATTATCATTATATCCCTGGAAAGAAATGACACCCACAGTTCATAAGGTATTGTGCCATGGAAAAATCACATTGAATCAAACATTCTTCCTCTAGGTGAACTAACAGAAGAAGCTCAGGAAGCAAGGAATCGAGATTTCAAACATGCCCAATTGTTCAGTTCCAGAAAATGTTCAAGGCAATCACAGAACGAAGATATTTCCAATAACCTATTACTGTCTTCCGATCCCGTCCTGTCGTCAATGAGAAAACGATGGATTTCTTATAACACATTGTCATCTGTAAATAATGAAGAATTAAAAGATTTGCTTTATCTGTTAGATATAAATAATCATTAATGAAGAACATCATGAAACCCTTTTTACCTGACCCAAGTATGTAAGATGTGAATACGAGGACACATTAGAAGAAATATATGAATAAGGGCTAACTTTTGAAGATTTTCTGTTTAGCAGTTATGAACATAACATACCAGTGTTTGGTATCGTTGAAAAGAAAATTACCTGTAGATTGCAATTTTTTTTTTGAAGTTAGCCATCTTGGTAAAACAAAAACTTGGGTAATCCAAATATAAAGGTAAAAATTTCAGTTTTTGCTTAAATGAAAATTTTCACTATTCAATAAAATATTTATTAGTAGACATAATCGAATGATTTTTTGGATTTAACTAGACTTTAAGGTCAACAAATCGAAACAAATTTCAGAAATTATGATTTTCTGAAAACAATCCCACAATTCCTACAAATAAAAAAAAAAATTTCCAAAAATGGGATTTTTTTCGTTTTTTGCTGCCATGTCGTCATTTAAAGCGGGGATTAGAAATGACTTACGCACAACATTATGTATCTGTTGGAGTATCTAAAACCGGTTTCCACTACCCAATTGGAGGCGTGCACAAATTTTAACTGTGAGTTAAAGTTGATATTTACCTCAAAAATATGGCAACTTTGGAAGCGGATGGGGGGAAAAGTATTTACAAATCAAAATTTTTTTTACCACAACTCGCATTTATATAAAAAGACCTTCCAGAAAAGTATACATACTTTATATGTTCAGAAGAAAAATATTTGTCTGGAGCGATAAAAAGTTTGGTGCTTTTTGGGGAAAATATCGCCAAAATTTACTTTTTTTTTTAATTTCTACTTTAAACTAATGTAATTTTTGACTGAAACAAGATATTGAACCAATTTTTTTTTATTCAATCAAGAATTTTATTGGCTAAATAACCGTTATTTTAAAACGAAAATTGGTCCCAATTTTCTCCCGATATTTGGAAAACTTTGGACCTGAGTCGGACAAAATTTGGAATTTCACATTTTCAAATCGGAATATCTCGGAAACTATTGGAGGTAACCCACACATTAAAGCATGTTTTTTGTTCATCTTTACAAGAAGATTACTAATATGTTAATTTTTTGAAAATCGGATGAGAAACAAAAAAATGGCAAACACTCAAAATTTTTTATGAAAAAAGTACCCAACTTTGGGCAGCCATTTTACCGCCCCCAAAGGGTGTGGAAGGTTCAAAATCAAAACTTAAACTCCATTTTATGTCTTTTATGCATGTTCCAAATTTCATTGCAATCGGACCACAAGTTAACAAATGGCCGAATTATTTCCACAAATTTTGTGATTTATCCCACTGTGCAGTGGTGCACACCACCACTAAACCAGTCACTATAAAAAAAAAAAAAATATGTAGGTACATTATTTTTGCTGGGCAATCGATTGAGACTATTTATTTTAAAATCGGAGAGGGGTCGTCCAAAAGGTGATCGCTTTCATATGGAATTGCTCTTTATATAAATTATATGTTTTTTTTGATAATGTTACTAATTAAATGTTTTATATTTTAAATAGACGTCAACAACAAATTGACGAAACGTCGCACAGTGGCGCCATATGAGTTTTTTCGTTGCAAAAGTCATAACTTTTGAATCAAATGAGATAATCAAAAAATTTAAAAAGCATATGATAGATAACACAGGTCAACAGCAAAAAAAGGCTTGACTAACCACTGTATAGATTTGATGCATCATGGCTGCCTAAGTACAAAAATGGTAAAAATTTTCAATTCTATGGATAATTTTTTTTTTAAAAATTTTTTAAGTAAAATTGACAATATTTTGAGACATTTCTCCACTCATGTTGTCATAACTCAAAAACAACTAGTCCGATTTTGTCAAATTAAATTTACAAAAATTAAGGTTTACAATATCTTTAAAGAACGTGTACAAATTTTTTTAATGCGATCAATAGTTTCAAAGTTATGAAACAAATTGTTAGCAAAAAAAAAAAAAAATGCTAAAAAAAAAAAAATTTGAAAAACAAAAATCTGGAAAAAATCGAAAACTGCAAAAAATATTACTTTTTATTTTTTTTGTAGTAAAGCTACATATCATGCGAATTAAACTAGATATGGATCATAAAAATCGATGCATGCTTTACATTTTTATTTACAATTAATTGAAGGTATCGCATATTTACAAGCACTGTAGAAAATTGTACCTACTATATAATGAAAATGCAGAACATAAAAACTCAGGTGCATTTTACGACACGCATTTTGGCAAAACCCCTTTGGGAAAAACCTCTATGACATTTTTATGATTCTAATAATTAAAAAAAAAATAAGTAATAAACAAAAGATTGTTTAATTTTTACGATTGCGGTAGGATAGTAATAAAACGCTCATAAATGTGCGTGTACGCTCTTATTGCTCTTAGTGCTCTTATTTTCCGTTAGCTACCTGTAACGGATGATTTTTTTTTTTTCATAAAAGTCCTTAATGTTTTTTAGGATTCTTGGGAATAATAAAAAATTTGCAGCACACACAAACTGTATCCACACAAAGGGTTATCCCAAATTATAGTATCAGTATTTATAAGATCTCCTTGACCCTTTTTATTTCATTCAAGAAGTGTTTGCGATAACGCAAACATCATTTAATACCTACACAAAAATTAGAGTCATACAGCTTAGAAGTTAAAAACAATTTTCAAATATTAATAAAAATGAGCCAGAAAGCCAGAACATTTTTATGTAAAAACGATCCAGATTTATTTTGTTATGTGTGCGGCCAATATATCACCGGGAAAAAACGGAAGTGCTTCTTAACTTCATTGCAAAAGTCATATCAAGATTGCTATAATATCTATCCGCACAATTTGAACCAGCATTGGACACCGAGTACTATATGCATTCCATGTCGATTGAATTTATCTATGAAGTCTTCTAACGTAAAGTAAGTATAAATTAATAGATTTGGAATATTTTATAATTACAATATTTCTTAATTAAAATTTGAATTCTTCATATTCCTGATTTCAATTTTTTTTTTCATTTTACAGACGACACTTGGAAATTTTGAAGCCTATGCTATGGAGAGAAACAGCGAACCACGCATCCGAGTGTTATTTTTGTTTAAGTACAAAAAGCGGTTTTGGAAAACATATGCGATGGTCTTACCCCACGAGGTCTGCTGATGGGTTTACACTTGCAGTTCTACATTCACAAGAAATAGAATATGCTCAAGATCGGGGTGCAAGCTGTAGTCATGTGCTTTCATCTTCACCAGGACACTCAACCTCAAGTATGTCTTACCAATCAGATATGTCAGATCCAGCACTACCATCTACAGCTGAAAATGACGAGTTCATCCCACACAAACATTTCTCGCCGAGACCATGGAATCAAGATCAGCTTAATGATGTAATTAGAGACCTTGGATTGTCGAAAAGATCTTCTGAATTACTTGCGTCCCGGATGAAAGAAACAGGACTCATAACTAAAGAAACTAAAGTTCCGTATTACCGTACTCGAGAAAAAGACTTACTTCATTATTTTGCTGAAGAGGATGACTTTGTGTACTGCACAGATATTTCTGGTTTGATGACTGCCATGGGCTTACAGAGATATGATTCAAACGAATGGCGTTTATTTATCGACTCATCAAAACGCAGCTTGAAGTGTGTCCTTTTGCATAATGGAAATAAATTTCACTCCTTGCCGATCGCACATTCAACCAAAGTAAAAGAAGAATACTCTGTAATTGCATTGGTCATGAAGAAGATAAAGTATGATGAACATAAGTGGGTAATTTGTGTTGATCTTAAGATGGTAAATTTCCTCTTAGGCCAACAAAGCGGCTTTACAAAATATCCTTGTTTTATATGTTTATGGGACAGCAGAGCTAAAACAGAACATTGGAAGAGAAAACAATGGCCTTCTAGGGAAACACTAGTTCCAGGTACGCCAAATGTTATAAATGTGGCTCTAGTGCCCCGAGATCGCATCATATTACCCCCTCTTCACATTAAACTTGGTCTGATAAAACAATATGTTAAAGCACTTAACAAAGATAGTGAATGTTTCCAGTATATTTCAAGGAATTTTCCCAATCTAAGTATGGAAAAGCTGAAAGCAGGCATATTTGATGACCCACAAATTCGCAAATTGGTGAACGATACTGAATTTGGCAGTTCAATGTCAGAAATTGAGAAGAATGCATGGGATTCGTTTGTATGGGTTATTCAAAATTTCTTAGGAAATAACAAGGGTGATGATTACGTTGCGCACGTTGAAGAGATGTTAACTCACTTCCAGAATCTTGGATGCAACATGAGCATCAAAGTACACTACCTGCACAGTCACGTAGATCGTTTTCCTGAAAATCTAGGAGACTTGAGTGAAGAACAGGGCGAACGATTCCACCAAGATATCCGGACAATGGAGGAACGATACCAGGGTCGCTGGGATGCACACATGATGGCTGATTTTTGCTGGAGTATTCAGAGTAACACTTCGTTATTCAACAATAGTAGAAAATCGACTAAAAGAAAATTTCAGAGTTTGTAGTTTATAATACATATTTATTTATTTATTTTCTTGTTTTATTTATTATAATAAATGTGAATAATAAAATATAAATTTTCTACTATTTAATTTATTTATTTATTTACATTTAAGCTCATCCAACACAAATGTCTTTCCGAAGAATAGAATCAGTATATTCTAGGTAGGGTTTTGCCAAAAAATACACGAATGTTACTATGTAATGCATTTTTGATGTGAAAATTTGTACATAGCATGGGGAAAATGTTTTCAAAATTCAATCAATCGAAAGAAGAACATTAACTACTCAATTTTATGTATATCAGACAAAAAACTAAAATTTGGTGAAAATGAGCGAATTCACTTAATTGTGAATAAATTCGAAAAAAATCAATCGATTTTTATGATCGATATCTCATTTTGTTCCTATTACATGTGGCTTTGCGATAAAGCAATAAATCTGAACGATTTTTGCCGTTTTCGATTTTTTATGATTTTTTTAAAACAAAAAAATTTGCTATTTTCACGTAAAAAAAATATTTTTTCCCTCAATTTTTTATTATAACTCCGAAACTACTGAGCCGATTGAAACGCAATATATTAACGGATTAAAGGCTATGTAAATTTCAGTTTTTCTAAATTTATTTGAATAATATCGGACTAATTTTTTTTAGTTATCATTAATTATGTGGAGAAACGTCTAAAAAAATTTATAATTTTACTTAAAAATTTAAAAAAAAAACCTCTCCATAGAATTTCAAAATTGAACCATATTTGTACTACTGGGACCACAATACATCAAAATTGTATAGTGGTTTTCTAAGCCCCTAAAATTTTTTCAAAATTGTTGCCTTGTGTAATCGATCAACCTATGAAATGAGTGTTACTTGCCTACTTATAGGTTAGCAAAGTTGATATTTGTAAAAAAATCATTTTCATGGGTAATAAAATAAAATATTTTTTATTTTTTTTAAATTTTTTTATTTTTTTTTGTCTCTTTCAAAGGCTTTTATGATTTAAAATTATTCCAGAAAAAATTAAATTTTTTTTTTATTTATTTTTCAATTTTTTGTAAAATATTGCTCACAGTCCGTAAAGGAAGGTATATCTAAAAGACTTATAATTTCTGAACTATAATTATTTTCTAACTCTTTTCGTGACTTTATATGCCGCAGTGATGAAATAAGTTGATCGGAAGATGCTGCTAACATGTTGAAGAGATCCTCATTTTGTCTTACCCTTGATGATTTGAAAGTGTTCAGCAGTCTATATTTTCTATAAAATTTGTTTAGCGACTCCTGTGCTTCTTCAGAAAGCTCTCCAATTGGGAAATGCTGATATTTAATTATATCTTTTCCATGTGACAATATTTTATGAACTGTCGGCGTCAACTTTTTCTGTGGATATAAGTTTGCTAAAAGAGATGCAATTTTCGAGTCATATTCTCCATACTTTTCAGAATCAACTTTTTCCTTGCAGTTTAAAATATTCAAGATCGTTCCCAATCTCTTAATGATTTCATTGTCTATTCCAGTGATTCGTGTTACAGCCTCATCATTTTCAAAAAATCTTCTAGAAGTGTTTCCATCGTTTGAGTTTCCGTATCCGTGCTTGGGGTAGTCTACTTTTAGTCCAACTTGTTTGAAAAACTCATCCTGTATTCGATTCTTTCTGATCTTTTCCTTATCTTTGTTTGATGTATTTTCATCAAAATGTTCCCCCTCTTGTGGAAGCGTATACGCTAATTTTAACAAAAACTCCATACACCTTATTCTTGCGTGCAATGTTGAGATTCCATATTCATAATTTTCTTCGTTTGTACAATCATTTAAATTGCCGAAGTTCTTTCGCGTCTTTTTGCAAATTGGGCATGACAATGTTGAGGTTGTATTTGTTAGTTCGTTAACGACTTTTCCCTCAACCATGGTCAGGTGAAACTCGTAACTACATTCAATGTATTTTCCTTCACTGATTTCGAACTTTGTGGGTTTAATCTTCTTTACTTGTTCTTGAATATCCTTCACTGTTTTCCTTATGAGTTCCGGCGATTCCTTTGCAAACTGAAACATTATTGGTCGACAATAATGTACTGATGACGATCATTGATTTTTCCAGTGTGGGGAAACATCAGATTTTAGCCGCAAAGGAACAACAGATGCCAAACATCTGTTTCCGTCCGATATTTTAGGGTCATCGGAAGATATCTTTTGCTTATAAACGCTTTGTCCTGATGATCCATCGCATCCCCATTTACTGATCAATGTCAGTTTCTCAGAAAGAATTTCTAGCACATTTTCAGGAAGACTCTCCAACACCCGTTTTGCTGTATGGTCCATAAGATACTCCATATTGGTTTTCACAGAGACTTCAGTAAACTCCGTATGCAGTGGTCGTGAATCTACTTTGGCTTTCGAAACTTGCTTGTATCCGGATAAAATATCAGCTCCATGTTGCCTTAAAGATGCCCGTAGACTCTCATATTTCTCTTTGGAAAGTTCTAAGTCCATAAACAAAGCCAAAGCTTCTTCGGAACCATAATTTTTAAGGTTTACGGTTGGGGGAGTGGGAATGCTATCCTTAATCCTTTTAAGACGCATTGGGCTTGCTTTGGCAACAGATTTTGTAATGTGAGACCTTACCTTTTCATCAATTCTTGTGTATCTTATACACAGCGCTTCCGATAAATATTCCGTGGTAAGATCATTGGTGGACTTAGCCAGTTTCCTCTTTCTTGTAAAATTTGAACACTCCTTCATGCTTTTTTTTTTGGCCTTCCTCTTACACTTCCGGTTGATGTGCTGGGTTCATCTTCTGTCAATGTATCCAGGATGGTATCAGTATTTAGCCAGTCCTGGTGTTTGGAATTGAATCTCTCAGTTGTACGGTTTGCTTTTATCCATATTTTTCATTTATCATGAAAAGATTATTTTTTATATTTTCGCTTCTCTGCATATTGCCGTATAAACTATTAAGTTCCTCGAACGCAGCTTCCACGAAATTTTTTGCTGTGGTTGACTTCTTAAATAGGTCAAATAATTTAGAGTTGTTCAACGCCATGTTTTAAAATTACGTGTCTCACCAACATTCAGTCGTAGACTAATCACGGAGTAATTTAAGTTACACAGTGTTTGTAAAGTTTTAACAAAGCTTTATTTTTTCCCCGACTTCAATGTCAATAATGCAACAGTTTGATTGATAACTTAAGACTGAACGAGATTTTACAAAATTCTTTTTCTTTATGTTAAATAAAATTGAAATCTTCAAGAAAAGTAACGGTAAAACTAGTTTTGAAAATATATGATAAAATATAATAAAATGATATAACATAAAATAAAGTGTATTATAAAAGAAATATTTGATAATATAATATAAAACAAAATTAAGATAATTAACAAATTAAAAGTAGGACAATATAAAATATTTTAATCAAATAAAACGGGAATAAAGTATAATTCAAAGAGGAGAAATTATTAGGGAGGTTCATAAAATATAAAGGGTCCGCCATCTAACGTTTTTTTTTTCAACTAGTGCTTATTTCGTGAATGGTAACACTTAGCTCATGTCTGATTTGACAGATAATTAGTTTTATCTTTCCGCTGAACGAATATGGTTGTGTATACGCTTGAACAACGCTGGGAAATATTGCATAATATGACATAATTTGGCCATTTTTCTTCGAAAATGAGCAAGGAGTGGCCGTTACAGTCAATGGCGATCATTATCGGGACATGTTGCACGAATTTTTGTTCACAAAAATTGAAGAGGAGGATATTGGCAACATTTGGTTTCAACTGGACGGCGCTACGTGCCACACAGCCGATGCTACACTCGATGTTTTGCTCCCTGTTTTTAAAGATCGCATTATCAGCCGCAGAGCTGCGATTTGACCACCTCGGACCTGCGATTTGACACCGTTGGACTATTATTTGTGGGGTGCCGTCAAAGGTAAGTGTTACGCCAACAAGCCAGAGACAATTGACGCTTTAAAGGACAATATTCGTGAAGCCATTGGTGAAATACAGCTGCACACAATCGATAATGTGCTTGGGCCGATCGTGTAGGCTACTGCATGGCCAGCCGAGGCAGCCATTTGAATGAAATTATTTTCCATTATTAACCGGAAGGATTGTACTTTCAAATAAAAAAAGAAATTTGAGAAAATATTCAGTAGTTTTTTTTATAGCATTTTCAAAAAAAAAAAAAGTTATTTGGCGGACCCTTTATAACTACGGGATTCTGATATTTTTTTTTTCAAATATATAGTCTAATCTACCTAATCTAGACTAATCACGGGATAATGATTGTTTTTAAATATATAGTCTAATCTACTTTGAATTAAAAACAAAAATCTACCTAATGTACAAACATTTTCATAATCTACCTTGAAAGAAAAACAAAAATCTACCTAACCTTGACTAATAACGGGATTATGGTTGTTTTAAAATATATAGTATAATCTACCCAAAATCATAAACAAAAATCATATATATTAACAATAATAATAAGAATGGGTTTTCGCGTTTATATGTCATTAATTGCCCAAAAATGCATGCGACACCTTCTTTGAACCATGTCTTTTTTCAAAATTTTACCTCTAGCAAAAAATTGGGCAAGGACGGGCAGCTGGAAATTTTTGCAATATTTAAAGGACTAGTCAAAGAACTTATTTTGAAAATATGGCAAATATAGTTTTTTTTTATTTTCCACCAAAGTTGAGAAATATTGAAAAAATGGATAGTTTGTAAATATCAAAGTACCTGGACCAATACAAAGCAAACAGTCTAATTTTTTTAATCTTCTCTTAATAAATATATCTATCAATAACATTAAAAAGAATGACGAGCCGTTATCTAGTTTTCGAGATTCTGCATCTGAAAGCGGACAAAATTACATAAAAATGTTCTGTTTTTTTGAACACTGAAAATCGGTCAACTTTGAAGGGCTATATCTTCTGAACCACCTGATTGCAATAAGAGTGGCATATTTGAAATCGTTGGACAATTTCCTATAAAATAGGTTTATTCAATATTTTTTAGGGGCACATGAAATTTTTAATTTTTACCACCTCACTTGTTCTACAGGCGCTACTGTGCGTCGGGAGAAAATGTAATATAAATGTGTTTTTATTTACATTAATTGAATTTAGGCCGAATTAGCTTATTTTGAAGACAATAACTGAAGATTAGAAAAAATAACACAACAATATAGTTATTATTTTTAATAAAAAGAGCTTTTGAAATTTGTAATATTAAAACCCTGGCAGAGTTGCTTGGAAAAACAGATTTCATAAGGGCTTTAACTTGACTGATTTAATTGTAAATATTTATTCAATTAAAATATTTATTCAACATTTGTAATATTTTTTGAAAAAAATTCCCTTTTCCCAGTTTAAATTGCAATGTGCTAATTTTAGCAGTTTTTTTTTTGCAAGCTCATTTTTCATAAATTTTGAGTAACTTTTTTTTGGAAATTTTTACAGGTTTATTTCTATGGATGTTCAAATTGATGACATTCTTCTTCATATTTATGAAATGATTCGTAAATATGATGATGGAGTTACATACACTTAGAATTTTATGTAGGTAAAGACCACTGCAATTGTAGTTAAAAACAAATTTCACTTGAAAACAGGACGACTTACATTTCAGTAAATTTAGCTAACATTCTCATTTGTTTTTCACTGTTCAAAAATGAGCCACATATGCAGTAAAAAATAAACAAACAATTATCGGTTTTATTTTTTATAAGAAAAAAACTACGGTATAAAATGAATGTAAAATCATAATACAGTAATTTGATGTGGTTTGTATTTTTAAATGAACTACAATTGTACTCAAAACTGAAATTTCTTCTACAAATGATGGTTTTTTTCACTTAAAAATAAAGATACTGTTTTACAACTCAAACAACTATATTTACAGTAACTTTTTATGGAGTGCTGTAAATGTTATGAAACATTTTACAAAAAGGATGAATCTATTTCAAATTAAATTTTTCATAAATATTAAGAATTGTTTCGTAAATATTATAAATTTTTTTAATAAATTATAAATTTTTTTAAAATTTTTAAAGTTATCGGGAGTTTTCTAATAATTGAATAATGCTAACATTTTATCGTTATACCATCCATTTCTTTAACTGACAGCAATTTTTTGAGAAAATTGTGTTTATATTAACAGAATCTGATCCCAAAGGGTAATTATAACAGCATTTGCTAAAAGATTAGAATCTCGTCGTGTTAGTGCTTCACCCGTGTCTTTTATGGAATTCTAAACTTCCACTAACATCTACAGGACTGGGACATGTTGATTATTCCATAAATTGAATAAGTCAAAGTCAATTAATATTTTTTTAATACTCACAGAAAAAAGTTTGTAGAAAAATTAGTAAAGTCGTTAGAAATCAAACGTTGCTAGTTTTAATCTAATTTTTAGTTCAAATTGAGATTTAGTTAAACATTTTGCTATTTGATTTGGTGAAATACAAAATTTTGTAACTAATTTTTTTTGTTGAATTTTCTAGTCTGAAAATATTATTTTGATAACCAAAACCAGCAGAGGTCGTTGTAATGAGGTGTTCGCGTTTCAGTATTTGTGTATTTTTTAATTTTGTGTCAGTATAATATATTACAACTCTTGTGAGACATATAAAAAAATCAACCATGGAAGATTTTTGTATCTGTATCAATGTGTATGGTATACATTAAATTGCGGATTAAAAAAATATTACCTGTCACCGGCTTGTCAAAGCAATTGTCTAGTAATTATATTAAAGCCAAATATAATGTTTTATAATTATTAAATGTGTATTTAAATTGTTAACTAAATGATTATAGTGACAATTAATGTAGTGTGTTCAAATTTCAAACAAATACACGTTCAGGTAGGCAGACTTAAGCGAAAGCCTAGAACAAAGACACACGTCTTACGTTATTTTGTATGTTTCCTTTTTCTTATTGCAAAAAAATGGTTGTATATTTCATATTTTGAAATTTCGGTTTGTTTCGTTTCTAGAAAAATGTCATCATTTAGACAACCATTGACGTAAGTAGTTGAAAGATAATTTGTTTATTAATTTTATGAACTTTTAACAAGGATTTTCTAATTATGAATCAACTTAGTGTTAACAAAACTTTTTGACTTTGCTGCTAAAAATCAGCTCGCTAATTTTCAGCGAAAGATTTTGCTGACATTAGAAATTTTTTACTGAAATTTTGCTGACTCAGCAAAATTTTTTGCTGAATTTACTAACTTCTTTTTCTTGAGTGTAGCTAAGTGCCCATGTAGAAATTGCCAACCGTACAAAAAATATTACTGGCAAAACAACTGCTATTTTTGTAAAACCAACCGTATTAAAAATTACCATAGGTACAACTACACTCAAAAAAATGTTTGTAAACTCAGCAAAAAAGCAAAACCTTTTTTAGCACCAAAATTAGTAGATTCAGCAAAAGTTTTGCTAACATTTAGTTAATTTAAAATTAAAAAATCCTTGCTGAATGTTAATAAAACTATTGCTGAATATTAGTAGACTGAAAAAAAAGCTCAACAAATTTGTAGAAAAATTGTACTTAAGTTAATTTATTTGCTGAAAATATTAAAAAAAAAAAATGTTATTCTTTTAAAAGTAATTTACAATACATTACAATATATAAAAATGTTCAGAATCCCACATTGACGACACGAAGTAATTTATATCTGCAAAAATATATAGAAATAATTTTATATAACACTAGCTGACCAGGCAAACGTTGTTTTGCCTGGTCAGCTAGGCAAATTGTAATTAATTCTTTAAATCAAGAAATTTCTTTTACGCAAATAAATAATTAAAAAAAAAATAAATTCACATTAGTAAATCATTTTAAAATTTGTAATTTCATGGGAAGCCCAACGCCTCTTTGTCCTTCTATCGCCTTTATTTGCTGAAGTATATAAAATGAATAGCTGAAAACAACTGCCATAACAACTAAGACGTCACCTATTACCGGTGCATTAAAGCGCCGCTCATGCTCACCAGCCGCTGTCTGGTCAGCTCTTATGACAACCGTAAATTCATCTGTCGGCATCTGGTCTAGGGCTGTTTTGAATAGACGGATGAGGCTGTTGTGTTCGTGTAACATAACTTGAAGATTAACATAGGTTTTTTGTAAATATTAACATAGGTTTTTTGTAAATATCTTCGGAACTACATAACCGATTTAAGAGTTTGATATCAATAAAATATATTTTTTATGTTAAGTGTACCTGTTAAACATGAATTGTTACTTAAAACCATATCATAAAATTTATTGTTTACTTCTTTACCTTTTTTATTTATTCTAGGACTATGAGGAACGCTAAAACAATTTTTGAACAACATTATTAAATAACCTTGCAAAAAGTCTTGAATGTGATAATTTATTTTAATGCTTATTTGTTTTTTGCTTTTGGTACCACGCCTATTTATCCCATTCCGCCCATTTTCAGTTCGACTACTAATATTTGTAATTGCTGGACTCGTACAAAATTTGAAGGCTATATAGCTAATATAGAACCCTAGATATTTAATATTAATATTAATTTTTTATATGAGCTAAATAATCACTTTGTATGAGAGCTGCCACGCCCACTGGTATGATCCCGCCCAATTTTCCCATGACTATTCATAATATAATCAACGTGCACAAATTTCTAAGACTCTGGCTATTATAGAACTGTAGATATATGATATTAAATATTTACTTTGTATGGGAGCTGACACGCCCACTGGTCCGATCACGCCCATTTTTCCCATGACTATTCACATTAACAAATAATCAACGTGCACAAATTTCTAAGACTATGGCTATTATAGTACTGTAGATATATGATATTAAATATTTACTTTGTATGGGAGCTGCCACTCCCACTGGTTCGATCCCGCCCATTTTTTTCCTGATTATTAAAATCAGTAACATATGGGATACTGCAATGTTTCAAAACTCTTGCTGTCACAATAGTCAAGATATATGATGTTATTCAATTTATGTGGGATGGGCCACGCCCACTTGAAATATATATAGCCGAAAACCTAATTTGGACTATAACCTTTCAAATGAAACTGGTTTGGGCCAAATCGGTTGGATAGTTTTTGAGTCTATAGAGGACAAACATACAAACATTGTATTTTATATATATAGATTATTTTTGTTTCCGCTCATAACTTAAAAAAAAAAAAATTCCGGAACAATATATAGCCTATGTCCATCCTGGAGGACCAAATTAAATATTGGTAAAAAAAATTTAGAAATCGTATGATTAGTTACGGAGATTACTTTCTACACACAAACAAACAAACATTACCTCTTTATAATATTAAGTATAGATAAACAAATTATTTTTCAACTGCTTACATCAATGGTTGTCTATGGCATCTTTCTAGAAAAGAAACAACAAAATATGAAATATACAAACCTTTTCTTGCAATAAGAAAAAGGCAAAATTACGTAAGATGTGTGTCCTTGTCTTTCGCTTTATTCTGTCCACTTGTACGTATATTTGTTTGCAATAAGACCACACTACATTCATATATAATCATTTAGTTTACAAATACACATTTACGGCCTGTTTTTACAATACGTGTATAATTTCAGACGAACGTGTGGCACCCGAAGTGAGTTTTTATAATTCTTTCGTCTGACTTAAAGCTTTATGTTATATCAAACAGTAGAGATTGCCATGATATTGTTTTTCGGCTTTTGTTAGCTTTTTTCATATACAAATAACACATTTTTTGTTCGTAGATGGCAACCCAACAGTGTAAATGAAATATAAACAAAAACAGCTGTTATTTGTTTGGAAAAACATTGTATTCATTTTAAAATAATAAAAGTGTTCTAAAAATTAAACTTGTGCAATAAAAAACAAAACAAATTCACAAATAAAAGTGTTCTGTTCAATTGCTATGGGATTCTTTAAGCTAAAGTTTTCAAACAGAACAAATAAAACCAACGTGTTTTGTATACAAAATGCATATTTACCTTTTTTTGTTATTTTCGCTGCTCATAATTATGTTTTTATTAAACTTTTTAGTTAAATGAAAATTTTTTTCTGACGAACGTTTACATGACGAATGCTTTTTTTGTGAACGTCTGTTGTTGACGTTTGTGACGTTTCAAATCGCAATATAGATCTTATACGTTACACATTGTTGGAGTGTTTTTGTTTTATTATGTATGTAAAACAGATACAAAAATCTTTCATGGTTGATTTTTTTGTATGTGTTACTAGAGTTGTACTTTTTAGTATAATTTTCCTCGTCTCTCCTACAACTTGACATGCCGCGACATCTACTTTATTCTGTGTATATCTTTCAATCTGGTTGTCGTATATATTTTTAATGTGTGCTTATCAGCACAATTTTTTTAGCAAACTAAATTAGTAAAACATTAATAAAACATTAGTAAAACATTAGTTTAAAACATTTAAGTGCTGGAAACATAATTTCAGCAAAAAATTTGCTGATTTACAATACGTTTTACTAACTTTTCTACTAACTTATTTTTTTAAGTGTAATATTGTTATATAAACCAGTACCATCCGCAAAATTCTTTGCCAAATTTGTTTTAACCAAATATTTTATTACATTTCACACATTAAAATAGGATGTACAAACCGGCTAACGCAGGGCTAGCCCGCAGTGCACCTCATTCTGCTTCAAAATGTGGTCTGCCCAAAAATTTTTTATTCATTGTAAGTTTTGTGAACATTTAATGAGTTTTGAATATAATGATCGACAAGTGGAATATTATACAGAATTCATGTGATGTTGATGGAGGTCTTCCAGATACATGCCTGTAAACTTTCGCTGAAGGAGTAACATAACAATGTTGTTTATATTTGGATACTATTTACCTATAATTAATAATTTTAATTAGCTTTTGTTTGTATAAAAATATTTTTATTCATGATTAGTTACTTTTGATAACACAGTGATACAAAATCGAACTTTCCGAATCGGAATGGGATGAATAACAGCGCCATCTAGCGTGAGGTTTAGGTAAAAATAAATATCAAAACTGAATTCTCGACCCCAAAAACAATAAGATACCACAACTTTCCACGATAATAAAAATAAATAAGCATTGTTTTATAAAATTTTTGATGATTTTTTCTTGTTAAGAACGCTGTTCCAAAATCACCAACTTCAAAAGCGTGTAAAAAAAATCTAGCACTAAACTAAAAAAACCCTTAAGGGTTTTGTCATGGAAAATGTCAACATTCATTTGCTTATCGTTTCATCTCATTCAGATTTTGGTTGTTGCACTGTGTAATTAATGACATTGTGACAAATCTACATTCCATCGATGCCCAATAAAGGCTTGAGTAATTGGACATGCCTTTTTATAATGCGGTAGGATCCTCTTTGCAGGGATACGTACATACTATGGTACGAACTATACTGTCTTCAGATGTATTTTTATTGTTAATTAAAAAATTTTAAAAAATTTACGGACGGTCCCCGCCTCACACTTACCCACCCTAACCGAACGAGAGGGCTCATCCGAACCATAGCGGATGTATTTTTATTACTAATAGAGGGCAAGCCCGCTACATTCTTAACGTGGGTACGACATTGTTTTGCCTTAATGTTTAAAATGTAATTGATTTTGGTATTTCTGGTATTTTCTGATATTTCTGTCTTAACGTCCAAATCAAAATGGCAGCTTTGTCTTTCAAAAGAACATTGTGGGAATATTACAGTTTTTCTGCGTAGACGGACTGCGGCCACGCTTAGAAGAGTTTCGAAATATTGGAAATTAATAAATAAGAATTTTAATTAAAGAAAAATCCAGGCCTCGAGCTCAAACATTTTATTTTTATAATTAAATTGGAAAGGTCGAATAAAAACCAACTATCATTTAAAAAGTTAATACTTTATTCCGTTGTCCAATCAAAATTACATTTTAAACTTTAAGGCAAAACAACGTGTTGTCTATGGTACTACAAATTATGGTTTCCTTGGTATATGGACTACTGAAAAGATAATTTCTAAATATGCAATAAAAATACTAAAAATGGTATTCAAAAGGGATTTAGTACATCCTAATTAGCCTGCCTATACCGCTGGAGCTTGGAACTTCAAATTTGTCATGGAGGCTCCTTCTCCATTGTAGACATCTAATCACGATTTTAGGAAATTGATAGTATGTGGTACAAAAAGATAAAAAGTCTTCCCCTTAACGTCCTGCTTAAATCCCTTATGCTAAAAATATGAAATTACAAATACATTAGCCAATAACACTTAAAATATATCTTTAGGAATTTCAAATAAAACTTCATAAAACTGTGGCACAAATCCAAATATGTTCGCTTAATCACTCAGCCCAAACAGCTTGATTTTGAAATTCGTCATGTATGTTCCTCCTCTTGCGTAGTTATTCACAAATATGGGATTATTGGGAATTTTTACATAATGGTTTCCTCTTGATTTACTGCCCAAACCCTTTTGTCTAGAAATCTAAATTTTAGAATATGTGTTGATGTATGGGATATACTTTTTGGAATTTCCAATAAAAACTAGTAAAAAAAAATATTTAACGTGAAATTTGGATTAAATTAGACATCCACTAAGGCGGGGTTTTTGTAAACTTTTGCGGGACGGGTAAAAAAGAAGAAGTCTCCTTTTGTCCAAACACTTCGGTCAATTCATTGAAGACAAATTTTTTGGAACTCACCATAAACACGGGGTTTAAATAAGAAAAATTGGAATTAATCACAAAGCTTAAAATGCTGGAGTAATGAATTTGAAATTTAGCTTGAAGGTTCCTCGTCCGGCGCAGACATTATCTAATAAGAAATTTAAGGAAATTTTTACTGTGAGGGGCAAAATCTCCCTTTTAATATTCTGCCAAATAACATTTGGCTGTAAATCTGACCTTTAAAAAATATGTTTCTTTGTTTCTTTAAAAAAGGAAAAGTATCCTTTAATAAAGATCGATTTTCAAAAGAATATAAATATATATGATAACAACTTAGTGGGCTTGCCCGGAACTGCAAATTATGGGCTCCTTGGTGTATGGACGAATTTACTGAAAAGAAAATTCCTAAAATATGCAATAAAAACATAGTAAAAATGGTATTCAAAAGGGATTTCGTACAGCCTAACTACCCAGTCTAATCCGCAGGAGCTTGGAACTTCGAATTTGTCATGGAGGTTCCTTCTCGATCGCATACAACTAATCATGATCTACGGAAATTGTTAAGAAGTGGTGCAAAAAGGATAAACAGTCTTCCCCTTATCGTCCTAATTAAACTTCGGCTAAAAATCACTTAAAATATACCTTTAGGAATTTCCAGTCAAACTTGATAAAACTGTGTGTGCTCCCTTAATCACTCAGCCTAAACCGATTGATTTTGGCATGTAGGTTCCTCCTCTGGCATAGACTTCCACAAAGATGGGATTATAGTATATTTACGCAATTTAACAAAAGTGAAAAGGTTTCAGCTTAATTTTCCTGGAAATCTGAATTTTGTAATATGTATTCCCTGAGGTTAGCCTATACCTTCGCCGGTGAGGGGCAAAATCTTACTTTAATATTCTGCCAAATAACATTCGGCTACAAATCAGGTCTTTTAAATATGTGTTTCTTTAAATTTCTAATTAAAACGTTGTAAAAATGGGGATAAAAATGAAAAGTGTCCGTTATTAGCCCGGCTCAAATCGTGGGAGCTAGGAACTTGAGATTTGACATGTAGGTTCTTCCCTAATCGTAGACATCAGCCAAGAAAGGGGAAAACGGATAATCTCTCCTTAACGTCATAACCAAAGTCATTATCCATTATTATATCGTAATTCACTGAAGATATACTTGTTGCGTTTTTTGATCAAAACTTGTCATAAATACGGATTTAAAAGGAAAAAGTGTGCTCTTAATGACATGTACAAATGCTTTATGTTTAAAATTTTAAATATCTTCTCGAAATGGTTAAACAAATTAATTTAAACAGGAAATCATTTTCTTTTTAATATATTCCGACACTAAAAACTATTGGTAACGATATCTCGGACTTTTAACCTAGTCGAGTAATAATAGAAATTAAATTATAAAATAGTTTGGATATTCAGAAGTCAAGCGTATAAAAAAAGGTAAAAGTACTACTTCATAGCTTTTAAATACATTTACCTATTCTGTTGAAATTTTTAGATTTCAAGTGCTGCAAAATTATATACTGTTTTTGACAAATGAACACAAAACCACAAAATTTGTAAAAAATATTTGGTCCTGCACGATTTTTATAAGAAGTTGATCTTTTGAGGAAAATAAAACACAATGTAGTAAAGTTGGGATATACATATTAAGGCAGAAATGACATTATCCCAATTTCCGATTTTGGGATTAAAATGTTTCTCTCATAACCCCCAAAACAAAATTTGAACTGTGCCTAACATGATTATGCTAATTATCCCCCGTAAAAAATAGCCATATTCTTCATGGGCATTAAGAGCGTTTTTCAAAAGAACATTGTGTGAATACTAAAGTTTTTATGCGTAGCCCGCCTGCGGCCGGACTTAGGGGTTTTTTACTCTGTGTCATGTTCGAAGCAGGCTTCGCTGAATAAAATATTTCTGCAAATCTGTAAAATAAAATAGGTAATACTTTATTGTATTGTCCAATGAAAATTACATTTTGAACTTTAACGCAAAAATACGTTATATAAAATATGTATTCCCTGATGAATAGACCAATTAACTAAAGATATACGTTTTGAAATTTGAAATAAAAACATAGTAAAAATGGGGTTCAAAGGTTAAGGACATAATTTTCGGAAACACGATTTTTGGAATTAATTAAAAGGCTGCACAAAAACGATAAAAAAAAGTGTTTTGCTTAACGTTCTGCTTAAACCTCTTCGCTAGAAATCTGAAATTTCAAATACATAAAGAAAATATATTCGGTTGTTGTAACCATATTTGAGTAGTAGCTATCGAATTTTGTGGTAGTTATCACCAAATTTCTGTGAAGCAATCGAAATTTGATCGTCGTGTCAGAATAACTGTTGCTTCAGCAGAAAGATTTTCATCACAATCGAACGATTTTGTTGTCGCGACGGAATCTTTTGATTATAGTAAAAATCATTCGGTTGAGGAAACGGACATTCTGAGACTACAATAGAATTTCGATTTCCCCAACTACAATGGTAGGCCAACCGAGTATGTTTTCTGTGTATAGAGTATGGGCTAATGAACTGCAAATATACTTTTTGGAATTTTAAACCAAAAACTTTATAAAAATGTGGTACAAAGAAAAAAGTGAACCCTTAATCACCCAGCCGAAATCGCTGAAGCTAGGAACATGAAATTTGCCAAGTAGGCTCCTCCATCATTGTAGACGATTTTTGGAAATTGTTAGGGGGTGGAACAAAAAGGATAAAAAATATTTCTCTTACCTTTCTGCTAAACCCCTTCAGCTAGAAATCTGTAATTTCGAATAGAGTAATGGCTAATGTATTAATAATATACTTTTTGGAATTCCCAATAAAAACTAAATGAAAATGTGGTACGAAGAAAAAAATGTCCCCTTAATCAGCCAGACCAAGCCGCTGGAGCTTGAAATTTGACAAGTATGTTAATCCCCTCGCATAAACATCCACTAAAATAGGTTTTTTTCAGGCAATTCACTAAAAAAAACTTTTTGGAATTTATCATGAAAACATGGTAAAACAGGGTTCGAAAGGGATAAATGGCAATTAACCACAAAGTTCAAACCACTTTAGCTTGGAACTTGAAATTATGCAAACAATTTTAATGTTTCATTATTAAAAGAGTAAATCTTAATATATTCCGATATTAAAAACTATTGGTAACGGCATCTCGGATTTTTAAGCTAGTTGAGTGATAATAAAAATTAAGTTATAAAAGATGTTGGCTATTCAGAAGTTAAGTGCATAAAAAAGAGCAAATGGTGGTAACTCTTAAAGTAATTTACCTATTCACTTGGGAACCTGTAAACAAATATTTGGCCCTGGACAACAATGAACAGAAAAGCACAAAATTTGGAACCTGTAAACAAAATTTGGTTGTAGACGATTATTATCTCCCGATCCTAAATTGATTTTTAAAATTTTTCACTTCTAAATTTTAAGAGGACATCCTGATTATGAACCTTCAATATTTCAAGATTGGTTTGCGTAAATCTATAGTAGAAAATTTTTCACATACATTTCAGTACGAAATTCCATGTATTTCCAAAACAAATCTATTAAATGTGTTTTAAATCAAGTTGACTATTTTTTAACCAATTTTTTATTTAAACACTGACTTAAGCATAGATTAAAGTTACCATTATTTAACAATATAGTAAAAATTCCGAGTGCTTGAACCATTTTTGAGTGTTATTTTTCGAAACTTTTTTTAGAACTTATTTGATACATTTTTTAAATTAATTGTTAAAATATGATATTACCAGGTTAATGGCGGCATCAGCTTATACGAAAGTTAAAGCAAAATGGACGAAAATTTGTATTACTCCTAGCTTCGCCATACGCCCGTGACAATGACATCCCTATCCAAATTGGACCTTGGGACCAGGAATATTCTATTCTATAAAGCGGACAAAATTTTCGTTTTTTCGTAGTATCCACCAATGTTTTGGGCCAGGTCTGAGAAATTTTCGCTACGCTTAACCTCTTAACTGGTTTATTAATGTTAAAAATCCAAAATAAATTGAACTAAATTTGCCAAAATTTTGAACATTATTAAAAAGCACATTATTAAAATGTAATGGCGTAAATGAAAGACCAAATTTTATTTTTATATATAACATCAATGTAGCATTGTTTTTGTCTTGAATAAAAATTGTGTGTAAATATAAGGCTAAACAAGTTAACCGGTTAAATTTGAAGAATGTGAATAAAATACTAAAATTAAAACTGTAGATGTACTTTAATTGAGAATTGTAAAAATTAACAAAAATACTTGTTCTGAGCCAAGAAAAGAGGAATACATTTTGTCAAATGTAGTAAATTTTTCTGTTGAGCGAACATATATATATATATATTGTTTTGAGTGTAGATTTTTTGAACTCAAAAATTTGATTGAAGTTGTATGTGGTTTTAAATTTGAATAAAATTTTCCTTATCCTGTTTTTCGAAAAGTATAATGTTAGTTAAATTCTTGATTTTATTCGCCCTTTTTCCTAGAATGTTGGTTTTCCAAATAATCAAGCTCGAGGTCTGAATTGTTTTTAAAGTATTTTATTTATATAAAGAACCCTTAATCAAGCTAATATTTCGAATAGCGACGCTATTCATCTGATCTGCTATTTTGGAAACAACTTACGTTTACAGTTTTAGGTTTAGTTTAACATTTTGATTAAGATGAGCACTAAGTGGATTTAGTGTATATGGGCAATTTTTTTTTTTTTAAATTTGAAGGTGCTCAGGTCTAACATTGTGTCATTTAGTGTAAAAATGCTATTGTAAAAGTTTTAGCTCAATCGGACTATGCCTTCTCGACCCGACACGCCCCTAAAGTTTAGAAAACGGAATACAAGGCGAAAAAGTCACTTTTTTTTAGTTTTTGTCAAATTTTTTAAATGTCGTAAAAGTTTTTACTCAAGAAGGTAAATTAATCGAAATCAAAATACAATTATGTTTTCAAAAAGGTATAAAAACACAAAATTGGTTAAAAACTAGCCCAGTAATAAATAATGCCCCAGACCACTAAGGTGGCAATTATTACTTGACCGATAAATTCGAGCACACATTTTAAACATTTTTGAAATTGATTACTGAATTATTTTGTTTTACCTAAAATACTCAAATTTGTGAGATGTGGAAGAAGTTTTTTTTTGGATAGCGTTAACCTGTCCTAATGTGATATCAAAAACGGACAAAATTTTTGGGGTGCTTTTCAAATCGCCAATTTCAAATTTTTAAAAAAAAAATATTTTAAACAAAATCGCAAAAATTGAGATTTGGACTCCAGTAACTTGTTTAAAACATGCTAGAGTTTGAAAATAAAAATTTTTAAAAATATCCCCTGGCACACTTGGGTAGGGCAACAATTTAATTTTTGCAAATTTCGAGGAAATTGTGTTTTTTTGGTAATTTTTGGCTTATTTGTTGTCATAAAATATTTAAAATCGAAAATTAGCTACTTTTGTACCGTTTGTTGTTTTTTTTTATCATCGTGACTTAAGGTTGAAAATAAAAAATTTTGCACATTATTAACCAATGTGGACCAGATGCCCCAAGAGACCCCACACTTATATATTTCAATTTACAAAAAACGTTGAAGATTTTCTTACTACTTTTGAATTTCAATAAACGTGATGTAAAATATAATAACACAATATCTGAAGATTCTGTGCCAAAAGTTTTGGACATATTAAACAACGTTAACCCTTGACGAACCGCATTAAGGTCAAAGAAGTTACTGCGAGAATTTATAAATATTGGAACAAAAAGTATTTAAATTCTTTTTTTTTACAAACCTGGCTAAAACCAGTACTTTAATCATTTAACATATATTTTGGACTAACTTAAACCTTAGATGCTCTTGGTTTCAAAAAGACCCATAGTTGAAAAAACTTAAAAAATATGTTGTGTTTTTATATATTTTTGAAAACAAACTTGTATCTTCATTTCGATTAATTTACCTTCTTGAGTAAAAACTTTTGCGACATTTAAAAAATTTGACAAAAACAAAAAAAATGACTTTTTCGCTTTGTATTCCGTTTTCTAAACTTAAGGGCCGTTTCGGTTCGGGAAGGCATAGCCCGATTGAGCTAAAACTTTTACAATAGCATTTTTACACTAAATGAGCACGTATAAAAATCGAAGATCGATTTTATAAAACCACTCTAATGAGAACTTTAAAGACATTTTAAATGTCGGTAATACCACGTTTCCAGTGGTCCACAAAAAATAAATATCAAAAAATAAGTTTTATTTTTGCTCGAAAAAATAAAAACCAAAAAATAACTTTTATTTTTGCTCAAAAAATAAAAATCAAAAAATAACTTTTATTTTTGCTCGAAAAAATAAAAATCAGAAAATAACTTTTATTTTGCTCGAAAAAATAAAAATCAAAATATAACTTTTATTTTTGCCCGAAAAAATAAAAATCAAAAATAACTTTTATTTTTGCTCGAAAAAATAAAAATCAAAAAATAACTTTTATTTTTGTTCGAAAAAATAAAAATCAAAAAATATTTTTTATTTTTGCTCAAAAAAATAAAAATCAAAAAAAAACTTTTATTTTTGATAAAAAAAAAATAAAAATCAAAATTTTAAAAAGCAATGCATTTTATTATAGACTAGTTCATAAGGATCAAAATGGTATGCTTGAAACAGTTTTCCGACATTTACTTCTAATTGCTTTTTTTGTTTAAAAATTTGGAAATAACTGCTATTTTCGGTCCCTGCTTTTCTCGATACACTGATGCAAGAGCTAGAGCACCAAGTCTAGCTTCACCCATAGAATTCCTTAAATATGTTTTCACTCTTTTTAGGGTGGAACAACTTCTCTCCGCGGATGCAGTTGTAACAGAAATTACTATCAGTAAATGTAAAAACATGTAAAAGTTTGGAAAAAGTTCCTTGTTGCAATCTTGAATAGCATCTAGCGGATTTGATGGCCTTTATGGTAGTGTTTCCATAGATCAATTTCAGTTAATATATCATTAGTTTGAAAAATTATAGTCTCAAAAAAATATTATAAATTCATTTATTACATACTAACCAAAACAAAAATAAAATAAAAAATCGAAAATATTTCGGGGGGGGGCTTTGGCCCCCAGGGCCCCCCCTGGGTACGCCACTGGCAGTGGATATGTTATGTGCGGAATTATTAATTGTATGACTAATTTTTTGTTAACATCAACTGGGGTAAAGCTGGACGATACTAGTAGGTTACGAAGTGTAAGAAATGTGTTACGTATTATGGTATTAACATGATCGGTACATGACAAAGTGGAGTTGGTAACAAACCCTAAATATTTAATTTTATTAACATACTTAAGAGCAGTTTCACCCAAATAAGGTGTTGGAAATTCGATGCAGGGTTTGTATCTACTGATAGGAAGTATTCCCGGGATTAAGCGTCAGCTTATTGACGTGTGCCCAATTATTCATTGCCTATAAGTCCTCATTTAATCTGAAGCATGTGTCTTCCATTTGGAGCTTGCAACCATTTCGCGCAAACGTCAAAAATTTTAACCTCTTCTTGTGAATTATATTTTTTTATAAAAACCCGTGATTTATTCCGTTTAAACATTAGATAGTTGTTATTTACTTTATAAAGCAAGGTGTAAAAAATAAAAAATCATTAAAGGTATGTCTGGTAAAGACCGTCGCAGCATACAGAATGCAAAACTTATCTGTGGCCAATGTGAAATGGAGGTAAAGGAGAATGAACATAACATTGATTGTGCCAAATGTTACCATGCATTATGTACGAGCTTAAATAAACGTCAATTTGAACATTTATTAAAAAATGAGAGCGAAGAGTATATATTTAATGCTTGCAAAAAATGTGATGCAACAGTAAAAGAAGAATTAGTTGAAATTAAAAAACAACTAATGAAGTTGGATCAGCTGTCTTCGTTACAAGAAACAATGACATTCATGTCAAAACAATTCGATGAAATTTTACGAAGGGTAGCTGAAAATAAAAAGAAAATTGAAGTAGTACAAAAAGAAAATCGTTTATTAAAGAATGAAGTAAACAATCTGAAAAACTCAGTTCATGCATGAAAGAGTTAAAATCAACTGTCCTATTAGAGGCATTGAAGTAAAGGACGATTTAACAGCAGTTGATACGCTGTTAGAAATTGCAAAAGATGTAGGTGCAGACTTGAAGGAAGATGATGTTGAGGAGGCATTTTTTATTAAAAATAAAAATACTTAATGTCAGCAAAACCAAAATTGAAAGAAAAAGAAGAAACAAAATCAGTTTATGTGAACGATTATCTTAGTAAAGAGACTTTTAAATCTTTTTAGACATGCTAAAACCCTACATAAAGTGGGATATCAATCTGTGTACACCTATAGTGGTAGAGTTTATGTAAAACGAAACGAAATTTCTAAGCCAAGATTAATTAGATTGGAAATAGAGGTTGATGATATGCTTTTGGAAGCCACAACAAACAAGCTTCAAAAACGTAGATCTAATCTGCAGCCATCAGTAGCAGTTGAAGATACAGATAATGAAGATGAAACCCGTGCTGATTTTATGTCACCGTCTTAAATGCAAATATTATTATATTTTGATAAATCTTTAAATATTTCTATATTTTTTATGATTAATAGTTAACATTTTTTAAATTTTGAATCTTTTAAAGCTTATTTTTGTGGAATAAATTTTCCTATTTGAATATTATTTCAATAAACATAAGAAGCATTTTTTCTATTGATAAATTTAATAAATTTAAATATATGATTTCTAAATTACCAAAACTACCAAGTGTTATAGCAGTTCAAGAGACGTGGTTTAATTCAAATTTAGTTCAGATTTATAATATTCCTGGTTATGATGTTGTTCACTGCTGTAGATCAGATGGATATGGTGGGGCATCAATTTACATAAATAACAGTTTTCATTACAATATAGAAATTTGTTGTAGTAAGGATTTTATTAAAAATATTACAATATCTTTACCATAGAATCAATGGAAAAAATTTAAAACTAAAAACCTTTTATAGATCTCAAAAGTGCAATCTGAAAACATTTTTGAATTTTATTGAAAATTTAGGTCATGGTCGTTTTTTAGTTGGAGACTAGTATTATAGTTGGAGACTCCAAGAATAGTTGGAGACTCCAACATTGATTTCATTAACAACACTTCAACAGATTTAATTAATATTTTGTCAAGTTTTGACTATAAAAACTGTCATACATTAATAACTCGTCCGGAATCTGGGACATGTATAGATAATGTGTAAAGTAATATCCCAGATGAACTTTTGATAAATACCATTGAATGCTGTTTAACAGATCACAATATAATATCTTGTATACTAAAAAGTAATGCCACCAATTTCGAGTATGTTGAAAAAGTGTACCGAATATGTAATTATGAACGTGCAAAAGAAAGTTTAACTAACTATTTAGAAGCTTTTCAAGAAACTGGTGACTCTTCTGTCGATATTTCGCAAATTATATCACATATTGTAAATGCAACAATAAATTCTACTGTAGAGAAAACTGACAAAAAATTTATTAAAAATGAGTTAACACCTTGGATAAATTAAAATTTACAAGCTCTTATATTATATAAGAAAAATCTTGATGTTGAAAGTAGATTAAAAATAATTAGTAACGTAATCAGAAAAGCTTGCAAGCAGTCTATGAACAACTTCTATTACAGCCATTTAAATCAAATACAACATGAGCCGAAGAAATGTTGGAAATTTTTAAATGAAAATCTTGGTAGAAAGTCAAAGAATCAATTAAAAATAAGATTCGCTGACGGAGAGTTTATTTTAGACAACCAACTAACGAGAAACATTAAAACAACAAATTAATTATTTACCTGATGACTCGTGTAATGCCCTTAGAACATTAGGTCAATGTCAAAGCGTCTTCAATTTTTCTTATACTACAGAGCTAGAAATAGCTGAGCACATCTCCGAACTAGATGCTACAAAAAGCTCTGGTTCTGACGGCGTTTCAGCAAAAATACTTCAGGCGTGTAAGGATGTTATTTGTCCATACCTTTCGAGAATTTTTAACAAAATGATTGACACTTCAACATATCCACAGAACTTAAAAATAGCAAAAATTATACCAATACCAAAGGAATCTAAAGCTACACTGATAGAAAAGTTTCGATCAATTGCTTTGTTACCAATAATTGATAAGATTTTTGAAAAAATACTTTTCAAACAGCTTTCTTCATATTTTGAAGTCAATAATTTATTATACAATTGTCAGTATGGCTTTAAAAAAGGATGTGGCACAGAAGAAGCGGTTATAAACGTAATTAATAGTGTATGTAAAGGTTTGGATGATGGTTTCAGTGGTGTTGGTGGTATATTTTATGACTTCTCGAAAGCGTTTGACTTTGTCGATCACGATATTATGATAAATAAACTTGATTACTATGGTGTTAAAGGACGAGACTTGTTGTTGCTACGGAGTTATTTTGAAAATAGAAAACAAAATTAGTTATATATCAGGCTTTAATACACAGTCATTTAAACTATTTGCCTATTAAATATGGTCATAAAAAAACCAATGAATTTAAATTTCTTCAAAGAGCTCAAAATAGAGCACTGAAAACAGTTTTTAATTTGCCTCTGATGTATTCAACAATACCTTTGTATAAGGACATAGCTTTAACAGTTCTTCCTGTACAAGGCTTACACAAAATGCAACTTTTATTTTATGTTTTCAAATCTTTGTATAACATTGGGCATCATACAATCACGTTTTCAAGAAATCAAACAGCTTTTAACACAAGAAATAATACGAATTTAAGAGTAGCCCGTCGGTTGGAAACCACAAAACAGCGAGTAGAACACATTGGTAGTTTAGAGTTTAATAACCTTCCTCAGAATATAAAAAATATTGTTCGAATTTCCATTTTCAAAAAAAATGTTAAAGAGTATCTTTTACAAAATTTAGAAATGCTTCTAGTGTGATTATTAGTTGATCTCTGTTCTATCTTAAAGTTTTTTTTTTTTTTTAATTTTGCAATTTTTTATTTTAATATTTGTTACTTTTTTTTTCATACATATATATACTTCAGTTTATATTATTTTTATTTGCTAACTCGCCTCAACAATGTCTATAAGACGCAGAGGCACTACACATTGTAAAACAATGATCATGAATAAAAAATTAAATTATAAAAAAAAAAATAAAGGCCTAAACGATTCGAAATATATAGCTAAATATCGTCAGCATAGGCATGCATACGTGCATTTTTACAGACTTCGAAAACATCATTTATAAAAATACTAAATAACAGCGGCCCTAATACAGATCCCTGAGGAACTGCTGAATAAACTCCCTTAAGGCATGATTCCCTGTCACACACAATGACTTTCTGGGCACGTCCGGTTAGGTAGTTTTTAAGTAGGGTATGTGCGGAGTCCGTAAAGCCAAAGTAATGTTTTAGCTTTTTTTTTTTTTTTTGAAAAAAAAAAGAGCAGCAACACTCAGGAAATTCTTCCTATTAATTAATGTGTTGCTTTCTTTGGAAAGGGGATAGTGGAGAGATGAAAGGTGGTGAAAGAAGAAGGGCGTCAAACATGGCAACACTGTAATTGCGCGAGTAGATAAGTCTTAGAACAGTTGTTGCTCGCCACCTGATGTAGAGTTTGCGAATTTATTGATGCTTTTTGTTTCATAGCCCTGATTTGTTATTTTAATTCGGTGGGGTTAAGTGCTATGGGAACACCGAAGGTGGGCGCAGCGACACATATAAGTGATAGAAAATTCATACATATTATTTTTTTAAATTGATGTTGTCGTCACCGGGAATAGAACCTGTGACCATCTGTGTAACAGTCCAACGCGCTAACCATTACACCACAACGCCCACAACATTACGGATAAGTAAAGAGTGATCAACCCTATCAAATGGTTTGGAAAAATCCAGTAAGCACATTAACGTCACAAAAAATGTGCTTTTCTATGGAAAAATTAGCTTTTGGGAAAATAGTCCTTTTTCTAAATTATACTTCTTTGAAAAATGTACCTTTTTAAGAAAATAATTTTTTTTCGTAAAAAGAGGTATCTTTTTTTGGAAAAAGTATTTTTTTTTGGCAAAGTACTTTTTTCTTGGTTAAAGTATTTTCTTTTTTTGAAACAAAAGTGCGTTTAAAAACGCATTTTTTTATTTTGTAAAAGACTTCTTTGTGAAAAAGATACTTATTTGGAATAAGATACTTTTTTCGGATTATTTTTTCCGGTCTTATTCGAAATCTCCTTTCCAGGAGGAAACCGTAAACCAAATTTACGGTTGTTTGGTCCGGTGATCTAGGCTGTTCAATGTTGAGTTAGTCAGGAAAAAGGTGGACTTTATCCACTTTTTCGCCATCTCCGATGAAATATCAAAAAATCCCGTCATAGTGGAGGTCCCTTACCAAATTTCAAGTTTCTAGGTCAGTCACAATCACATTACTCTTTTATATATACAGATGAAAAATACCGTTATTTTTAGGAAAAAAATGTTTATTTAAACCCGTTATTTTTTTTTTTTTTTTTAAAGTACCATTACTTTAAAAGCCCGTTGCTTTTGGAAAAAAACATTACTTTTTTGAAAAAACATTACTTTTTTTGAAAAAACATTACTTTTTTTGAAAAAACAGTTACTTTTTTTAAAAAACCGTTACTTTTTTTTACAACTGTTACATTTTTTTTAACAGTTACTTTTTTCGTTAAACAAGTTATTTTGTAATCCTTTACTTATAAAACACAACCCGTTGCTTTTTGAAAAAACCCTTACTTTACTTTGAAAGAACCGTTAATTTTTTTACCGTTACTTTTTTAAAAAAAAGTAACGTTTACTTTTTAAAAAATGCCGTTGCTTGTTCGCACTTGTTGTCAATCTCCGGTGGAATATCGGAAAATGCCGTCTTAGTGGAGGGCTTTCTATATACCAAATTTCAAGTTCCTAGATTCAGTGGTCTTTTTGAAGAAACCCGTTACTTTGTTTTGGAAAAAAACGTTATTTTTTTTAAACCCGTTATTTTTTTGAAAAAAACTGTATCTAATGCGAGAAGCTTTCGCATCGCAAAATGAAACTCTACAATAAAATGGACAGGGTGAGTCACGTAATATCTAATTTACAAATAGGAAAATATTTTTTCCCAATATGAAAACAAATTCGGCTTATGTGACTCATCCTGTTCTTAATGTGGGAGAGTTGCATTTCATCTCGCGAAAACTTCTCGCAAAAGATACAGAAACGGGGTGCTGGTACTTATAAAAGAAAAATCGTTAATTTTTTTTAACACCCCTTTTAAAAAGCGGCATATGTGTATCCATTAGGGTGGGCCTTATTTTTCAACTTGCGATTTTTGGGGCTGCCCCCCTCTTAAAATATTTGTTTGGGTACAAAAATACACCATGCAAAAAATTAGAGTTCTAGCATAACGGGAAGATGTCCCGCATCGCCCTTGAAAATCGGGCCCCTTGGAAAAATGGGCATAATTAAAAAAAAAATTACAATTTTTTTTTCTTCAAAATTAAAAAAATATAAAATAATTTTTGTGTTGGGTTTAATCATAACTACTCAGATAAAAAATATTACTTTCCCAGAAAATCGCTAACTTACCCTAACTTTGTGTCAAAAAAATTAATAAATATTTTGGGGGTACCTCAAAGTGACTTTTTTGCATTTTTGAAAATTTTATTCAACAAAAATCAAAAGCCTGGTGTTTGCTGTCAAGTATTTTATTAAACACATCTCAGATATTAAATAAGCCAAGTATTACGGATATCCGTTGGCAAAAACTTTTGTTAGAGCATTTTGATTCTAGCGGATTTCAACGTTTTTTTTAAATTTGTATAGACTTTTTTTTTAACAAGATTTTTGTAATATTTCATCATTGTTATTGTGTATGGTATTTTATATAATTGTAATAACTTTATTATAAAGTATAATTTTTCGTGTTCATAGTTAACCTGTGTTTTCATGGGGTCACAATTAACCCTCGTATTTTAAAGAGTCAAAAATCACAAAGATGACAAAATAAATTTTTGTTTATGTTTCTAATTGTAATTTATTTACATTTTAAAATTAATTAAAATTAATTATTTAGTATAAATTCATATTTTTGTATTCATATTAAAATTGATTTTTTTGTACATATTCAGGAGTATTTTCAAAAAACGTATTTTTAATTTAATAGTGTAAAGTTCTAATTTTTACTAAATTGACCTACTCGAAGCAAATACAAGAAAATAATAATTAATCTGAATTGTCGCTTTGGCAAACGAAATGGCGCAAAACCTGCGAAAAGAACCTGCCTAATTCAGCGATGGAAGCACTTGGAGAGTGCAATAAAGAGATATTTCCAAACGTGCATATTCTTTTAAAAATTTTGGTCACTTTGCCAGTTACTACGTGCTCATCCGAACGTTCATTTTGAACAATGAAGAGATTAAAGACGTATCTTAGAAATTCGACTAGCGAGAGTAGACTCAATGGATTGGCATTAATGTCGGTTCATCGCCGAATAAATGTGCCGACTGAAGAAGTCATTGATTTATTTGCTGCCCAAAAAGCCCGTCGGCTCAATTTAATATTATAAAAATATTGTATACGTACCTATACATAAATAAAATTTTCTACACATGAGATTATATGAATATTTATTTTTTAAAGTTGAACCCCCCCCCCCCCCCCCCCCGAATTAAAATCCTGGCTACGGCCTTGCTCACAAATCACATATTACCTACAGTTTAATGCCCATATTTTGTATTTCCCCTGCGTTCAACGCTTATAAATCACACTTATAAATCATTACGTCACCGCGTTGTCTCAACACTGAACTAAAACGTTATCACTTCAACTGTCAAACCATTGCGTTATTATGGTTTCCTACATACAGGTAAGCACTGAACTAAAAAAACAAAAAGTTGAGAAAACCAGTTTTTTTTCTAAATTCAATAATTTATTTTTATTAAAATCTAATATTTTATATGTTTTTTAATTAAAACTCTTAAAACAATAAATCACTTTTTAAAACTTTTTCGAAAATTTAAATATTCGTAATAAAAAACTAATGTTAAGATGAATAAATGAAAAATCATTTTTTTATTAAGAATTTTTTTTTAAAAGTTAAATTTTTACAGTTTTAAAAATTAAAAAGACATTTAATATAAAATTTGTGTTAAAAACTTAAAATTTTTTGAACACCAAACATTTTCCATAAAGTTGTAAACAAGTTCTTTTAAACTATATTTACATTTACCATCGAAATCCAGTTTATACTAGATTTTGAGTATATGGTAGTGTATAAAATGATACAAGAACTACACGCAGAGAAAAAATATGATTGAACATAATTGCGCACACTAAATTATAATATAATGATCCTAATTATAATATATATAATTCTGGCTGATCATATTATGATTACCGAGGACGATTTCATCGCCATTTAAGATCATAATATGATTGCTACGATTATATTATGATTGTCAGGCACTGCAATCATAATATGATGGTCTTAAAATATCATAATATGATGATCTTTTTACTGCGTTTATATTTCGAAACCTAATTCAAACTGGATTTCGAGCATAATGTAAACGCAACCAAAAAAAAAACTAAGTGCCTAGTGAACAACTATATTAAGGCTTCTTTACTCAAGCGGATACGTTTCGTAAACGGACTGTGACTCTATATAATGTGTAAAAATAGTATCTACATACGACCATTTGTTTAGTATGTAAAACAGAGACAACATTCTGTTTTACATACTAAACAAATGGTGACGGATTTGCTGAAAGTAAGAGACAACATATTGCATATAGGTTAGGGCGGGTCGATTTAAAAATCGCTCAACCTTCAAGGAAAATCGTATTCTAGGGATCAAAACCATACCCCTAAAACGAATTCTGATGTCCCGACTTTTGACCCAAAGGGTCAAATTTTGAAAAAGCCTACTTTGATATTTCAAAAAGTAGGAGGAATCTCTCCAAGATTATTGGAGCAACTTCTTCTCCGGTAGACGCGCTAGCAGATTAATGCATAAATCATCATTCTGGGTGACCGTTAAGGGGTTGAAATTTAAGTTGAAAGAGGGTCTTTTTAGCCGTGTTTTTATAGCAAAATGTACAAATCTCGTAATAGAGATATTTCAGAAAGTAGCAGATGAATGTATAAATGATATTCGATTGGGTTGGATTCGATTGGGGCACTCTAAATGGGTCAAAGTGGAATTTTTCAAAATTTGACCCTACGGGTCAAAAGTCGGGACATCAGAATTTGTTTTTAGAGGTTGGTTCCTTCGGCAAAGTTTCTTATTTTGATCACTAGAATACTATTTTCCTTGAACGTTGGGCGATTTTTTTGCCTCCATACAAATCGACCCGGCCTAATGTAGGTACTATCTTCACACATTGTATGGAGTTATAGTGCGTTAAGAAACGTATCCGCTAGAGTAATTAAGCCAGTAGTCAAATTTGTTACACTTTTTGCTCAAAAATAATGTCAAATGGGAAAAACCAAAAATGGCCAAATGGCTTAAACGCCACTTTTTCCCGCTAAACGTGTTTAAAAATGGCTAAATCTAGCCAGAAAGTGGCTGAACTTGCAACATTATTCCTTACTTACAGGTAAAGAGTTTCCAAAAACTTTTTCTTTGAATCTTTACTTTTTAAATTTTATATTATTTTAAAATTATCAAATTTGTAGTAAAAATGTAATTATAATAAATTTGATATAGAAAATAGTATACCAAAAAAACATTTAAATATGTGAATTTGGTATTATTAATGGCAAAGTAATTTCATTACAGAAGCGAAGTAATGCAGGGGTAAGGAGTTTAACTTTTTACCAGTTAATGTAATACCAACGTATTACCTAGATTTTGACAAGTAGCGTTAACCGTTGATTGGTTGTAGGAACTTTTTTCAAAGTTGTTCTCCGTATGTTGTAATAAAGAAGTTATCAAGTTTTATTTAGAATTCGATAATATGATCTTAAACCAAACAAAAGTAACACTAATGTAACAATATGCAGTAAAAATACAAAAATATGCACAACAAATCCAAAAACATGTACTTTTAACTTGACGATTTTTAAAAATTTTTGTTTAGCCCTTTCCTTATCGGGTTTAACCCTTTCATTAACATCGCTCAGCCTATACCGCTAGAACTCCAGTGTAGACGCCCCTAAGACGGAATTTTGAGGAATCCTACGTGGAGGGGCAAAACGGGAAAAGTTTCCCCTTGGCAGCCTGACCAAACCCCTTGGGATAGAAAGTTGAAATATTCAATATGTGTTCTATCGGATATGACCCAACTGCATAGTATGTTAATTTTTGGAATTTTGCACAGAAACGTGGTAAAATAGGCTAATAGGGGGAAAAGGCGCCAGGCCAAACCGCTGAAAATAGAACTTGAAATTTGGTACGTCTGTTTCTAATCGCGATTAGACATATTTATAGATCCGATTTTTGGAAATTGCTATGACGAGGGGCAGTAAATCGAGGAATTTGGAAAGTGGGCACCTAATCACGAGTAGATATCTGTATTGACGGGATTTTTGGAAATTCCCACGGGGTGGTGCCAAAAGGGGGAAATCTCCCCTGATGCTAGGAACTTGAAATTTGGTACTTGAGTTCCTAAACAGGAGCAGACATCTGTAAAGAGGGGATTTTTGGCTTAAAGTTTTCCCCTTGCCGGCCTGGCCACACCACTATATCGAGGAACTTGTGTAAAAATATCCCCTTTTGGGAGAAGCTAGGAAGTTGCAAAAGCTAGGAACTTGATTTTAGTATGTGGGTTCCTAATCAGAACTAGACATCTGTATGTATACTCAAAAAATAAGTTAGTAAAACGTCTTGTAAATCAGGTATACCATCTGTCAGCAAATTTTTTGCTAAAATTATGTTTTCAGCTAAGATTTTAGTTATACTTATTCATCACTTGTTATTCATCACTGTTTTAAACTAATGTTTTACTAATATTATACTAATGTTTTACTAATTTATTTTGCTAAAAAAAATTGTACTGATAAGTATAGTAATAGTGTGTACGGCAACCAGATTGAAAGATATACGCAGCATCAGCAAATTTTTTGCTAAAATTATGTTTTCAGCTAAAATTTTAGTTATACTTTTTCAGCACTTAACTGTTTTACTAATTTCCTAGCAAAAAATAGTGCTTCCAAGAAGCGCTTGTGGAAGGCCTTCTTTGAACCCGAAGCGCTTGCTTAAGGCCTTCCAGAAGGCATGATTTTTGTTCGCGATGTCCCACTTGGTACACTCAAAAAAATAAGTTAGTACAAAAGTTAGTAAAACGTCTTGTAAATCAGGTATACTATTTTTTAGCAAATTTTTTTTCTAAAATCGTGTTTTCAGCTAAAATTTTTGTTATACTTATTCAGCACTTAACTGTTTTATACTAATGCTTTACTAATATACTAATGTTTTACTAATTAATTATGCTAAAAAAAATTGTGCTGATAAGCACATTAATAGTGTGGACGACAACCAGATTGAAAGATATACGTAGAATGAAGCAGATGTCGCGGCATATCAAGATGTAGTAGAGAAGAGGAAAATGATACTAAAAAGTACAACTCTAATAAGCATCTTTTAGACAACCATCGATGTAAGTAGTTGAAAGAAAATTTTTGTTATGTTATATATATTTATTTCTATATATTTTCAGATATTAAATTATTCATGTCGTCAATGTGGGAAAATGAAAATTTTTATATTTCGTAATTATTGTAAATTATTTTTAAAAGAATCACAAAAATATGATTTATGATTTTTAGCAAATAAATTAACTAAATTACAATTTTTCTACAAATTTTTTGCGTTTTTTTCAGTCTACTAAAATTCAGCAAAAAATTTATTAATTTTTAGCAAAGCATTTTTATTTCTAATCCACTAAGTTTTAGCAAATGTTTTGCTGAATCTACTAATTTTGTTGCTAAAAATCAGGTCGCTGATTTTCAGCAAAAGATTTTGCTGACATTAGCAATTTTTTTGCAAGCACCCTCCTACTAAAATTTTGCTGACTCAGAAAAATTTTTTACAAACTTTTTTTTTTAAGTGTAGGTCTCTTTTAAGCAGGTGAGAAGCGCTTCGAGAAGCTCTTCTGGAATAACTTCGAGAAACTCTTCTGGAAGCTCTCATTTCAAATCGATTTTTGAACATGGAGACACCTTCATTGTAAGGCCCAAACTATTAATCAAATTTATCTAAACCACTTTTGTACCGAATATAAAATAAAATTTCTAACAAAAATGTACTTAACTAACAATTAAGTAATTTATATTTTATAAAAATAAAATGATGTAATTATTTTAATTACTTTTTAATATAAAACCAAAAGTCTATTCATTATAATATAGTTTTGTTAAGATTTTTTTTAAATTTTTTAAAAAAATCTTTAATATTTTAAAATAAGAACTAAAAAACATTACTAAAGCTGGTTGTTATAAAAATTTCAATGGCAGGTTTTTAACTTTCATACAGTTAATGACGTTTTTCCTAAATAAATTAAATTGATTTATTGAAACTTTATTGCTTCATTGTATGCATTCTTCATTGCTTCATTGTATGAATTCTTTATTGCTTCATTGTATGCATACTTTATTGCTTCATTGTATGAATACTTTATTGCTTCATTGTATGCATACTTTATTGTTTCAAAGAAGGCACTTTGGGAAGCACTACAGAATGCCTTAAATAATTCCTTTATAGTATGCATGACGGTGAAGTGATATTTTGGAAGCTTATAAAGGCAGCAACTGCTTACCAAATCGAGTTTTTTTTTTGCTGGAATTATACTAATGTTATACTAATTTATTTTGCTAAAAAAATTGTGCTGATAAGCACATTAATAGTGTGTACGGCAACCAGATTGAAACATATACGTCGCGGCATGTCAATATGTAAAGGGTGTTTTGTATAGAGGTATAGAACTTTGAAATGGAATAAAACAAGGATGAATTTTTTAAATTGACATGAAATTTACTTTATTCTGAAGATAATCTTCTGGCATTATATTTGAAATATGACTTCCGGCATATGACCTTCAAGGCTGGCTCGGACGTAGTCTAATCTGGAGGACAAATTTTCGATGACTTTTTCAAACATTTGTGTCCGTAACTCGGCGAATGTTGTCCTCCAAATGGTCAATCGTTTCGGGCTTATCGGCGGAGACTAGCGACTTCACATATCCCCACAGAAACTATGCAGTTACCAAATGTTTCCTTCACTCTTTGTAACAATTTTGTATTTTAAACGTTATTTTATTTAAATAAGACAAAGGAGAAATATTTCTTGATATCGCTCGCAAAAAAATTACATTTTTTTATAAAACTCTTTGTTATTTGCTATGATTTTTTTTGTAACAAAATTTTTATATATATAACGAAGTTCTGTCCAATCAGTGCATAAAGCCATCACTTTTAAAGCGTCATATTACCAACAAAGCGCCCTAGTTTAGAAAACAAACCAAAACATTTTTTTTTGCAAAAACATAGCGAAATGAAAGCTAATCAAACTAATACTAAATCGTTTTCTGGTACTACAAAAAAAAGCAGGAGAAGCATCATTTTTAGTCTCTTACCAAATGGCAAAATGCGGCAAACCTTTTACAATTGCAGAAGTACTAATATTGCCAGCTACAAAGTCCATAGTGAGTTGCATGTTAGGAGAAGACCAAGTAAAAAAACTTGCATCAGTATCTCTGTCAGATAGTACAGTGAGCCGCAGGGTAAATGATATGGCGTTAAATGTAAAACAATTAGCGATAAATTAAGCCATAATATTCAGCCCAATTTGTGCCGCGCTAAATGTTAGAAGTAGTATTTTCTTACTTCCAAGTTTTGTTGTTGCCACTTTGTTTTTTTCAGTGTATTATTCCAACAAAAACCAAAAATGGAAGATTACTACCCAAACTAACTATTCAACACATAAAAACATTGATTTTGTAGCTATTAACATAAATAATGCGTTAAATTCATAAAAAGTCAAAAAATCCAAGTTTTAAGGGCCACCCTAAATATCCGTTTTAGGACAAGTGAGGGGCATTCTAATAAGCAAGTATTTATTGTATTTAATTTGTACACTCAAAAAATAAGTTAGTAGAAAAGGTAGTAAAACATCTTGTAAATCAGGTATACTATTTTCAGCAATTTTTTTGCTAAAATTATGTTTTAAAATTAAATTTTAGTTATACTTATTCAGCACTTAACTTTTTTGAAGTAATGTCTTACTAATATTTTACTAATGTTTTATTAATTTATTTTGCTAAAAAAATTGTGTTGATTAGCACATCAACCAGACTGAAAGATATATGCAGAATGAGTTAGATGTCGCGGCATGTCACGATGTAGTAGTGACGAGGAAAATTATACTAAAAAGTACAGCTCTAGTAAGACATAATATAAAAAAAATTAACCATGGAAGATTTTTGTATCTGTTTTTCATAGAAAAAAAAACAAAATTGTGGATTAAAACAACTTAATCTATTAATTAAATAAAAGACAAAATAAAATATTTAAATTTAATAAAGATTAAATGTGTATTTGTAAACTAAATGTTTATATATATTAATAATCTTGTGTGGTCAAATTGCAAACAAATATGCAATAAGTAGAAAGACTAAAGCGAAAGACAAAGACATACATCTTAGGTAGATTTTTCTGTTTCCTTTTTCTTATTGCAAAAAAGGGTTGTATATGTTATATTTTCGTTTCGTTTCTATCATTCTCTGCGGCATTTGCGTTCGTTTAAAAGATATCATCATTTAGACCAGCGCTATTCAACCTGTGGTACGCGTACCACTTGTGGAACGCGAGACTTATCCAAGTGGTACGCGAAATCTTTGAAAATTTAAACCATTTTTTCATTAATTAATGCTTTTTTCCCAAAATCGTTTTTTTCATCCTTAACGTATACTTTTTTCTGAAATTTTTTTCCATCCTTAAAGTATACTTTTTTTTGATTTTTTTTTTCGAAATTCCGCCATCTGTGCTATAAATTAACAACTAAAAAAAACACCATTTGTGTTGATTTGTTGTGCTATATGTTTTTTTTTTTTTTTTATTTTTGGAGAAATTTTCAAGCTTTTATAAATATGTTACACTTTTTGTAACAATTTTGTATTTTAAACGTTATTTTATTTAAATAAGACAAAGGAGAAATATTTCTTGATATCGCTCGCAAAAAAATTACATTTTTTTATAAAACTCTTTGTTATTTGCTATGATTTTTTTTGTAACAAAATTTTCATATATATAACGAAGTTCTGTCCTATCAGTGCATAAAGCCATCACTTTTAAAGCGTCATATTACCAACAAAGCACCCTAGTTTAGAAAACAAACCAAAACATTTTTTTTTGCAAAAACATAGCGAAATGAAAGCTAATCAAACTAATATTAAATCGTTTTCTGGTACTACAAAAAAAAAGCAGTAGAAGCATCATTTTTAGTCTCTTACCAAATGGCAAAATGCGGCAAACCTTTTACAATTGCAGAAGAACTAATATTGCCAGCTACAAAGTCCATAGTGAGTTGCATGTTAGGAGAAGACCAAGTAAAAAAACTTGCATCAGTATCTCTGTCAGATAGTACAGTGAGCCGCAGGGTAAATGATATGGCGTTAAATGTAAAACAATTAGCGATAAATCAGATTAAACAAAGCGAATACTTTGCTCAAAATAGATAAAAGCACCGATGTAGTAAATTGTGTGAAAGTACTTGTATATATTCGATATATTTTTCAAATGGAGTTTAAGGAAGAGTTTTTGTTTTGTGAGAACCTGCCGACTTATACATAGCAATATGCCAAAATCGACTTTTTGCGAAAAAGAACTTTTTTATTGTTGAAAATGGTTCTTTAGGATATCAGAAGCAACTTTTGTTCCGCGACTTTTTTATAATTTCGGATATTTAGGGTGGCCCTTAAAACTTGGATTTTTTGACTTGTTATGAATTTAACGCATTATTTATGTTAATAGCTACAAAATCAATGTTTTTATGTGTTGAATAGTTAGTTTGGGTAGTAATCTTCCATTTTTGGTTTTTGGTGGAATAATACACTGAAAAAAACAAAGTGGCAACAACAAAACTTGGAAGTAAGAAAATACTAATTCTAACATTTAGCGCGGCACAAATTGGGCTGAATATTAATGGCTTGCCATGCAACACAGTTGTTAATGACATTAAAATCTAAAATTCTGCAGTGGTGCTTGAAGATAACATTCCTACTTCAAAAGTTATAAGTGAATGAAGGTCAAAAAACCCCATGTTTTCATTTTTTTCGCCTTTTTTTTTACATTTTCCTAATTTTCTTGTAAACGAAAAATACGATCGCCAAGCACCACGGCAGAATTTCAGATTTTAATGTCATTAACAACTATGTTGCATGGCAAGCCATAATATTCAGCCCAATTTGTGCCGCGCTAAATGTTAAAAGTAGTATTTTCTTACTTCCAAGTTTTGTTGTTACCACTTTGTTTTTTTCAGTGTATTATTCCAACAAAAACCAAAAATGGAAGATTACTACCCAAACTAACTATTCAACACATAAAAACATTGATTTTGTAGCTATTAACATAAATAATGCGTTAAATTCATAAAAAGTCAAAAAATCCAAGTTTTAAGGGCCACCCTAAATATCCGTTTTAGGACAAGTGAGGGGAATTCTAATAAGCAAGTAGGGTATCTGACTCTACCCACGAAACATATAAAATCATTCGGGATTAATAGCTTGAAAATGAAAAAGTTGTTTTTTTTTGGCATATTGCTACTTATACTACAGCAACTGAAATATTTAAAAAGTTAAATCACTTTATTGAGGAAAATAATTTAGACTGGAAGCGATGTGCAGGACTTTGTACTGATGGTGCCCGGGCAATGACAGGTAGATATAATGGCGTAATCACGAAAGTGAAACATGTTGCTCCGAATTGTAAATTTACTCATTGTGTTATACATCGGGAAGCTTTGGTTGCCAAAAGAATATCGAGTGACCTCAAATAAGTTCTTGATGACGCCGTACAGATTGTTAATTTTATAAAATCAAGATCACTTAATTGTCGCTTGTTTAAAGATTTCTGTTTTGAAATGGACAGTGTATATACCAGTCTTCTCTTGAATACTGAGGTTAGATGGTTGTCAAGGAGGAAAAATTCTTACTCGTCTTGTGGAGCTACGGTCGGAAGTTCAAATATTTTTATCACAAATGAACAATGATTTCTCCAATAAATTCTTAGATACAATTTGGTTGGCAAAGTTAGAATATTTAGCAGATATTTTCTCGCGTTTAAATGATTTAAATTTAAGTTTACAAGGTTCATCAAAAACTGCAAGGAAAAATAAAAGCCATGATTAAAAAATTAAATTTAATGGTCAATACTGTTGAAAATAACAATTTCGAATCATTTTCCAAATAGGAACAATTTCTACTTGAAAATGAAATTGAACCCACAATTGAATTAAAAAAATGCATTACCAGTCATTGTAAACTGTTAATACCAGTCATTGTAAACTGTCAATGAGTATTTTCCTGAAAGTCACGAAGTATATTTATGGATACTAAAATCCGTTTTTAGGATCAACATCATTCCACATTGAGCCTAAAAGACAGGGAATCATTAATTGATATATCATGTGATCCAGCACAAAAATTTGTTTTCCAAAACACAAATATTTTAACATTTTGGATAAAACAGAAAACTGAATCGTTATACCATGAATCAGTTAAATATTTGTTACCATTCAACTCTACATATTAATGTGAAAAAGGATTTTCATCAATGTTAATAATCAGAAATAAATATCGAACATCATTAAATTTGGAGCCCAGTATGAGATTAAAATTATCAAAAAATGAACCAGACATAAAATCTTTAATAACAAAAATGCAGTGTCAGCCATCTCATTAATTTGTCATACATATTTATAAAATGAATTTTAAATATATTTTTGTTACGCTTTGATTAATTTTAAATATTTTTTTATGTTTATTTTCTTTAACAGCAAATGAAATCGCTGAGATCTCACTACTAAATATTTTATGTTTTTATTATTATCTGTTTACTTTTTTTTTATTAATAAATGAAATGAATAAAATATTTAAATATTTTTAATTTTTTTGGTTGTGTGTTGAGCCTATTTTTTCATATATATAATATTTTTTTTTTTTTGTGGTACGCGAAATGTTGTTCGTGAATTTTGTGGTACGCGAGCCAAAAAGGTTGAATTAGGCAATAATTGATGTAAGTAGTTCAAAGATAATTTCGTTTATGTTATATATAATTATTTCTATTGTTTTTAGATATTACATTAACTCATATCGTCAATTTGGGAGTATGAACATTTTTATATTATGTAAAGTATTGTAAATTATTTTAAAAAGAATCACAAAAATATGTTTTATGATTTTCAGCAAATAAATTAACTAAAGTATAATTTTTCTACAAATTTTGTTGAGTTTTTTTCAGTCTACTTATATTCAGCAAACATTTTATTAATTTTTAGCAAGGGTTTTTAATTTCTAATCTACTAAGTGTTAGCAAAACTTTTGCTGAACCTACTAATTTTTTTGCTAAAAATCAGCTCGCTGATTTTCAGCAAAAGATTTTGCTGACATTAGCAATTTTTTTGCAAGCCCCCTCCTGACTAAAATTTAGCTGACTGAGCAAAATTTTTTGCTGACTTTACTAACTTTTTTATTTGAGTGTATTGCAATTCTGCATTTTAACTGTATATAAACAACCCAATAAAGAATATTTTAGTTAGTCATTAACATTAACACAAGCGTTTAATTTCAACGCTTTCACAAGGTCTTCTTGCAGTTCAAGTGCTGTAAGAAGAAATCAACAAATGTATCTAATCTTAGTAGGCTATCCAGGTTTATGTGCTTAGACAGCAACAAGCTACAGAGACACTCACCATTTTGGTGACCCCCCGTACCAGCGGTAAGGAACTCGAAAATTTCAGTGACATACCTATCCAAGCTTCCGAGTCGATATACACGAAACAGGCAGCTCTTTGGTGGATTCAATGTTTCCAGATAATTATATACAGTCAATTCAATACGCAATGTAGCTGTTGAACATGTTCAGGTCTACAGCGAGTCATCCCAACTTTATCAAATTCCAGGGAAAATTCAAGCAGTGTTTAGTAGCACAAATCTACCCACAGTTATTGCACACTCAACATTTGGTAATCCCAATTGCAGCAACAAACAAAAAGAACGACTATGGCGACCATAGAGGAGATCGTTACGCAACAAGATGTATTGGCTTTGGACATAAATATCCACAATAAGAAAAACCGCCAAGGAGAGTATAACGCTGGGATACTACAACAAAAAGGCCAACGAACTAGCCATACTATGGAAAAGGTTTGAAAACACGGATAATACGATCCGATTGCCGAATGTGCCAGAGGACCATCCCTATTTCAAAAGTGGTTTAAATGAAGATATAGTCCAACGGCATACAACATTGTATACGAAATGGAAGGCAACATGAAGGCATTAAAGGCCACAACTTCAGTGAGCCAAGCTAAACCCTTGGAACATAACCCGTCAGTGCTACCTGCAAAACAAGCAGACAAGACAGAAGTCTCAACAACAAATATTCATTGCAACAAAAATAAGATGTTGGACGAACTACTGGCAGACAGCTCAAGCAGAAAACCACTGCAACAGTTGCACAATAAAATATGCGCTGACATCGAAGAGTACGACTTGGAGCAATACTTAGCCACAGAGGCATCAATTTGGGACAAGATAATGCGCGCTCAAGAAATTCAAGAAGGTCTCATATTGCCACCACAAGTTTCATCAATTTATTTGCCAAAGGTAACAATACAACCCTTCAATGGTGAATATCTACAATGGCAATTTTTTACGACTTATTTAACGAAATGGTCCCCGAGCAGCAAATCCTAGCCATACAAAAGATGTGGTTCCTGAAAAACCATGTTAAGGGAAAAACTCAGAATCTTATCCAGCATTTGTCACCAACGCACACTGGTCGAAATCATTGATCTAGCGGCGCTTAAGTCAAAAATTAAATCTTTAAAATCGTTTAATGTTTTGCATTGTATCGATTACCGATACTTTTCTGAGAAACTCTGCGTTTTTACTTTTATTTTGCTTTCAATATTCGCTCAGCTGTTAGCTGTCAAACATAAAGTTTGCTGCAGCAAGTGCATTTTAGGAATTTGGCGCCTAATTACTCAGTGCGTGTTTCTTGTCACCTTTAAGTCAATTGTTTATCAATTTTGAGCCTAAAAGTTGTAATTGAAAGACAAAGGTATGTATTAACTAAAAAATAAATGTTTGTGACCTGTGTGTATCTAGTTTAGTAGTAGTGAATTGTAGAAGTTGGAATTTGTGATAGGGCGTTTAAAGTGTTATATACTATTGTTTCATGGAGTGCAACTTTTGGCGTTCGATCGTGTTCGGTCCAATTCTTTTTTTGTTTATTAATTTGGATTATTGTTGTTGTGAATCGTCCAATATGGCATGCCAGTTCGCGCAATGTATTTGGTTAATTAATTTTTTAGGCACAATGAATGTTTCCAAACGCACACTTTTCTTAATTTGGCACAATGAAAACATCCCAACTAGAAAATTTTCGGCTGTGGAGGACCACGTATTTAACAATATAATAGACAAAACAAAGTATGCTGAGGAACAGTGCCAAGAAATAAAAAGAAAGTTGCGGAGCTTTATAAGCAAATTAGTTGAGAAGTGGAAGAGTTGCCACAGAACATTATCTTATTTTGAAGAACGTAACAAAGAATGGTTGGACAGTGAAATAATATTAGTTGAGCCGATAAGTACCACTTCTTTTGGACGACCTGCAAAGGATTTCACAGAATGTACCTCTAAAACCCAAGTCAAAAAAGTTTCACAGCTTGTAAATAAAACTTCTTCCCATGAACTTATGGTAGCGACGCGCGTAAGTTTACACAAAGCAGGAAAGAGAAAAGCTTCAGATGTGGTGTCCATGGTACATTCTGATACCGAGGTCGCAGCAAAAATTCAAAAAACCATTACTTCTACGGAAAAAAATTCTATTCCATACAGCCCTGATGAAGCTTTAGCTCTTTACGTGGACGGGGATTTCACAAAACACTCGTATAAATTAATGCAATCTGGTGCAAAAATAAGAAACTCAAACATATATCCAACATATGATGCATTGTTATTAGCAAAAAAGAAGTGCTATCCCGTCGGAGTCCAAATAACCGACACATCTGCTGAAGTGCCCCTACAGACCTTGGTTGATCATACTGTTACAAGGATCGTTGAATCACAGAAGGAAATTTTCGTCAACCTCAATGAAGACATCATTACTGCTATATACAAGTGGGGATGTGATGGCAGCAGTGGACATTCCACTTACAGGCAAAGCTTTTCTGACCCTGAATCGAACAGAAATGATGAAGCTTTATTTGCAGTGTGCATTGTGCCACTACAAGTCAAAATGGGAAGCGTTATTCTATGGGAGAATTCTCGGCCTTCTTCTACTCGGTTTTGTAGACCAATTAAATTGATTTATGAAAAAGAAACTTCTAACTTAGTCAGAACTGAAATTGAAAGAGTAAAACAGCAAATATCTGAAATTATTCCAACACAGTTTGAGTCGTTTCAAATTCATCACCAATTTCACCTGACAATGATCGATGGAAAAGTTTTTAGTGTGATTGCAGAATCCTCGTCACAAACATGTGGCATTTGTGGAGCAACACCAAAAGTTATGAATGACTTAAATTCTATTAAAAATCTACCACCTAATACTAATATGTATGAGTATGGCTTGTCAACATTACATGCTTGGATAAGATGTTTTGAATGCATTTTACATATTGCATATAGATTGCCAATTCAAAAGTGGCAAGTTCGTAGCACTGATAAATCAGTTGTACAACAAACTAAGCTGGATATACAAGAAAAGTTAAGAAATGAGATGTGTTTACTAGTTGATATACCTAAACCTGGTTCGGGAAATACCAATAGCGGAAATACAGCTAGACGTTTTTTCCAACAACCAAAATTGGCTGCACTTTTAACTGGAATCAGTGAGGAACTAATCAGTAGATTTAGTGTTATTTTACGAACTATGGCTTGTGGGTATAAAGTTAATACACATGCTTTCAAAATATATTCCTTTGAAACAGCGCAAATATTTGTAGAAAAATACCCATGGTTCTATATGCCATCTTCCGTTCACAAAATTTTAATCCACGGTGCTGACATCATAAATAATGTCTCGCTCCCAATTGGCATGATGTCAGAAGAAGCACAGGAAGCCCGAAATAAAGATTTAAGGAATTTTAGAGAGCACCACACACGCAAAAATTCAAGAAAAAACACAATGGAGGATTTAATTCACTCACTTCTTTTCTCTTCTGATCCTCTCATATCCTCGCTCTCCAAACAACCATCTAGCTACTCCCGAAATAATATAGACATAGGCAGTGATGTACTAAATTTGCTTTCAGAGCCAATTATACAAGATGACGCTGTTGGTTCTGATGATTCTGAATAAAAACTCGTATATTTGCCTTAAGCCTATTATTTCCAACATAACTGTACCAATATATACATATGTCGTTTTATTAACACTGAAATAAGCACTGAAATAAATAAAAATTGTTTAAAGTTTAATATAACAGAAAAAAAATTTTAAAAAATAAATAAATTAATGTTTAAAAAAAAAAAATGATTTTAATATTAATGTTTAATATATTTTTAGCCCAAAAGAATGTGAAACATTAAATATATTAACTTTATAATGTTTTCCTGAATGAAATAAAAAATGTCGTAAATATGAAAATAATTTAAACTTTCACAAAAAAAAAAAATATTAATATATTTTTAAAAATTTTTTTTTTTGTTTAACATTGTAGCTTAATCTATTTTCAACTAAAAAAAATATTACACAAGCAAAAAAAAAATTCCCTAAGCGCTATTAATTAAACGCCGCTAAATGAGCCTTTTCGACCACAGTGCAACGGCTTGAAAAATACTGCAAGATAGATACAACAATGCCAGAATTCTAACCTTTACATTTTTGGAAAGGTTAACCCATTAATGCCTGACCCCCCGATTCCATTGTCCAATATCGATGAAATTTCACACATTCTTTACTAAAGGCTTTGGAAGTTATTTGATATAATTTTCTTTTCGATTTTCCATACTTGGGACTTATGAATTAACCACTGATATAAAATAATTCCTCTGTGGGTTTTTAATTAAATTATTTTGTTATGCTCTTCCATGTAAAACTCTTCATTTTTACTTGAAAATAATCGACATTTCACGCAAGGGTACTTCATAAAACTGTAAAATACGTATTTTAATGGTCACGTCATGGTCACCTGTAGCCCAAGTGACTGGTACTACCCAGCTACAAATTTTTTGCACTTTAAAGAATACCTAACACTATTAGCCAACAATAAAGCTTTCCGATGTGTCGCTTCTCCAATTTTTCAGAGGCGATTTCAATTCTTTCTTTCAATTTTTCAGAATATGAAAATTTGCAAACAATTCAACAGATAATTACCAACCCCCAATTTTACACCAACATTTTCCTAAAGTATTTTAATCCTTTCTCCACCTACCTGTAAAAATCAATTTGATGCAACTCCTACCTGGCTTAAGCTATAATTTTTTTAAGATGGCTCCTTTTTGGGTATTTAAATACCCAATAGGCAGGAATGGGTTAACTGAACAGCACAGTTTACCGTCTGATAACCTGTCTGCAGCAGCTATTAAATTCCTCCACGACACAATAAGGGAAATAATTGCAGCCCTTCACAAGTTGGGTGTAAGTACATAAACTTGGGGCCCAATCAGTATTCATATAATCATCAACAAATTGGACATTGGAACTCATATGCTATAGAAGCAGTCACTAGCACAGCCAAAGGCAATTTCATTACTACACTCAAAAAAATAAGTCTGTAGAAAAGTTAGTAAAACATCTTGTAAATCAGGTATACTATTTATCAGCAAATTTTTTGCTTAAATTATGTTTTAAACTAAAATTTTAGTTATACTTATTCAGCACTTAACTGTTTTGAACTAATTTCTTAGTAATATTTTACTAATGTTTTACTAATTTATTTTGCTAAAAAATTGTGTTGATTAGCACATCAACCAGACTGAAAGATATATGCAGAATGAATTAGATGTAGCGGCATGTCACGATGTAGTAGTGACGAGGAAAAGTATACTAAAAAGTACAGCTCTAGTAAGACATAATATAAAAAAATTAACCATGAAAGATTTTTGTATCGGTTTTTCATAAAAAAAAAAAATAAAATTGTAGATTAAAACAACTTAATCTATTAATTAAATAAAAGACAAAATAAAATATTTAAATTTAATAAAGATTAAATGTGTATTTGTAAACTAAATGTTTGACTATATATTAATAATCTTGTGTGGTCAAATTGCAAACAAATACGCAATAAGTTGACAGACTAAAGCGAAAGACAACGACATACATCTTAGGTAGATTTTTCTGTTTCCTTTTTCTTATTGCAGAAAAGGGTTGTATATGTTATATTATGTTAGTTTTTCGTTTCGTTTCTATAATTCTCTGCTGCATTTGCGTCATTTAGACAATAATTGGTGTAAGTAGTTCAAAGATAATTTCGTTTATGTTTTATATAATTATTTCTATTGTTTTTAGATACTACATTAATTCATATCGTCAATTTGGGAGTATGAACATTTTTATATTTTGTAACGTACACTCAAAAAAATAAGTTAGTAGAAAAGTTAGTAAAGCGTCTTGTAAATCAGATATACTATTTTTCAGCAAATATTTTGCTAAAATTATGTTCTCAGCTAAAATTTTAGTTATACTTATTCAGCACTTAACTGTTTTGACCTAATGTTTTACTAATATTATACTACTGTTTTACTAATTCATTTTGCTAAAAAAAAAATAGTGCTGATTAGCACATTAATGAATGAATTAGATGTCGCGGCATGTCAAGATGTAGTATTGATTACACCCAAAACAATAAGTTAGTAGAAAAGTTAGTAAAACGTCTTGTAAATCAGGTATACTATTTTTTAGCAAAATTTTTTGCTAAAATCGTGTTTTCAGCTAAAATTTTTGTTATACTTATTCAGCACTTAACTGTTTTATACTAATGCTTTACTAATATACTAATGTTTTACTAATTAATTTTGCTAAAAAAAATTGTGCTGATAAGCACATTAATAGTGTGGACGACAACCAGATTGAAAGATATACGCAGAATGAAGTAGATGTCGCGGCATGTCAAAATGTAGTAGAGAAGAGGAAAATGATACTAAAAAGTACAACTCTAATAAGACATATAAAAAAATCAACCATGGAAGTTTTTGTATCTCTTTTTCATACATAAAACAAAATTGAGGATTAAAATAACTTAAATTTTGCATTGTCACCGGCTTATGAAAATAATTGTCTATTAATTAAATAAAAGACAAAATAAAATATTTATTTATTTAAACTAAATGTTTATATGTGTGGTCAAATTGCAAACAAACATATACAGAAATGTAGACAGAGTAAAGTGAAAGACAAAGACACACATCTTAGGTATGGTTCCTTTTTCTTATTGCAAAAAGGGTTGTTTTTTTCGTTTCGTTTGTTTTTGTTTATTTTTTCGTTTCTATAATTATCTTCGGCAGTTGCGATAGCATCATTTAGACAACCATTGATGTAAGTAATTGAAAGACAATTTTTGTTATGTTATATATATTTATTTCTATATATTTTCAGATATTAAATTAATTCATGTCGTCAATGTGGAAAAATGAAAATTTTTATATTTCGTTATTATAGTAAATTATTTTTAAAAGAATCACAAAAATATGTTTTATGATTTTCAGCAAATAAATTAACTAAATTACAATTTTTCTACAAATTTTTTGCGTTTTTTTCAGTCTACTAAAATTCAGCAAAAAATTTATTAATTTTTAGCAAGGCTTTTGTATTTCTAATCTACTAAGTGTTAGTAAAACTTTTGCTGAATCTACAAATTTTGTTTCTGAAAATCAGCGATCTGAAAGATTTTGCTGACATTAGCAACTTTTTTGCAAGCATGCTCCTGACTAAAATTTTGCTGACTCAGCAAAATTTTTTGCTGACTTTACAAACTTTTTTTTTTTTGAGTGTTGGAAAATGATACTAAAAAGTACAACTCTAGTTAGACATATAAAAAATCAAACATGGAAGATTTTTGTATCTGTTTTTCAGACACAAAACAAAATTGTACATTGAAACAACTTAAATTTTGCGTTGTCGTCGGCTTGTGAAAGTAATTGTCTATTTATTAAATAAAAGACAAAATAAAATATTTTAATTTAATAAAGATTAAATGTGTTTTTGTAAACCAAATGTTTATAGAGATTAATAATAGTGTGTCAAATTGCAAACAAATATACAGCAGGTAGACAGACTAAAGCGAAAGACAAAGACACATATCTAAATTAGATTTTTATGTTTCGTTTTTCTTATTGCAAAAAAAGGGTTGTACAGTGGACTCGCAGAAACGTGAACATCCAGAAACATGAACACTTTTTTTACATTGACTATTCCAAAACGTGAACAAAGTCCAATAGCTCTGAAACGTGAACACATTTTTTTTTATAAGAAATGTTTCTATTTCTTCAATATTTTAGTAATTTCGGTAATTCCCGAATAATAATTTCACCACGTTCTTATAGTAAACATCTTTTCTAACGTGAACAAAAAAACTCATTAAATATTTTCGTGTATCTCCGAATTTAAGAATTTTTTATATAAAAATTGTTTTAAAACGTATAGAATTAAATTTAAATGGAATTAGCAGTTATTTTTATAGTAAATGTATTAGAAATTAAGAGCTGTTAAATATCAAAAACGTATTAAAATCAACAATTTGGGTATGCAAAAATTGTCTTAGATTCTGAATTTGGTCTACTTAAAAAAGTCCCAGAATTAGAAAGTTTTCTAATACGAAAAATTTCTTAAAGTATTAATATTTTTCTATAGGCAAGTGTCTGAATATTTAAAAAAATATTCTAAAAATGTATGTTTGAATTTCAGATTTTTCAGGAGAAAAATATTCAAAATCTTTGCATATTGTATTTTGTGTTAAATAATCAACATAATGATTGGTTCTGAAGTACTTGGAATATAATTTATTCTAAGTGGATCAATTCTGTAGTAAAATCAGAAACGCGAACACCCCTTTAAAAAATTAGTTCACGTGTTTGAGAGTTCACTGTATGTATATGTTATATTTTGTTATTTTTTCGTTTCGTTTCTATAATTATCTGCAGCATTTGCGTTCCTTTAAAATATAGCATCATTTAGACAGCCATTGATGTAAGTAGTTGAAACATAATTTTGTTTCTGTTATATATAATTATTTCTATTTCATTAGATATTACATTAATTCATGTCGTTAATTCGGGAGTATGAACATTTTTATATTGCGTAACAAATTGCAAATTATTTTTAAAAGAATCACAAAAATATGTTTTTATGATTTTCAGCAAATAAATTAACTAAAGTATAATTTTTCTACTAATGTTTTGAGTTTTTTCAGTCTACTAATATTCAGCTAAAATTTTATTAATTTTTACCAAGGGTATTTTAATCTCAAATCCACTAAGTGTTAGCAAAACTTTTGCTGAATCTACTAATTTTGTTGCTACAAATCAGCTCGCTGATTTATAGCAAAAGATTTTGCTGACATTAGCAACTTTTTTGCAAGCATCCTCCTGACTAAAATTTTGCTGACTCAGCAAAATTTTTTACTGACTTTCTAACTATTTTTTTGAGTGTATTGTAAATTATTTTAAACAGAATCACAAAAATATCTTTTATGATTTTCAGCAAATAAATTAACTAAAGTATAATATATCTACAAATTTTTTGAGTTTTATTCAGTCTACTAATATTCAGCAAAAATTTTATTAATTTTTAGCAAAGATTATTTAATTTCTAATCTACTAAGTGTTAGCAAAACTTTTGCTGAATCTACTAGTTTTGTTGCTAAAAATCAGCTCGCTGATTTTCAGCAAAAGATTTTGCTGACATTAGCAATTTTTTTGCAAGCACCCTCCTGACTAAACTTTTGCTGAATCAGCTAAGTTTTTTGCTGACTTTACTCACTTTTTTATTTGAGTGTAGACGAATTCCTCAAATTCTTAGAAAACAGTTTCCAAACTTTGGAAGCAATCACTAAACAGTAGCAACAAGGGCATACGCTAATGAAACGAAATACAGTGCTTGCCAAAATAAATATTACCCTCTATACAGATGTCAAGGGTCAACTTATTCACAAAATGTTGCAACACTTAAAGACAAACAATTTATGCAATAATTGTCTTAAGCCAGGGCATTTCGCGAATAAATGCTCCTCTCAACATTGCAGCACAAACACAACACCTTGGTGCATAACTATGAAAGTATTAATTCACGCCAAGTCACGAAAACAGTTCCAGCTGAATATACGGTTGCTTCAGCACAACATCATTTCGCCCGGCAGAGTTACGTGTTATTGGCGACAGCCAGAGTCGGGATCCAAGCAATTCATTTGCAATTCGGCGAGTTCACGGCAGTTTTGGACTCCGGATCCCAAATTAAAATCGTGACGGAAAGACTGGTAAACAAACTCAACATTAAACCATCAGAAAATGGCAGAAAATCGAAGCACACGAACAAACATGTTAATGTTAATCTACAATCCATGACAAGCGGATGTAAAGCAAGATTCGATTAGTTCATGGTTGATTGGTTAATTGGTTTAAGTGGCAGCTCACGCTACTCGTGAGCATCAAGTAGAGTCAAAAAGCGACTCCGTTTTGAAGAGACCACACTACCCGTAAGGAACTAATATCCGGAGTAATAGACCCACCCCGTTCGGTTAATATAACGTAGGAGATCACCGAATCCCACACGTGATATTACCGAGAGGTCGTCCAGTATATGGTCACCCAAGATCCGGAGTCGAATATTCTGCAGCGCCGGACAATCGCAGAGAAGATGCTCCACAGTCTCCTCCTCACCCGGTATGCCGCAGCTGTGACAATGCGAACCGCGTACAATCCCAAGTCTAATGCCATGCCTACCAATCAGCCAGTGACCGGTCAGAACAGCCGTCAGCCTCGAGACATCCCTCCTGCTCCTGCTCAGGAGAGAGTTTGTACGCCCTAGGTCGTAGTAGGGCCACGTAAGTCTCGCGGTCCTACAGGTATCCAAATTATACCACCTGTCCCCCGCCCTGCGAATATAGTGCCGGAAAATTTCCCCCTTAACAGTCCCCAGCGGTGCAGCGACTGACACCGATGTGGAGACGTTTAAGGCAGATCCTGCCCTTGCCAATTCGTCTGCCCTTTCATTACCGTAGAGGTCTCTGTGGCCGGGTACCCAAACTAGAGTAACTTGGGATAGACAGCTTAGCCTGGACAGTTCCTCCCTGCACTGACCAACGAGAGCAGAGGATGTGACGTACGAGCTCAGGGACATTAAAGCCGCTTGGCTATCGTCGAAGATGCCCACTGTCCCTCGAGCCCCCCTTTCAGACAGGAGTCTGCAGGCTTCCCTGATAGCCAGAATTTCCGCCTGGAAAACAGTAGCATGATCAGGTAGCCTGAAAGAACACCGCAAGTTACACTCACCCGAGAAGACCCCGGAGCCTACACCACAACTCATCTTTGAGCCGTCGGTGTATACCCTGATGTCAAAACCACATGTTCATACTCCCTAGCATTATTCCCGCTCAACCAGCTCAGGACATCAACTTTCTATCATGGAAAATACCAGGAAATTTTCAACTGGCTCTTCCGAAATTGAACTATACCAGTAAAATTTACATCCTGGTGGGAGCAGAATATTAACAATATTTAATGAAGACCGGTAAAATTAAATTATCAAATAAGTAACCAACGCTCAAAAAAACACAAACCTAGGCTGGATAGTGAGCGGTAAAATAAAGAGCGATGTCGGAAATTCAGCAATAGTTATGCGCAGCTTATGGTGAAGATGAAGCAACAACAAATGAACTCATACAACGATTTTGGGAATTAGACAACTTCGTGACAGGTAAAATCTCATAATCGACGAGAAAACGTGTGAGCCGCACTTTGTTCAAAATACCACCAAATTATAGATTCATAGACCAATTGACATTTTCAGAGAACCCAAGCGCTCTAGGTGAGACAAAAAATATAGCCCTATCACGATTACAAGCCTTAGAACAAAGACTATCAAGGGATCCATCGTTAAAGTCCCAATATAAGCCGGAAAATAGCACCACCAAGTTTCGCGTAGTTTTCTTAAATTGTAGCAAATTCCTATCCATTTGAACATTTTATTTTATTCAAAAAATTCCCTTGAAATTACGTAAAAAATTAAGTTGTTTGAGAAAAAAACTTTGAAAATGAAGATATAATAAAAAAGATTTTATTTAATTTAGAAACTTACACTATTGAATAACAAACACGGAAAAAACGTTGAAACTTAATTTAGCCTTTTACATTGAAAAAATTAAAAAAAAAAAACTAAATTAAAAATTCCTAAAGTTACAAATGAAATTATCTTTTGTGTATAAAAAGATCACTCCAAAAAAATTGGGCTAAATTTTGTGTATAAAATTATATACAAAATGATAGAGGCAATAAATTGTAATATTGTATTAACCCATTACTGCCCAGGCGGTAATTTTACTTACCAGCACTTTAAAGAAGTATAAAACATTACGTATTTAAAAAAACTATATTTTGTTTAACTTAACATGTTTTAAAAAAACAATTTGAAGGATATTAATTTTTTGTCATCCTTTCGCGTTTGGGGAGATATTCGCCAAGCTCTACTTTTATTATAAAAACAATTGTGGTGTAATGGTTCGCGCGTTGGACTGTCACACAGATGGTCCCGGGTTCAATTCCCGGTGCCGACAACAACAATTTAGAAGAATAATATATATGAGTTTTCTATCCCTCATATGTATCGCAGCGCTCGCCTTCGGTGTTCCCATAGCACTTAACCCCACCGAAGTAAAATAATGAATCAGGGCTATAAATTAAAAAGCTGCAATAGGTTCGCTAACTCTCCATCAGGTGGTGAGCAACAACTGTTCTTAAAAAACTTATCATCTCGCGCAATTACTACTAAAAGTTAAAAATACGGTGGAATATCATAGTGGTAATTTTACTTACCATTGGGTCGAAACATATAGCAAATTAGACAAGATTTAATAAAATCGTTTACTATTGAACAATGTACGCGCTATTAAACGATATATGCTTAACACTTGTTTTTTACTCGCTATGGTTGATTCAATGACAAGTCCGTTGGATTAGGAGCTGATACTGTTCTCAGTTAGCTAGAAGTTGCAAAATCTCCATTGTCTCATAACATATACTTTGATAATTTCTTTACATCGCACTGTGGGTGAAATGACCGGTTTTTGAGGCAAAAAGTGCAATTATAAAGTGTACTATTTCAAAAAATGGATAATGGCATTTTGTACTACACATTTTCAAATACCCAAAAATAAAAAATCAGAATCAGGCGGCAATTCATGACTTAAAGCCAAGCTGTCAAAGTTGTAGTTTTTTTGGTTTGTTTTGTTCTCTGACATTCTGCTTTATAGTGCCTGGTATTTAAACTATTGTTTAACAAAATATTATAATCTAAAACAAATTTTCTATAATGGAGAATATTAATTCAGGTACGCTAAAAAATATGCTATTGATAAGTTTCATTAAAATTTGGTTGTAGTAAATATTTGGTTGCGACAAAGTGTTTCGTCTTTTCTGTGTAGTTTTGGTTGTCGACCGTGTGTTTCTTGGAGTAGTACTTTGTTTATTGGGACATTTTGTTGGAACACTATATATGTGGAGATAGGTAATGATGTGAACTTTCATGTGTTTGTATAACCAATTGCACCAAACTGCGTTAAATTATTCATATTTGACTTTTAAGATTGCGTAAAAATAAAAAATACGGATATATATTTAAATTTTGGTTACAAATAATGGATGTGCAAATAAAAAATCTTGAGCCTTTAGAATATTTTTTGATAAATGGTAGAAAGATATCAGTAAAGTATGAACTTATTATGACTTTAATTGATGGGAAAGTCCTGAACGTGTTTACGGAAACAAAGTCTTCTCAGTCGTGCCCAATTTGTGGTTCAAGTCCGAAGCAATTTTTGGTCAATAAATGATATATACACTTCATATTAAAAAATTGCCAATTCGAAGTACTGAATACAAAGTACTACTATAACAGAGAAAAAGTGAGATTCAATAATAATTCTGGCAGAAATGGGTCCATAAGCCGAAATTAATGGGTGTGGCTCAACGAACGATGGAGAAAATGCTTCTGAGGCGAGAAACAAATTTTATAAAAATTATCGCATAGAGCATGCACGAGAGGATAACACAAGAGAACACAAAATATATGATGTTTTTAACAGAGAAATTGATTCTTCTGACCCATTTTCATCCAGTATTTGTTTAAAGAACCGCCATTCAGTAAAGGAAATTTTCCAGCTTCCAAGAGAAGTTATTACTCTTTTAAAGATTCCTGATATTCATGATTATCAATTGCCGACTACGTCAAGTGCTACCGCAAATGAAAATTTTTCTGATTTTGAAGAGGAGACAGATGTAGCAAAAAGCTAATTTTATGTTATTAACTAGCATTTTTCTAGCATGAATGCTGTCATTATCCAAAGGCCTTTTTTACTATTAACGCACCCACAACTAATATTACTTTTCCTGTCACTGAAAGTGGATGTGTAAGTGGGTGTATAGCAAACAATAGAACTACTAGAAGTGGGCGTGGTTAGAGCGGATTAGGTACCCACAGTAGTCATCTTTACCAAATTTCAAAGCTCTAGCTGCTTCCTATGATTTATTGCCTCAAAAACCGGTCATTTGACCCATAGTGCATCGTACCATCTTTTGTGTTTACTAAGCACAGACAATTTTTTTGCTACAGGTAATTTGCAGCTTTTAGCAACTAATTAAATGTCAAGTTATTGTTTATAAAATTGCTGCACTTGTATTTAACAGGAACTGTTTGAAGTAACAGAATTGGTAAGGCCAATTGCCTGAAAAAATGCCAAGGGTGATAGTGTAGCTCTTTTTGATGAGACGAATGGGCCATACGGTAGAGAGACAATGCACTTGTTACTGTTCTTACAAATCATGGTACCATGGAACCAAAAACAAACGCTAAACGTATGAAGCGCAACCAAATCGCATATTAACGTAAAAGTTCCTGGTGCTATTGCGCAGTATAACAAGTGTATGGGGGTAGAAGATCTACATGACAACGCGTTGGCTAATTATCGGATTGCTGCACGATCCAAAATATATTGGTGGCCACTGTTTATAAATTTGCTTGTCAATATGGTGTTTAATGCATGGAAACTGCATGCATCAACAATTGAAGGATCAAAACCAATATCGCAGCAACAATTTCGTGCAGCTGTTGTTAATGAACTTCTTACATGTGCAGAATCGCCCAGAATCGAACAATCTTCAAGGTCTACATCAAATTTAAAACAAATTTTACAAAAGACGTTGCTTGATTTGTCATACTCATACGTCTTTTGAATGTGAAATTAAAAAGCTTTTAAAAATTTACAAAGTAAAACAATTTAATTTAAAATGTTTATTTTACTAAAGGCCCGCCATCTAACGTTTTTTTTTCAACTAGTGCTTATTTCGTGAATGGTAAAACTTAGCTCATGTCTGATTTGACAGATAATTAGTTTTATCCTTCCGCTGAACGAATATGTTTTGTATGTTCGTTATCTTGTGAAAAAGGGAAAGAAACTGGCATCCTCATCGATAAACCAAAGCGTGAAAAGCCAAAAACAGTGCGTACACCCCAGAATATTGCTCCTGTGGCAGAAAGTGTGCTTGAAGCGCCATCAACATCAATTCACCGTCGTTCTCAACAATTGAACATTCCGGAGACATCATTGAGACGAATTTTGCATAAAGACCTTGGTATGTCGCCATACAAAGTCCAATTGGTTTAGGAGTTCAAAAAAAAAAGTTATTTTGCGGACCCTTTACGTTTTTTAATGATTTTTTTTTTTAATTTTTAATAAATACTATAAAATAAATTATGAATTTTCACTTTAAAAAAAATTCTTGTATTATTTCAAAAACACTAAACATATCGGCCCTCTGGTAAGTAAACTTACCATCTCATATCTCAGAAACCAGTTGTTCCATTTTCTTGAAACTTAAAATATATCTTAGTTACACCCAAAAACTACCATATGCAAAGTTTCAACGAAATTGGTTAACATTTTCGGGTAGCGGGCATTAATGGGTTAATGTAATAAATACATTTTTATATCCCAAATATGACTGACAAATTTTCTGCATGGGGTAATATACAATTTTGTTCAAAATTAAATTATATTTTTTTAAATATGATATAATATCTAAATATATATATTATTTTGTATTTTGCAATGTCTAGGTATATATAACGTCATTATTAATTAGATTAGTTTTAGCGTATTCTAAATGCAATATACAATAATATATTGAGCGAGATGCAATAAGACGCAACTATATATGACAACATATTACATTTTTTCAACGAAATTAATTTTACATATATATGAATTTTTATAATTATGTCCGGTTAAATACACTGGCAGACAAAAACTTATAAGTGTATATAAAATAATGTATTATTTTATGCAAACGTTTTAATTTGGGAAATTAAAATAAAATTCAAATATATGATAAAGGAACAAAAAATTATGATACGCGTAGCGGTGAAATTTAACACTTTGTATATAAATATGCAATGAAAATTATTCAAGTTCGAGGCCATACTCTATATTTCTTTATTAGGATATTGTCCCAACAAATAATCTATAGAGTTTTTTGTTTTCAAATTTATTATTTGACCCTTTCAGGAATGTGTTGATAGATCTATTTCGGGAATTTTCTAGGTTACCGTCATCAGAACACGTTTTGAAAGCGGTAACAATCCCATGCCAAACATCAAACATTCATATAAACTAGTTTACTCACTACATGAGAACTAATATATGAGCTTTAAGTTAAAGATTATAACCATTGATCAAAAAATAAATTGAAAACTTGTTTGTTATGTGCAATAATTATAATTTTCTTTAATCAATTTTTTAAATAAAAACCCTTTAAAATTTCTAAAAAAAAACTCTATAGATTATTTGTTAGGACAATATCCTAATAAAGAAATATAGAGTATGGCCTCGAACTTGAATAATTTTCATTTTTACTGCACAATTAAAGGTCGAAAAAAACATAATTTTTATTTTTAATAAAATTTATATCAAACTTGTAAATATGTTTAAAGTTTAGGAAATTTTGACGTATTTAAAAACAGCGTTAAAATACTCGATAAAACACACATTTTGAAAGTCATTTTGATACTATGTCGTGGACCAAGGCTGCTACTTATTTGAATTATTTTAAATATTGGTGAACATATGAAATAACATCTAAATATATATTGTTTTGTATTTTGCAATTCACTGTTTTTTCGCCTTTTTCAATATCCGACTTTTTTAAGATCGAGGGCATCCCATCGGGGCTATACTCCATGTCTTGTATTAACAAAATCCTAAATTTTCCAAAGAAGCGTTTAAACTCACTTGTCTGATTGTAGTCTCATAGAAATAATCATAAAAAAAAATATAAAATTGGAAAATTTCAAAATACACTTGACATCGCCCAGGTCATATTTAAACAAAATTACGTATTTCCAATTTACTTGGCTTTTATTTTTGAGGATTTCAGATGACTTTTAAGCGTTCTTGTGTGTTTACCCGTCATTTTTAACTTTTTCGTCAATACAGTGCACTCGGGAAAACGTCAACTAATTCAAACCGCGGGTGTTGACGTTTAACAAATTGTTGACGTTTACAAATGTAAAATTTTTAAATAAAAAACATATCTGCTTTTAAAAGTTTTTATTAATTATAAACTAAAACCAAACATAAACAAATTCAAAAAGGAAACAAAAAAGGCATTCAACCTGACTAGAAACATAGAAGACAACTAGAACTAAAAGAATACATTTTAAATAAGATCATATTTTTAATTGTACATGCACTCATATGCATTTAAAAAAATCGGTTATTTTTTTCTGCTGTTTTTTTCTTTCCAACACTTGGAAGAGAGCCTTCTCTCTTAAACGTCTTAATACATTTAAGTCATTTTGCTCAACATTCTCGCATTGAGCCCAATCCAAAGCCCTGTTTAATATTTCGACGGCTTCGCTTGGTTTTATTGTCTGCACATTTGTATCTAAATCGTTCTCCTCATCATCGAGCACTTCTAACTCCTCAATTTCACACGAATTAGAAACATTATCCAGCAAAATATCTTCATTCCACTCCTGAATGTATGAAACTGTATAGTCAACCTAAAGAAAAAAATCAAAAATTACCTGTCGTGTTGTTGAAACAATTGTAAAAATCGACAAACCTGAGGGTTTAGTTCATTAAGCAGATCAACTGCAAGCTCCATTTGTTGCTGAACGTCTGAGTTCATATTTTCTTTCAGTATGCTTAACGGAATATCTTCCTCCGGATCTGTCTCATTTTCCGTGAAACGTAAAACATTTTGCCAGCATTTTACCATTGTATCTTTGCTTACTTTATTCCATGCGGATTCTAGAATTGTAACAGCATCCCTTAATGTAACACTTTTCATTGACTCTACTAGATCTAAATTTTTTGCCGCTACCATGGCTAAGAGGCTGTTTCTGTAGTACAGCTTCGTTATTTTGATTGCGTTCTGATCCATTGGTTGGATAAGTGGGGTAACATTTGGAGGAAAAAACATCGCAATTATGTTTCCATCTTCGGTTGTAAGCTCCATTTCACTTGGGTGAGACGGAGCATTGTCGATTAGGAGGAGCGCTTTAACTGGCAAGTTCTTTTTTAAAAGAAAATCTGTTACCTAAAACTAGAGAATCTTAGCTACTGAAAATGATATTTTCTCTGCAGCACAAAAAATATTAACCTGCGGCACAAATGATTTGTGAAACCAATCGCTAAAAATGGCTGATGTCATCCATGAGGACTTGGAACTTTTGTACTCAGTAGGGCAGTTGAAATTTTTGAAAACTCGTGGATTTTTTGCCTTCCCAATCACCAACAATTTAAGTTTATGACTTCCGGAAGCATTAGCACAACATAAAAAAGTGACTCGTTGTTTTTCAGTTTTTACGCCCGGAGCAGTCTTTTCGGCACTTGATACGTAAGACTTTTCTGGCAAAATTTTCCAAAACAATCCCGATTCATCAGCATTGTATAGCTGATCATGGGATAGACCCATTTCTTCAATTTTTTGCTTCAGCTTGACTTTAAATGGTTCGACAAGCGAAGGTTGCGAAAATAGCTTTTCCCCAGTTATTTTAAGCAGACGAACTCCAAATCTTTTTTTAAATCCCTGCAACCATCCATCACTTGCGTTGAACGAGCATTCTTTTTCTTTCAGTTTAAGATGGATCTCTTTGGCTTTTTCTTTGAGCGCTAATGCATTTACCGGATAATTCCTTTCTCTCTGCTTAACAAACCACTTGTACAGACGTTTCTCCATTTTCGGCAACTCTGATGCTCTTAATGTCTTTCTTTTTCCTGGACCGGAAAATGTGTTATTAACACAGTCCAAAATCTTCTTTTTTTTCATTTTTATCTTGCTAATTGTTGACTTTGATACACCATATTGCTTCGCTAAAGCTACCGCACTTGTACCCTTTTCTAATAAGTCCAAAATAATTGCCTTTTCTTGTAATTTTAGCACTTTCGGTTGTTTTGAGCTCATTTTGGTAATGTGATACTTACGAGAACAAAAAAGCAACTGAACATAAATAAAAATATAATATGTATGTACGTGCAGTTGCAACTACTTTTCTACTCTACTTATAAGGGGAATCCCCAATTTCAGATGTGATTTCATAAAATAAATGTGTGTGTGTACAAATTTGTGTATTTTAACTGCTGCTAAATTCAAACTTTTGTTTTATTCAGAGTTGACGTTTTAGAGCTTTGTGGTTGGGTTGACGTTTTAGAGTAGGCAATGTAAAAAAAAAGCGTTGACGTTTTGGGATGTTGACGTAAACGAGCGTTGACGTTTTCCCGAGTGCACTGTAATTATAACTTTCTTTAATCAATTTTTTAAATAAAAACCCTTTAAAATTTCTAAAAAAAAAACCGTTATAATACAAAGACTAGTTTAGCTGCTTAATTTTAAAATGTCGCATTTCAAGGAGCAACGATCAAAATTTGTTTAGGTTAGGACGAAAAGAGGATTCGGAGAAGGGAAAATGCTTCTCTAATCCGGCTCAAGTCCCTGAGGACTTACACTTAAGCCAGAATGTCGGCTTGTTGTGCGCTTTAAACAATCGGTCCTATGTCACATTCCTATCCCAGGTCCTATGTCACATTCCTATTCCCATTTCGACCCGGATCCCGGCAAATGCCGGGCATTCACAGAGATAGCGTTTCAAGGTCTCCTCGTCCTCCTCACAGGCCCAACACACTCTCGAGTCCGCCCTACCAATACGGTGGAGTGGGCCCTTAGTGTCGAGTGTCCCGTGGTGATTTCCATCAAAAGACTCAGTTCCTTCCTACATTAAAAAAAAAAAGTTTGTAAAGTCAGCAAAATTTTAGTCAGGAGGGTGCTGGCAAAAAAATTGCTAATGTCAGCAAAAGCTTTTGCTGAAAATCAGCGAGCTGATTTTTAGCAACAAAATTAGTAGATTCAGCAAAAGTTTTGCTAACACTTAGTAGATTAGAAATAAAAAAGCGTTGGTAAAAATTAATAATTTTTTTGCTGAATTTTAGTAGACTAAAAAAAAACGCAAAAAAATTGTAATGCAAGAAATGTCAGGGTTATAATCATACTCAAAAATATTATTCACGAGAACCAATATGTGTCAGCTGTGCAGGAAAGCATATGTCTGCATTATGCACAGTTAATAAATCCTCTCCTCTAGTGTGTGTAAACTGTAAAGGTAGCCACCCTGCAAACTATAGGGGGTGTGAAGTAGCAAAAGAGTTGCAAAAAATTAGAAAGCAATCAATAAAACATCAAAAACGCAAACAAATCCAATACAGCAAAAAGAAAATAATGTGAGGCTTAGGCAAATAAACTCCTATCAAAATGAAGAGCTCAAGTAGCTAATGAGCTCAAGTAGCTAATGAAAGAAATAATAGAACTTATGATAATAAACAAACTATACACGAAATATCTCAAACTCTCAACAAGGTTAATAAAAGGCTTGAAGAACAGAGTCGTATTAATGAAATGTTATTCAATAGTCTAAAGACAATTGAGTCTAGACTACAACACCACAACTAAAAAAATACAATGCCTAAAAATCTAAGTATTGTAACGTGGAATGCCAATGTTTTACAAAACCACCAACTTGAGCTTAATTTATTCTTAAATGAACAAAAAGTTGATTTATGATATCTGAAAGCCATAACACGAAACAAACGTGTATTCAAATTAAAGGATATAAATGTTACAATGCAATACATCCACTAAATAAAGCAAAAGCAGGTGCATCAATATTTATAAAAGAAAGCATTAAACATTATGTAACAGAAAAAATAGAAGAAGAAAATATGCAAGTCATCGCAGTTAAGATAGAAATAAAAAACAAACAATTCAATATAGCAGCAATATATTGCCCTCCAAAATACAACCTAAAATCATGTGAATATGTTGACCTTTTCAAAACATTAGGCCCCTGTTTTATCTTAGGAGGCGATTTTAATGCAAAAAAATTATATTGGGGTTCACGGCTTATAACAACTAAAGGAAAGGAGTTATATCATGCTGGTAAGATAATGAATTGTTTTTTTCACTCTGGATGTAAGCCTACTTACTGGCCAGCAGATCCAAATAAAATCCCTGACCTTATTGATTTCTTTGTAACGAGAGGTATCGCAAAAAATTACATACAAGTTGAAAATGCACAGGACCTGTCATCAGATCACTCGCCAGTCAAGTTAATGAATCTTAATGAGTGCTATAAATTTAGGTCCTATTTGCAGTGATAATACTGTAATTAGCAACAGTTTAGGTAACTTTCAACGTTTTTTGAAAATTGGACATTGGAATATAACTAGTTTTTGTGCGTCTGCTACTAATGTTAAGATTGATGAAATTAGACATATATTAGAGGGCAACCATTTGGATATTTTTGGGATTAGCGAAACATGGCTTAAACCTGCTATATTATCTCAGGTTGTAAATATGCCTGGTTATAGTTTATGCAGGAATGATAGGTCGTCTGGAAGAGGTGGAGGTGGTGTTGCATTGTATTTATCGGACAGTATTAATTACAGAATAGTTTCCCCGTCTGAGAATTGTGAGAATTGTGAGGCTCTTTTCGTAGAGATTGCAGTCAATGATATAAAATTGTTGGTCGGTGTTTGCTATTTACCTGATGGTGACTTAAACGCTTTTGAGGAATCTGTAGGTGATTTAATAGTTAGATATTCCAATGTTATTATTATGGGCGATTTTAATAATGACATGTTTTGTCCAGTTGATTCTGTTTCGGTTCGTTCCGTGTGTCAGCGATTGGATTTAGCTTATCATCATAATAGTATACCAACGAATTTCCATGTGGGTTGGAATAGAACATCTCTTATCGATTTTTTTCTCCTAAGTAATTCACTTTCCGTGGGTACATCTGGTCAGATGCAATGCCCTGGTGTAACCCGACATTCCCTCATTTTTATAGCTGTTGATGTTCCTAACCCGTCATCGCAGCGATTTATATCGTATCCGGATTATAAATCACTTAGAATGGATGATTTGGAAGCTGCCTTTCTTGGTTGTGATTTTAGTGGCATGTACGTAACTAATGATGTGGATATGCAACTCGAAGTGCTCATGTCGAATATAGGTACCTTACATGATTTGGTACCAATTGTTCATCGTAGAGTCGGTATAGATAGGGCTAACTGGTTTAATGACAGGGAAATTTCTTATCAGGTTTCGGTAAGGGATTTGGCGTATAGTCATTACCTTCAAAATAGGACCCCACGGAACTGGGCCATTTACTGTTCAAACAGGAACAAAGTTAAAAGAGTTATAAGAAAGTTGAGGATGCGTGCTCACACGAGTCGTTTTCAGAATTGTGGTCCGAAACAAATGTGGGGTTTTCTTAGAAATAATGGGTGTCTTGAATCAGAGGAGCATTTAACCTTTTCTGATCCAGATGAGGTCAATGATTATTTTGTTAGTTGTCAGATACGTGACTTAAATGACTATAACGGAGATATGGATAGTTCTATAGTAAGAGGTTTCAGCTTCACATGTGTTGACACTGGCACATTACATCAGGCATTGCTTAAGATTAAGTCTAATGCTGTTGGTCATGATAACTTGTCGTTGAAATTTTTGAAAATTGTTTTTCCATTCATTTCCTCACACTTGCTTCATCTTGTAAATAATATTATTAATTCGTCGTGTTTCCCTAGTAATTGGAAAATTGCTCGAGTTGTCCCTATTAAAAAGGAGGGCCAATCTAGTGAATTTGAAAATTTGCGTCCTATTTCGGTTGTTCCTATTCTCTCTAAGGTAGTGGAACATATCTTGAAGGACCAAATGATTGAGTACCTTGATCTCAAATCGCTTATTCATTCATCGCAATCTGGATTTAGGCGAGGATACAGTACGACCTCTCTATTGCTTGGTTTGACTGATTCTATTAGGCAGTTTTTGGATGACCGCAAAAACGTAGTACTGCTTTCGATTGATTTATCTAAAGCCTTTGATAGGTTGATACACTCTAGATTAATATTTAAATTGTTTAATGAGTTTGAGTTTTCTTATAAGGCTTGTGAATTAATTAGGTCCTACCTCCATGGGAGGTATCAATATGTCTCTATTGGTACATCTATGTCCCGTACTCGTCGGATTACTAGTGGTGTCCCACAGGGGTCTGTTATTGGCCCACTTTTATTTATGATTTATTTGAATGACCTTTTAGAAACAGTTAATGGTGTTTCTTGTGTACCTTACGTATACGCTGATGATGTCCAGTTTGTTTGTTATTCAGATGCTGAGTTTGTTGATGTGTTAGAGATCGGGGTTAATTATGTGCTGCGTGAAGTAGTGTCTTGGGCGTCAGATAATGGATTTCGTGTAAATCCGCTGAAGACAAAGTTAATGGGGTTTGGATTTAATACTGAGGAGATAAATGTTACGATTGGTGGTATTCCAGTTGGATTTGTGAATAAAATGAAATGCTTGGGTCTTGTTTTGGACGATCAGTTAAATTTTTCACCACACGTCAATTATTTGTCTTCCCGTGTATCCTTCTTATTAAAAAGGTTATATTCGTTAAAAATTTATTTACCGTGTTCGGTAAAAAGACAGGTAGCTACTGCTATCTTAATGCCACATATGTTGTACTGCGTGGAAATTTTTTCTAGTACTCCGGGGTACGTATTACATAAATATCATCTCGTTTTTAATAGGATTATTCGCTACGTTTTCAATTTAAAAAGGAGAGATCATGTATCTCAACATACATTTAGTTTTCTTGGATCGTCTTTTGAGAACTTTATTAGTATCAGGCTTTTGATATTTTTTTATAAGTCCATTGTTAATGGTTACCCTACTTATATAGTTGATAAATTTCATTTTACTCGGTCGATAAGAAATCCCCAGTTAATTCCGCCTATAAGGCATTTGGATATTTTTGCAAAATCATTTCAGGTTCGGATACCTAGAGTTTGGAATGCTTTGCCAAGGGAATTAAGAAAATTTTCTTATACATTGCCTGTATACAAGTCCAAGTTATTACATTTTGCAGAACTTCAAGTTTTAGAGACTCTATAGGGTTTTTTTTTACAGTTTTGCAAGTCAGAATAAAAACGTTGAAAGTTATAATACATATTTTTTATTTTTTATGCAATTTGGAACAAATTTTTTATTTTTCTTTGTCAATAATTTTTTCTCGGCATTTATTATGATTCCGTTTTTAATAATTTAAATATTTTTAGTGATCTCATATATTTATATTATATTATATCTTATTATTATTATTTATTTTATATGCTTTAATTTAGTAGAGAAGTTTTATTGTTTAGTAGCTTTAATTAGCCATATAAGGCCCTAAGGGCTCGGTTATGTAAATGAAGATTTAATAAAAAAAAAAAAAAAAAATTTTTTTTTTTTTTTTTTTTTTTTTTTTTCTCTTTATTTAAACAATTATTACAATATGTTTAAATTAAATTACAACTAGTCTACTAAGACTAACTAGTAATTTGATTCTAGTAGTTTAATGAGGTAAAGTACAGCAATAAAGATTAAGCTATAAATCTCCGTGCTGGTTAAAGCGCCTCATCAGTTCATGGGGCTGGAAACGATTTAGTCTTCTAGGAATTTGATGGTTCTCTAAAAGCAGCGGAATTAGTTGGTTTGAATGCTGCTCTAATTTTTGGGAGTGTTTATTAGCGAAGTGTTGTATTTCCTCCCTGACAGTTTTTACTTTAAGGTCACGGTGTAGATCATGATTGCGAACATACCATGGAGCTATCACCATATCTTTTAAAACTTTGTTTTGAAATCGTTGGATGATATCTATAGTCGAATTACTTGCGCAGCCCCATAATTGGAGACCATAAGTCCAAACGGGTTTGAGAATTTGGTTGTAAACCATTAATTTATTATGCAGCGGTAAATTTGATTTTCTTCCTATTAGCCAAGTCAATTTGCGATATTTTATTTTTAACTCTTCATGTTTTTTTTTGACATGTTCTTTCCAACGTAGCTTAGCGTCTAACGTCATACCAAGGTATTTGGCAGAGTTTGATATGGGTACTTGTAAGTTATCTATATATACTGGAGTTTGGTTTATTAATCTATTTGTAAAGTAAACGTGAGTTGATTTCAAACTGTTAAGGGTTATTTTCCATTTTTTGGTCCATTGGACAACTTCATTTAGGCATAATTGTAGCTTTTCATTGGCAATACTGCTATTTTTTCCGGAGCACATTATTACTGTGTCATCAGCAAACGTTCCTACTACGCAGTCTTGGTGGACTGGGAGATCACAGGTAAAAATAAGATATAGTATTGGACCTAGAACACTACCCTGTGGTACGCCAGAAGTTATTGGATATATGTTTGAGTAGTTATTATCAATTTTGACTCGAAAATATCTATCGGACAGGTAAGATTTTAAGAGATTGTAATAATTTCTTGGTAAGTGTTCATTTAGTTTATACAATAAGCCAGGGTGCCAAACAGCATCAAAAGCCTTTGATACATCGAGAAAAACTGCGGAGCAGACTTCTTTATTTTCAATTGCTCGTTCAATTTCATGTGTTATTCTGTGTACTTGTTCTAATGTTGAATGTTCTTTACGGAAGCCAAACTGATGTTGAGGAATTAGATTAATTGTCGAAATCACTGAATTTAATCTTTTACTTATAATCTTTTCAAAGAGTTTTCCAATAACGGGAAGAAGTGATATTGGTCTATAAGAGCTGACTTCATATGCGTCTTTTCCGGGTTTGAGGATCATAATAATTTCGGCAACCTTCCAATAAGTTGGAAAGTACTGCATGGATATAGCTGAGTTGAACAGTGTTGTTAAAAGCAATAGTGCTTTATTTGGAAGGTTTTTCAACAGATCTGCGGTAATGAGATCGTATCCAGGAGATTTCTTGTTTAATAAAGTTTTTATTTCAATTTAAACTTCTTGTACAGTTACGCTTGGAATAACTGCCTCATCGTAGTTTTCTTCTTCTTGGAGGAATTGAGTGGATTGGTCATTATCTTTATTAAGAATAGTTTCGAGATATTCAGCGAACACTTTAGCTTTTTCTATATTAGATTTTGCCCATATTCCTTCACGATTTTTTATTGGTAACTTTTGTTCAACTGGTCTATTCAGTTTTTTAGTAGCTTTCCAAAGCGAATAATCTGTTTTGCTGTCGCAGGAAAGTTCGGACAGATATTGGCTGAAATTTTCATTTTTGAGTTTTTGGATCTCTCTTCTTAGATGTTGAGTGGCATTGTTAAGAACGTTTTTATCGCTTGGGCATCTAGTTTGCTGCCATTTTTTACGAAGCTTTCTTTTTTTTGATACTAGTGCTTTGATGTACGATGGATAACTATTTTGACGATAAAATTTTTTAGGGGTGGGTGTACTATTCCATGCTGCTTGTTGCAATACTGTAGTGAAGTTAATGACTTGATTATCAAGATCCTCGGCAGATAATGGGTTCGATATAACAGTAATGTTGTTATTAACTTCATATTTAAAATAACTCCAGTCAGTATGCTTGCTTGAAAGTTTTGAGTCTGGTAGTTTTTCATCTAAATCGCCGTATAAAGACAAGTAAATTGGGGAATGATCAGAGCTTAAGTCGTAACCTTCGCTTATTTTCATACTTTCTCTTGATATTTTTCTTGTTATGAAAAAGTCGATCAGGTCAGGCGTTTTATTTGGATCTGATGGCCAGTATGTTGCTGTACCTGTTGAAATGGATTCGCTTCCTGTTTTTTTAATTGCTTTGAGTAATTCTTTACCTTTTGGGTTTGATAACCTAGAACCCCATTGTGTGTGTTTAGCGTTAAAGTCTCCACCCATGATGAATTTATATGGATGCTTATTTATTAACTCGATATATTTTTCACATGTTATATTGTGTCTTGGAGGGCTGTACACAGAGGTAAATGAAGTCCGTGAGCCATTCGTTAAAACTGTAATAGTTGTAGCTTGGAATTCTGCAGTTGAATATTTATCTTCTTCAAAGTGTTCTATATTGTTTTTAACAATAATTGCACTTCCTCCTCGCGCATTATTGCTAGGGTGAATTGTATGGTAGGTGATGTAATTTTTGAATTGTATATAAGATTCTTTAGTGAAGTGGGTTTCACTTATAAGGCATATGTCGATATTTCTGCTCTCAAGTACGGCTTGTAATTCGTTTTTATGTTGCTGCAGACCATTTGCATTCCATGTCATTAAATTAATCATTTTCATTGTGTATGATAAGCTGAAAAATTACGTTCTAAAGCCAACAAGCGGGATTTAATAGCATGATTACCTGACTCAAGGTTTTCTAATTTTTGTAAAATTATAGCTAGCAAATTATTTTCTTCAGTGTTGCTTGGTTGATTGTTCGGGTTAGTAACTTCTGAGTACAATTTTCTACCGTTAGGTGAGTTTTGTTTTTCATAACGTTGTTTTTGAAAATTTTGTGGCCTTTTTGTATTTTGCTGAACATATTTTTTGGGCTGCTGAACATGTTTTTGAGAATTTGGTTGATGATCTTCTATTACAGGTTGCTGTTGTTTTGGTTGTTGTTCATTTTGTTGGCGTTTGGGTGGAAGTAAATTTTTTTTGGGAGGTATTATTTGTTGTAAATTGGTTTGGCTTTTAGGTTGTTGAAGAAAATATTGTTGATTTGTTTGCTGATATTTTTGAACATTTTGTTCAGATGTTTGAATTTGAGGCTGTTGCCCATGATGCATTTTCTTGTTTCTTAATTTTTGCAACACTTTAGCAACTATACATCCACGATAGCTGGCTGGATGGTTTTCGCCGCAGTTGCAGCATTTTGGATGGGAATTCTGCGGTTTATCACAGTATTTAACATCATGTTTCCCAGCACATCTTACGCATCTAGGCTGCTTGGAACAATAGTTTTTTGTGTGATTGAAAGACTGGCAGTTTTTGCATTGGGGTATTTGTTTCGAGAGTCGAATTGGTTCTATTTTTACAATTGTGTTTAGAATTTTATCTATTTTATAAATGTTGTTAACGTTTTCTGATGAGTCGAATGAGAGAATGAACATATCCATTGGTTTTTTGGTGCCGTTTTTGTACTTATTAAATGCATTTAGTATTTTAAAACCTTGCTGTTTTAAATCCAAAATTATTTCTTCTGGATCACATGTGTGGTGAAGGTACTTTACTATAACTCTAATTGGTCTGACCTGCTTATCTTCATATGAATGCCACGGAATTTTCATTGTGTTTAATTCCTTTGTTATTTCTCTATAGTCAGAGCTGTTAAATGTGTTAATTTTAAACATGTTTTGGCTTAAAACCTTAATTGTAAAGTCGCATTTAGCTATTTTTTTAATATCATTATGAAGTTGCGAAAAGCTTTCGCTAGAATTTATTACTATTGGTGGGGGACGCGTATCTATACGCATTTGGTTTTCAAAAGTTTTCGTTTGGCTACTTGTTGCCGGTAAGTCTGAAATTTCTGGTTGCAGAGAATTAGCAGTCCGCTTTCTATTTGCACGATACTTCTGTAAAATCCACTCTGTTTCCTTTGAAAGTTCCTCTTCATCCGTTTCATAGGCATGTTGAAGTTGGGCAGGCTGAATATCATCTTCATCTGATTCATCTTCCCGTATATTTTGTTCGAATTGATTTCTCGGAGCTAACCAATCTAATTCATTTACAAGTTCTTCTTCATCTGTCTCGTAGACTTGTTGGTTTTGTGCTGCATTTTGTATATTTTCTTCATTTTGAGCATTAGCTTTTTGGATTTTTTGAAAGTCAACTCTTAGTTGGTTGTTCTCTTTTTTTAAAACTATATTATCTTGTGCTAAAAAAAAAAATGAAACTGTAAATGATTTTCCACAACCACCATGTCTGGTAAACACCAAAACCAACTGGCAAAATTTTCACTCTAATATACATAAATACAAATATAAAACTAAATGTGTCTCTTAAGTCACCTTATGAAGTAGAATCTGAATTAGACAATTTGATAGAAGTCATACAAGCATCAGCCTGGAACAGCAGCCCAAATATACAAAGAAAGAGCTTACCTAAATATCCTCAAGAAATAAGAAATCTACTTACTGAAAAACGTAAAGCAAGAAAAACCTGGCAACAACAAAGAAGTCCAGAAAACAAAAATATTTTAAACAACCTTTCTAATAGATTAATACATATGTCGAGCATATACATTAAACAATTTTTACACTGTACCTGGTGAGTGGTTTAATAGTAAATTATCTTATAAAAATTATAATTTTTTTGTTAATTTAGAGAAAAATTTGTCATGATCTAAAACCGAACAAATAAAATCTCACATTAATAAGAAATTTTAAAGAAAACACTAGATTTTTGGTAAAAGTTTAATTCTCGAATATTTCGAAAAGTGGAGCTAATATTAAATATTGGTGTTCACATTCTGGATCTACTTCCTAAAAGTCATCACAATGGATAAGTCGCATCTCCGTTGCATTTTTAGTGTTTAACAGTGTTATTAATAGGTTTGTATGAGTATAGTTCTAGCAAAACTAGAAAAAAATATAAACAATTGAAAAGATTGTCAAAAGTTTTAAAAGTAAACGAACGTTATTTTTTGAACAAAAATCAAAGTAATTTTTAATTTTTATTTTTTTGAGCAAAAATAAAAGTTATTTTTTGTTTTTTTTAAGTTTATGACAATTCAAAATTACCATGAAGAATATTTTTATCGGGATTCCTTAAATTTTGATGCATTTGTTATGAGCTTTTCAGAAGTTAAAACTATTTTTTTTTAATGCATTTTTGAAAAAAAATTAACCTTTTTTTTGCTCGAAAAAGTAAAAGTCAAAAAATAACTTATTTTTGCTCAAAAGAATAAAAGTTAAAAATTAACTGTTATGTTTGGTAAGCAGTTGCTTCCTTTATATGCTTTCAAAATAGCGCTTCACCGTCATGCATACTATAAAGCAATTATTTAAGGCATTCTGTAGTGCTTCCCAAAATGCCTTCTTTGAAACAATAAAGTATGCATACAATGAAGCAATAAAGTATGCATACAATGAAGCAATAAAGAATTCATACAATGAAGAATGCATACAATGAAGCAATGAAGAATGCATGCAATGAAGCAATAAAGTATCAATAAATCAATTTAATTTATTTAGTAAAAACGTCATTAACTGTATGACAATTAAACTTTTTGTCAATTTTTTTCATAAAAATTAATGATTTTTTTTTTAATGCTTTCAAAAAACATTCAAAGTTCTAATATGCAAAGAAATTCGTTTAACTCGTTAAAGACACGCTAAACATTTTTTAACCAAATTTTGAAAAATGCTATTTTTTAATTTTTTTTTAGAAAAATATTGTTGATTTTGTCCATCATTTATAATTGCCATATTGCAAACTTGACATTTAAATTTTAATAAAAACCAGCTTTAGTTTTTCAGTTCTTATTTTAAAATATTAAAGATTTTTTTAAAAAAATTTAAAAAAAATCTTAACAAAACTATTTTATAATGAATAGACTTTTTGTTTTATATTAAAAAGTAATTAAAATATTTAAATCATTTTATTTTTATAAAATATAAATTACTGAATTGTTAGTTAAGTACATTTTTGTTAGAAATTTTATTTTTTATTCGGTACAAAAGTGGTTTAGATGAATTTGATTAATAGTTTGGGTCTTACAATGAAGGTGCCTCCGTGTTCACCAATCGATTTCGCTTACATTTGGATGTGCGGTCTTAAAATATTTCTAGCACGAAAAGGAATTAAAACTTAAATTTATTTGTATAGGAACTAGTCTGCAATTTCCGAAATTCAAATTTAAAAATTTGAAAAAATTGTTTAGGGGTTAAAAAGAGGAATTAATAAATATCATTCTTTTTTGAAAGCATGTCTGAAATATAAAAAAATTTGAATTACTCAAGAAAACAAGTACTTCTGTCCTCATGCTGTTTATATTATGGAGCCATGGTTTACACTTATGAGAAATATTAAAAATAAGTTTTAGAATAGCTCTTCGGAAAAATTAGTTTCAATGCCAAACAATTGCAAAAACTGTGAAAAGCCAGAAAAAGGGAAAAAGAACTTAAAATTTAAACTATTTTTCCACGTGCATCTAATATCAAAGTAAAAAAAACCTCTCTCCCTAAAAAAATATATTAACAAGATTACACACAGGGAAAACATTAGTTGAAATTCTTTGTTAATAACTTCTAATCTGTATCTACCACAAAAATTTAGTTAAAATAAAAATCTATTTTGATTAAGGATCAATTGTATATCTTTATTATTAAAACAAAGTGTGTATAACTTTTAGAAAGTCATATGGCCCATAAAATTTGTTATCCTGATTATTTCTAACAAAAATAATTTCTAATATTATGTCTCTACTGCTGCAACTATTTTTAAAGAGCAACTATATTTTAAGAGCTTGAACCATTTTTTAGTATTCACAAAAGAAATATTGAACTATGACCAATTTTTTTTTTATTCAAATTATAACTTACCAAATTTTTAGTAAAAACTACCAACTGTTGGTTAAGGAAACTCATCGTTTTCAATCAATATTTGGTTCCTAAGGAAAATCAAATTATTGTTAGGCAGACAAATTAGTAATATATGCAACCGAAAAATTACTTTAATTTCCAAAATCAACCTGTCAAAATAAAAATAAATCAAAAACTTTTATAGGAAAGAGAAATTATATAAAAAAAAATAAAATAAATATAAATGAAAAAAGGCCTAATAAGTGTTAAATTAGCTAATTGAAGTCGCCAACAGGATCCTCTAATATAAAATATCGTATTGAGATATATGTATAAATAAGGTTTGTTTTAACTTTTTCATTTCGCACATCCAAATATTTCATGGAAAATAATAAACAATGTTCCTTGCAGAAAATGTAAGTATATTCCAACGTTTTATTTGAAATTAAACTGAATGGCTCTTAACCAATTTAATAAATCAAGATCGGCATACTGGAAAGTAATTGGAAATCCTTTAAGGCAATTAAGACTCTGACGCATTATTCACCAACACATTATTATACCTTTCACCAATCTATGGTATGTTGTCATGATTTTTCGCTGATGTTTAAAGATTCCTAAAAAAGAAACAATTCCTAGTTTATATTTCTGCAATTTTGTATTATCTGATTGTAGTCAAATTCTTTGTGTATTTTAATTTCCTTTTTTAAATAAATTATATAATAACAAAATATAAAATATTTCATTGATTCCCAAAATTTTCGACACCTATTGAAACTGCCTCTTATTTCTCAAGGTGTTTTAAATTGAGAGAAACAATGGATAGAGTTAGGTACCTAAAAAATAGGACAATAGGTAAAGTCTCACGTTGAAAATTCTTCACTTAAAGAATTGATGGCCTTGGAAGTTACAATACTTTTTTCATTCATTTTATTTTTTTGCTCATAGTTTTTAACTTTCAGACCGAAACCAATACAAAATGGATTCACTAGACATGGGAGATACATTCACTAAAAAATTGTTTTCATATTGCTGCTTAGTGAAAAGTTGAAAGAACACAGTTAGGTATCGGCAGAACACGGTTAGGTATCGGCAGTAACCCCAACCAAATCCAATTAAATATCATAAAATCGGCAAACACAGCGTACTTTCCAAAATAATCTAAGATTTACTTTTAAGTTCTCATATATGGCAAAAAAATATGTTTGAGCGTATTTTTATTTTTTGGTGGTGTAATATATTTTGGTGGTGTAATATATTTTGAAATGTGATAAATACAATGAGATCCATAAATTAATGTAACTTTATGTAATTCCAAGCAATAACTGAAATTTTAATATTTTTAATTTACTTCCAAATTAAAAGCACCTAATTGTTTTGCTGTTGGAGATAAAAGATTAACGCGAATGGAGTTTGAAAACTTAAACACCGGCTAACACATACGCAATAGGTTATTCATGTGATAAATTTTTTTTTTAAATATTAGCCTCAAATTGTAGTAAATTTTAGAAATTCTACAAATTTAACATAAATAATAAAAAATGAACAAAAAAAAAAGTTTTATTTCAATGGATACGGTGTAATGTACTTAAATAAATTTGGTTGAATGCACTACATAAATTCGATTGTGTAAACAAACATACTTTTATAATTCAGTTGGAATAACTATGAGTATCAATATTCATAACAAAATATTGAGTATAAAAACAAATATTTTATTAGTTCATGTAACTATCAAAATTCGGTTGGCAAACAATTCGGTTGCAACAATGAATCTTTTTTTCTGTGTGTACTACTAAAGAATTTACAACTTTTGGCAGAACCTATCTTTGTAATTCATATTTTTTGTTTAATTTGTAGTTTTTAGCGGTTTTCATATTTACGATGCATACTCCATTTTTTTAATCGAAAAATATTCTTGTCTAAATATTTCAGAATATTTTCAATTTTTAATACAAAAATGTGTTCAGTGGAATGTTTAGTTTACAATTAGAATACATAACATTTATAAGTATAAAACTAAACAGGAGAAATTGTCAACTTCCTTGCAATACAAACACCGACATGATTATTATTGATTATGTTATGTAGATTTATTTTCTTAAAAAAAAATCATAATTTTGCTATTAAATTTCGAATAATTAAGCAAAACCTACTAGAAATCGGGTGAATGATTTGTTTGACATATTCGGATTCAGCGTACCTAAGTCTATTAAAAAAATATATTTTTTTAAAATAAAATATTTTTTATGGCAGAATAAATAAAACTCTGCCAAAAGAAAAATCAAAAAAAAATTATTTCTGTGAAAAAATATATATTTTTGCTTCAAAATTCAACGGTTTTGTAAACTTTTATAACGATCGCGAAAAAGTAACATCGTATTTCTTATCAGTTCTTATTTTAAATTATTATTTTAAAAAAATAAAAAAGTTATATCTCTAATAAAGACATGGTAAATAGTTTAAACTCAAACCAAAAATGCGCATTAATATGTGCACTTTTCAATGCCTTCTATATTGAATTAAAAGAAGTAATTGATAAAGCGCTTAAAAGAAGCTCTTCGAGAAGCTTCTTCAGAAGCTCTTTCAGAAGCCCTTCCACAAGCTCTTCCTGAAGTTCTTCCAGAAGCTCTTTCAGAAGCTCTTCCACGAGCTCTTCCCGAAGCTCTTTCAGAAGCTCTTCCAAAAGTTCTTTCAGAAGCTCTTCCACAAGCTCTTCCAGAAGCTCTTTCAGAAGCTCTTAAGAAGGCATGAATTTATTGCTTCTAAGAGCACATGAAAGAAGTGCTTTTCAACTGCTTAAAAGAGACATACCAAGTGGGACAACGCGAACAAAAATCATGCCTTCTGGAATGCCTTCCGGAAGCGCTTCGTAATTGAATAATGCCTTCCGGAAGCGCTATTTTTTGCTGGGTTTGCTCAAAAAAATAACTTTTATTTTTGCTCGAAAAAATAAAAATAAAAATTTTAAATCAGAGCATTTTATGATCACGGATCATTAATACTTGAATCAGTTCTCCGACACTTGCATCTACAATGTCGGACAAAACTAAAGCACGGAATATTGCATACTACTATCCCTGCGGGAAATGAAGGGTCGATTGATCCAAAGTGGTAATTCTGTGATATATGAGTATGAAATGGTATGGGGAGCACGTCACTAAACTGGTGAAACCAAAATTGTGGTGCACCAAAAAGTGTTAATTTGTGCAATCACGTGACTATAGTTATTAATTAAATGTGCAATCACGTGACTATAGTTATGGTTACAAAACATTCACTGGTTGGCACCAGATACATTACGTAACTGGAGAAAAAGTAACATAACATCAACATAAAGTGTACTTTTAAATTCATTTTCATCGGGATAAACATTAATTGCATTTATAGTAATTAAATGTCCCAAAACTTATTTAACAAATTGTGAAAACAATCTGCTGTAGGCTTGTCCCTATCCGGATTTCATTCCTGCCCAAGGAAATCTTCAGGGGACTTTGTTATTAGAATTTCTAGAGATATTTGTTATGTTAAATCACAAACTCAATGAGAATTTTTTGTCCTCGTCTAGGAGAATAATTCAAAATTTAAAATATCAAAGAAAAAACATAAACAACAACAAAATATTATCACAATTGGCTTTGTCATCTTCCAAATACTACTCTGTTTTTTTTGACAGACCTAGCAATGTAGTGACGTTTATTCAAGTTAATCAACAATAGAAAATCATATGTTTTCTATTAGTGTCAGTTAGTGTACTGATGCAACTAGGGTAGTTGTAGTTGGTACTGGTCATTGAACTGGCTCAAAACCGTTAGCAGTGGATGAAAACATGACAATTAGTACCAAAGGATGCAGTTCCTTGACTGTTACAAAGTGGACTCAACACTGAAGGAATGACAGACATGGCGATTTATCGCCAAACGTCGCGATCTTAAAACTCGTTTGGCAAGTTCATTTTCGAAATGTCGACTGCCGATTTTTTGAGTGAATGGACATTTTACACATAAAATATCGCTACCAAAAAACTATCACCAGAATATGGTTTTTTGCACAGCTTATTAAAAAACTTGAAACACTACAAGAATATACAAAAATTACAATTTCAAAATTTCTGCATATTGGTTACGAAATATCTTGTTAAGATATTTTACAATATTTTTGGTAACAATTATTTATGTGTAAGTAATTGGCAATTTCTAAGAATTTCTTTGGGAACAAAATTGAAACTGAGTATATATTTTGTTACTCTGCTTTATAAGTTATACATTTGATTTGTGCTGAATTGTTGCAGCTCCTTCTTTTTATAAAGATATTATTGTCAACTTGAATTATAATGCAGAATGCAAAATTGAAATGTTTATGAAGTGCTTTTTAGAAGTGTTGGAAAACATAAATTAGTAGAAAATGTTAGCAAATAATGAAAAAAACTTGCAAAAAATCTATATTATTGAATATATTTAAATTGTTATAATGAATTTAATGTTGTAGTTTTTTGTTGGGTATAGACAAAGTTAACAATTTTTATAATTGATTTTTGTTGTGCCTTTTTGAAGGTTTTTTGAGCAGGTTGTATGACACGCTGTTTTGAATAAGTGCAGCGACTGGTTCCGGACGAGCAATTTAGCAACCCGTACATAATATGACACGCGCTGAATAAAAAGTGACAGGTTACTTGTTAATTAATTTCCGCCTGCCCGGCGACATGTACCCCTTAGGTCAGTGCAGTGGTACTTTACAAAACTATTCCACTCAAACTACCCCTAAAACAGAACACATTTCGCTTAATATGTGACCAGTTTTCCTTCAACAATTTTTCTCCAGTTCTACGATACGTACACCTACACCAGTCACGAGATAATTTTTCCCCCACTGGTTCTGTTGCATATCACATAGATCCTAAAATGGTCATACTTTGACACTTCCTGCTTCTAACTTGTCAAGTTATTCGCCACGTCACACAGTGCTCCAAAGGTAGCAATTGTCACCTCCTATGACAAGCCCATATTAAAAGTACCGGTCACTTTCATATAACAGAACCGAAACTTGGACTGGTTCATACACACAAAGTTCGAGTCATCCCTACGGGAAATGTACCAGTGACTGGTACATTTCCCGTAGGGATGTATTTCAATAAAATTGGAAAACTTGGTTGGATTTAATTATTTGTTATTATTTTGTAACGATTATACACTAAGTTTACTAAAATAAAACAAAACATAATAATATTCTTTATTTTTTCCAAAAAAAAATCATATTAAACTGAAAATAGTCCTTATCCTTACGCGACAAAACTAAAGCACATATTCAATATATTCCATAAAAATTGTAATTTATCTAATAGTTGGTTGCGTATCCCTTATTTTTCAAAACTGCTGCACATCTACGTGGCATAGACTCAATTAGATTGGACAAGACATTCCCAGAAATGCCTTTCCATTCGATATCTGATTGCCGAAAAAGATCGTCCTTAATATTAATATTTTACGATCTACAATTTCCCATAGGTTTTCTATGGGATTGAGATCTGGCGATTGGGCTGGCCACTTTAAAACATCGATCTTATTATTTACAAACCACTCTTTCACACATTTTGCAGTGTGTTTGGGGTCCTTATCCTACTGATATTTTCACTTTAGTGGCATTTCCTCCTCTGCATGTGGTAGCATGACTTCTTGCAAAATATCTTTGTACATAAAATGATCCATTATACCGTTTATCTTATGGATTGGCCCGCTTCCATGACACGAAAAACATCCCCAGAGCATTACATTCCCTCCTCCGTGCTTTATTGTGCCTTTAGTATAGCGTGGATCAAGGCGTTTTCCTCTTGGTCTACGCACTAGCTTGAATCCATCAGAATCTTTTAAATTGAATTTCGATTCATCAGAGAAAAGCACAGTTCTTCATCGAGCAGTAGTCCAGTTAACATATTCCTTTGCAAACTCAAGCCTGGCCTTTACATTTTTATTTAAAATAAACGGTTTTTTTGCAACGTTTATGTGCTTTAGTTTTGTCGCTGGCTTTTCTTTGCTTTTGTCATAACTTTGTAAAAAAAAAATTGTTAAATTAAAAACAAAAGCATTTTAATTATAATTTTTGCGTATTTAGTATGTTTTTCACCTAAAATAATTAATACAAATTAAATAAGTGTTTTTATTTAAACTTTATTGTATAATTTGGGAACAAGCAGAAGTCCGTGCTTTAGTTTTGTCCGACACTGTATATACTTTTTTTGTTTAAATATTTAAAAATAACTTTTATTTTCAGTCCCTGATTTAAGAACGATGCGCATAAAAATGTGTTTAATTTTATCATTTGTTCTTCTTCAAAAACATCCCAGCGAATGTTTTCATTACCAAATAAGTACAGTGGAGTACGGTTATAACGACTTTTTTATAACAAACGATTTTTCTGGTTCCAACGCATTTACTAACATATTTTATACAAAATAATACGGTTATAACGAATATCGTTAATAACGAACTTTTTATATGACGAACTAATTTTTTGGACAATTTTACGAGTTTTCATGCAAACTCCTACGCTTATAACGAACACATAAAAAATCGAGATTGTAAAATGAAAATTCTGCTGCAAATCTTAAAACTTTTAGCTCTTTAATTACAAATTTACTTAAAAGAATCAACAGCATGAAACGTAATTTAATGGCAGAATTTTTCAATACACACAGAGAAATAAAATGCCAAACGAATTGAAAATGGTAACAACTTATAAATTCAGTAAATACAACGATATTTACTTTCGATTTCTTCGTCTTGGCTATTGCAACTTAAATTCTGTTGAATTAACCGAACTAAGTTATGAAAACTAATATAAAGTAGTGCCAACTGTCTGAATTTCGTAATAACCGAATTTGAGTCGTAGTAACAGAATTTCAGTTGGCAAATAGCTAAATTTTTTTCTGTGTGTAGTTACAAACGACTATTTTAAAATTAGGAGAATTAAAGAAAAAATGTTGAAATTTTAATATTTTTTTTTTGAGAATTTTTACCTCGCTTATAACAAACTTCGTTTATAACGAACTAAATCGTCCGGTCCCCGCGAGTTTGTTATAACCGTACTCCACTGCAAACTTTGCATAACTTTGCCCAACTTATTATCTGGCGTTTAAACTCATCATTTTTGTTTCACGAGGTCGTATTTGTAAGTATTGAAGCGAAGAAAAAAAAATTGAAAAATAAGTAGTTATTAGATTCCAAATAATAAGTGGTGAGACACTTGGTTACTAAAAGTTGAAAAATAAGTAGTTTAAAAGTGACAAAAAATGTTTACAAAAAAAAGTAAGAGATCTCATCTTATTTTGATTGAGATCCAATATGATCACAAATAACAACCCATTGTGGAACAAATGAAGTTTTTTAATGAATTTTTCTAGAATGCCGGCTTATTCATAATTTAAGGTATACAAGGATAATTTTGGTATACTTAAATGCATTGGGAATATGTATTCTAAACTTTAATTTGAGATGAGACATTACTATTAAGGGTTAAATTTCGGCTTGCACTCATTTTTGGTTTATTGTTACTATTTTTAATGAACTATATTTTAAGTCCAACTATTAGTTTTAGGACTCATAATAAAAACTTAAACGCAAAACGTTTACATGTACTATTAAAATAAGTAAAATGCATATAAAATTCAACTTCGTAAAATGTGCTTACTTAACCCATTATGAGTAAGTCATTATTTTTTATTTAAAAATAATCACTACAAATATTAAGAATTCAATATTTTGTATTTTAAAATAATGCAAAAGGTAATGATATGCCATTATTGGTAATGCAAACAATAATGAGATGACTTTACCATATTTTGCTGTGATGTAAGTGGTTATATAAAACAATGTATTTGGTAATGGCAAGTACTTACAATTATTGTCTTTCCAAATCTTATTACTTTTAAATGGGGATGTCGTGCAAAATATTGACGTATCATTACAGCTTACGAAAAATAAAAAAAAATTGTTATATTTTATACGCTTACTAGTATGAACAAAAATAATGATTCTAAAAATATTAAAAAAAAAAAGAATTTTTATTGAAACATTTTTTTTTTATTAAAATATGCCCACATGGGATTCCAATCTGATACTCCATTTTGCTAGTCAACCGCATTAGCACATGAGCTATCTCGACATGTTATACTTAAAAGATAAAAATATAAATGACATGCATGAAATTAAAAATAAGTAGTTATATATGTACTTACTAGAGTTGAAAAAATAATGTGTTTAAAAATTGATTTTCAAAAAATGTGTAGATCATAACCCTATATTTAAAATAATGATAAAAATAATAATGGAAAAGCCATTATTCTTTGTATTGATATAATGGGGAAAATAACTAGTTATTACTAGTCATTATTTTTTGTATTAAAGTAATATAGTGTCATTACTGGTAGTCCAACAAATAATGATATATAATTACCGTTTCTACACTGGGTAGTTTTTGCAGGAATAAATTTTTTTAAAAAATAATAAAATTTCCCTTAAAATTTTGATTAGTCTTTACTAGAATTTTTGTACTCGAGCGGATTTTTTAGTAAAACTAGTAAAAATAGTAAAACTAGTAAAAATATCATGTAAACCAGCTAATCGGTTCAACTGGTTCACGGACCCCCAAACAATTTTTTTTTTCAAATATTTTAAAAAATACAGAAGTAAAAAATTATATTTATTTAAAAAAAAAAAAAAAAAACATTACAAAAACCAAGTGTAGTAAAACCCAATTAAGATAAACTCCGACGAACAGTGGCTGAAAATCATTGTTCATTGGCCAAAATTGTGTAAATTTCGAACCGATCAAAATATTTTAGTAATTTTTTTTTTAAGGATAGGTAATTAATTGAACTTGGCTCAGTTTTAATTTCATTAAAATTGATTGAGCACTTCTTAAGGAATTCAAGGTCAAAGTTGAACTTCTGATTTTTTTTAACATTTAGCGTGAAATATAGGTTTTTAATTTTTTTATTTATTAAAAAAAAATGTCATATTTGGCTTTTGCGATAATGGGAGTTTTTAATGTTTACACTCAAAAAAACAAAAATAATAAAATCAACTAAAAATGTTGCTATTATTACTTAAAAACTAACCATTTTTGCTGTAAAACTTGCAAATTTGTTTACATTAAAAAAATATTTACACTTAAAAAAACGTTAGTAATATTATCTAAAAATGTTGCTAGTACTACAGAAAAATTTATTATTTCTGACAAATTTGCTAATTTTAGCTAATTATATCTGCTGAACATTAGCGCAAATATTCAGATTTTTTTTTTTTTAATTTTGATATGAAAATATGAGTTTTTATTTACTGAACCTTTCTTATTTAAATAAAACATTTCATATGTGAATAAAAAAAAACCTTTTTAAAATAAAAACTGCAATAGATTTTAAAATATTTGTAACAATGTGAGGTTTATGTTTATTAATATTTTTTTACTAATACTATGTTTTTCGTACTTAAATAACAATGAAAGGCAATTATAATTATTATTTATTTGATTCAAATATTGATTGCAAATATGCCATATTCTGTTCAGTGTTATTTCTGTTCTGTAGTAGTTTTTTGACTTCTTCTTCTAAATCCCGATGTTCCACTTTCCACTGATTTCGAATACTGGAGATAAACGATGTAGAAACTACCGTCATTTGAATTTTTTTGTTGAGATATTTCATTAAAATGAAAAAAGTGTCCTACCGGTAGGTCGTGGCTGGTGCAAAAGTATATATAGGGTTAAAGAGGACAATATCACGTTTCTCCGGGTGGTATACGTTTCTTGCTAACTTTTCTTCCCTAGAAGTTCTATTCCACTGAAACTGAAATTTGACAAAAATATAGTAGTTTAATAAATATTTCAGAACACCCTAATAATAAACGGTAGTGCTGTGACCACTTACAACAACTAAAGATTACAATCCTACCAACCTTATAAAAAAGACCGCAGGTCATTATCGATGATAAGTTGCTAGTAGTAACCATTTATTTTTGATATAAAAAAAAACTAAAAAAAATCACCTTTTTCTGAAATTAAAAAACAGTTAGTGTTTGACGACATGCCATGCCCATACTTAGCAATAGTTTGACTTAATTTTTTGGCTACATTAATTTGGACATACTAGCTATAAAATGACTTTAAAATTTTAAAAATCGGTAAAAAAAAAAATCAAATTTTCAGCCACTGTGCACGGACCAAAAAAAATAATTTGTTGTAAGCGAGTTTCGTATTTACTGGAGAAAAATTTGTTTTAATATTTTTACTGTCCATAAAATATTAAAAATGAATACAAACTTTTTTTTAAAATATGTATTGTGAAATTCTTTCATTTGATTTCATAAATCAAATGAAAATATGTTTAACTTTAAATTTTTTTTTAGAAAATTTATTAAATTTTAGGGATTTTGTATAAAAAATGACAGAAAAAAATATATTTGTTATATTATTATTTATATTATTATTTATATATATTTGTTATTATACAAAACACAAAACATAAATCAGAAACACAAATATTGTAATGTACTTTATTGTCAAAATAATCAGGGTTGTTATATTTTTTATTTTGATAACCCTGTTTTTATCGATTTGACGTAGCGTTGCCGCTCTTGTTTAGGGATGACATTTCAGCGTTAACGCTAGGCGGTAAAAAACGTTCCGCTTGCCGCTCTTGTTTAGGTATGGCTGTTAGGCGAGAATTAAATTATCTATCTAACGGCGTCCAAAAAATGTTCAATTATTCAATTTTATTTTTATAATTTTTATAATTTGAAATATTAATAAAATTGTAAATAATATTGTAAAATTAGTTTTAAACATTAAATTTTTCGGAACTCTTCGCGGACACCCTGGAGTAACCCTAAGGACCCCTGGTCGTCCGCTGACCACCATTTGGGAACCGTTGATGTTAACAAACACACTGAATGAATTTAAAATTGGGTCAATTTGATCCAACAAACAAAGCAAGTTGGGTATAATTTTAATCGAAGCATTTCCTATTGTATTTTGTAATGTGATGGCTATTGAAAGTACTTTTGTTCTTAATTTTGTGGCTATTTGTAGTAATATTTTCGAAATTTCGTAAATCTTGGACACGCTAACATATATACGCATTTTCTTATCTAGGTATTGTGGTTAAATGTCCAATTCGACAAAACACAAAATTTTAATACGAAATAAGCATAGATAGAGAGAGAAGCACATCCAAAACCATATTTATATGTACTTTATTATTCGATAGTTGCTTCTGGAAAGTATAAATACCGTTTCCCAATTTACCATTGTCATTAGTGTTTTTTACTATGTACGCTTGAGCAGAATTCTTTTCGATCCTCAAAGTTTTTTTTTTAAAAAGTAAACCAAACTAATTCGAAGATGTCGAACGATACTAAAGCACTAGAAATGCTTTTCCAACGCCCTTTGGAGCCAGTTTTTACATCACGTGACAATGGTAAAGCGGCTTTCGATTTGCCCGATAGTTATTACACTAAACGTTACAGTGGCACTCAAGTAGAACTGCAAAGTCGATTTGGTGACAATGTTGAAGTTAAAGTTTGTTTTTGATAAAACGCATGGATAAGACAAATAATATATAATAACTCTATTTTTAGATACCTTTGCGTGATATCGCAAGTAAACCTGATTTGAGTTTCGCCCAAAAGCTCGGAAAAAAAATGCAATTTTCCTTATTTCAGGATAGTCATAAGCAAATTGCCAGTAAGCTCATTCAGATATTCTTGGATGCTCCAGACATTCAACATTTTGCTTCGCTGTGTGCCTACACAAAGTAAACGCATAAAATTAAACAATATTAAAATTATTGTGTTTGAATTTCTCATAAATTTGTAATGTATTCTTCACTTAGGGATCGTGTTAATCCTATGTTATTCCAATACTGTTACTCGGTCGCCATACAACATCGTCGAGATACAGCCAATGTTCGCATACCTCCAATAGCGGAAACTTTTCCTGCTAATTTTGTAGAGCCATCCGCATTTCAAGATGCTCGGGAAGAGGCTACATTGATTACCGATCCAGGAAACCGCGTAAGCTTCATTTTAATTTCTGTACAATTTTTTGCATAATTTTGTGGTTGTTATTTTTTTTTTTAAATCATTTCAAGACGCGCATTGAGATTCCTCGCAATTACACTGCTTCGGTTCGTGAAGATGAACAACGTTTGGCATATTTTCGTGAAGATATCGGCGTTAACATGCACCACTGGCATTGGCATTTGGTATACCCTGGTGAAGGACCCCCTGAAGTTGTGATCAAGGACCGCCGCGGTGAACTCTTCTATCATATGCATCATCAAATTCAGGCTCGTTATAATTCGGAGCGATTTTCCAACAACTTAAAGCGGACTCAAATAATGAACAATTTGCGTGAACCTATACCAGAAGGATATTTCCCTAAACTTCTAAGCAGTGTTAATAATCGAACTTATCCCTCTCGCACATCACATGCAATTTTGCATGATCTCAATCGTGACAACACTGTTATAGAAATTGCAGAGTGTGAACGTTGGCGGGATCGTATTTTGGCAGCAGTTGACCAAGGGTTCGTTGAAGATGTAAGTGTGTAGTATAAGAATGTTACCAAGCAAACATGGCAATACAAAGAAGATCATATCGCCTGGAAGAAAACATTTATTGCCGGCAATAATAATTTTTTTTGCGAAAGTTTCTGCCGTGGGAGTGGTACTTAAAGGCAATACGAAAGCAATATCTCAGCAAGATAAATCAGCGATATTTTAAGACATTTATTATTGCCAAATTATCGTAGCAAGTATAAATCTGTAATATTTTAAGATATATTCTATCCTTAAATTATCTTCAGGAAGAAAAGCAGAAGATATTGAATAATGGAATGTCAAAATTATGGTGATATACAGTAAGGGACGGATATATACAAAAAATATACCATACAATTTATATGGGCTTTTTTGTATCTACCTAGGGTTTTCAAATTCCCGACTTTTTTCAACTCCCGGAAGTCGGGACATTTTTTCGAACATTCTTGGAAATTAAGGTTTTTATAGTTATAGCTTCTTTTTATTAGGAAAAACAGAATGTATAATTTAAATTAAAGATCACTGTTAATTTAGGAATATTTTTACACATGTATTTAGCTAAAATCAATTCTAAATATTTCTTTTAACTCTTTAAAATTCGTTTTTATTTACAGTAATCCCCACTTAAAGGAGCAATTACAAATGCAGAGTTTTCAGAGCGGGAAATCATTTATCCGAAAACTCGCATAAATGCGCAGTAACGCATTTATAAAAATGTCGCATAAATGCGTCAAAACTCATTTACACTTTTAACTTAAAAACAACAAGTTTTAGTTAAAAATAAGTTAAAAAATGTATGTATTTGATGAACGGTTTTTTAGGCAAAAAACTGAAATTTTCAAAAACGAATTTAAGCGATCAATTTTTTTCTGACTTTATTAATATAACTCAGGCTAAGGGAATCATTTAAGCGGGGAACGTATTTAAGCGGGACGCATTTAAACGGAATTATTTATATGCGTTTTGTATGAAATATATTTTTGCCATCACTTTTTGTCCATTTAAAAGGAGAACGCACTAAAGCTGCCGCATCTATGCGGGAACTACTGTAGTCGAATAGTATAGTTCCTCTATGTGCTTTATACAGTTAACGTCTTCCTTAAAAACTAGTCCTAAGGCCATTCTGAGAGATATCCGTTGGACACAAATTTTCCTGGCCAATGGTGTCCGACCGAACAGTTCGGTCAAAAACTATATTTGGTCGGTTGTTTGGTATCTAGAGGCAGCGATGATAACTTTTGGCATTGGGAACATGTTTGTTGAGCCGATTTAATTCAATTTTGTGTGAAGAAAAAGCCGAAGTTTAACTATAAAATTAAAAATTCTGTAGTTTCCAAAGTATTCCAATACAAAAACATCCTAAGCGTTGTGGGTAAATTTTTCCCAAAAAATCTATGTAGTTTCGAAGGGATGAGGGAAAAATTATAAGACCCTTAAATTTTAATTCCAGGAAAGATCGATTTTTGAATTTGAAGTGAAAAATCGGCTAAATTCATGAGAATTCCCGGGTTAAAACCTCTATATTTATCTCACTCAGCAAATCACCATAATGTAAATAAAACTACTGTTTAATATTACTTTTTTGGCATATTCCAGACATGGGAAAATGCGGACCCACGGGCATCATGCGGCTCCAAGACGAATTTTGTGCGGCCCTTAGCCCAGAACCAAAAAAAAAACTAAAAGAAAAATAATAAAAAAAAATTTGTTTAGTACATAAATACAAAAAATTAATCTGACAACTTTTTAATTAAAAAGTACATGTTTGGCAGGCAATACCGCTAAAATATCGATATCGATTAAACTGACTATCGTTATCCCTAAAATACCGTTACCGATATAATTAAAAACCGTTATCCGTAAAATACCGTTACACATATAACTGAAATACCGATATTGTTAAAATAACATTTCCGAAATAACTAAAATGCCGTTACCGAAATAATTTAAATAGCGTTACCCATAAAATACTGTTACCGAAATAATCTAAAAAGGCAGCAATACTTTTATTTTTTTAATAATTTAAGTCGTATTGTTTACTCTACCTACACTGAGAGAATTATCCTTCATGATAATTATGAAACAATTTCATAGAATTTATTTCATAATATCTATGAAGAATTTTATTATGTCCATGAAGTTTTCATTAATATTAAAAAATTTTTATAAGCTTTTTTTCATAGAATTTCATAGTTTCATAAAAAAATCATTCGATTTCATAAATTATCTCTTCATAAATTTAATGAAAATTTTTTTTAGAGCTATAAAATTATTTCAAAGACTTAATTTTTTATTTTTTCACAAAATTTAATAATTTCATTAATTTTCATACATTTCAAACATAATTTTAAGATTGGCTTAGTTCCAATACATTATTCAAGACATTTATGAAGAGATTTATCAATTCAAACAACTTAATATTAAAAAACTTTGTGAAACTGTTTCGTAAATTCCATAAACACTTCAATTCTACAAACATTTCATAAGTATTAACTTTAATGAAACTTGTTTCATAGATTCTATGAAAAGTTTCAATGGACTAGTTCTAGTAACAATTTCCATTAAAGCTATGTAGAAATTCATTACTGAAGTGAAGATAATTCTCTCATTGTACTCGTTTCATATCGTTACATGATAAATAATTAAAAAATACTATAAATAATTAATATAATTGTTTGTATGTAACATAACGTTACGCCTAAAATACCGTTACCGAAATAACTGAAAATCCGTTATCCTTAAAATATCGTTACCGACATAACTAATATACCGATACCGCTAAAATACCGATACCAAAATATCTTAAATACCGTTATCGCTAAAAACCGTTACCGAAATAACTGAAATATCGTTACCCCTAAAATACCGTTGCCGAAGCAAAAGAAAATAGCGTTACCCTTACCGATACACTTAGAGAAGAAAGTTTCCACATGTTGATGAAACAGTTTCATGAATTTTTTGTCATCAATTATTCATCATATATATGAAGTTGTCATAGATATGATAAATATTTTCATAAAAATTTATGTCAAAGGTTTCATAAATCTTCATCATTTCATAAAACCGTTTCATAAACCGTGTAAACATATTTTTCTTTAATATTTTGTTGTTTGGCCAAGTATTTAAATATTTTAAATTGATTGATTTTTTAAGCTAATATGGCTTAACGTATTTAGTGCAAATAAAGGGTCCGCCAAATAACTTTTTTTTTTGAAAATGCTATAAAAAAAAAAATACTGAATATATTCTCAAATTTCTTTTTTTATTTGAAAGTACAATCCTTCCGGTTAATAATGGAAAATAATTTCATTCAAATGGATGCCTCGGCTGGCCATGCAGTAGCCTACACGATCGGTCCAATTTTTAAGCACATTATCGATTGTGTGCAGTTGTATTTCACCAATGGCTTCCTGTTCCGTCCTGTTGAAACCAAATGTTGCCAATATCCTCCTCTTCAATTTTTGTGAACAAAAATTCGTTCAACATGGCCCGATAACGATCGCCATTGACTGTAACGGCCACTTCTTGTTCATTTTCGACAAATGGAAATTTTCGCACACATTCTGCAATATTACCATGATTTTCAAAGTAATGTCGCAATATTTCCCAGCGTTGTTCAAGCGTATACACAATAGGGGCGCTGACGTAAAAAATACATCGATGTTTTTTCCCATGCGATTCATCGCGAGTTCACACCGATGTTTTTCGATGTATCGATTAAAAACATCGATGTTTTCGATGCATCGTATTGATTTTATTTGGAATTAAAAAAATTAAATGAAAGTCAATGTCGTTAGAAAGATTTAGATTATTATATGTCAGAATACTTTTTATTTAAACTTTGTAAAAATAACACGTTTAGCTTGTAAATTGCTTCTATGCTGCGTTAAAACAAATGAAGCTTTTGAAAAAAGCCTTTCAGATTGCAACCATTGTTAAATATTTTTACTCTATCTGACGTAATTTTTGTGGTTTTACTAACACGCTTTATCAAAAAAAATGACAAAAAAAACAATCTTTAGTGCTTTGAATGCCAGTTGTTATATCAAGCGATTTTAAAACAAAGTAACTCTAAGTCATGACAAGAAATCGATTTGTTCGAACAACGAAAAATGTTTTGTACGGACATGTATTTCTCACGTGAAGACCACGCTTGTCGACGTTTTGTTCTTGTACGCACGAATCGATGTCTCGTCAAGACGTAGAGTAAGGGGTTAATAAACGTTTTAGCTTTTTTCTAGCAGTTTGAAGTCAGAAAAAGTTATCATCACTGCATCATATTCCCATACAAAAGCAGAGCTGCCAAATGCTTAAAACTTAAAATTTCAGTTTTTCGATACATCGAATAAAATACATCGATGCATCGATTGATATCGTATTATGCGATACATCGACATTTACACGATGCATCGTATTCAAAACATCGATGTTTACGATGCATCGGTATACATCGAGCTTCCCTAATACACAACCATATTCGTTCAGCGGAAGGATAAAACTAATTATCTGTCAAATCAGACATGAGCTAAGTGTTACCATTCACGAAATAAGCACTAGTTGAAAAAAAAACGTTAGATGGCGGACCCTTTATAACAAGGTTTCTTTACATAACAAGGTTTCTTTCCGTAGCAATTAAAGAAGAAAATAACAGCTAAAGTACACTCAGAAAAAAAAGTTTCATCATATTTATGAAGTTGTCATAAATATGATGAAGAGTTTCATAAAAATTTATGAGAAATGTTTCTTAGACCTTCTTCATTTCATAAAAAATTTCATGAGCTTTGTGAAAATATTTTTTTATTTTTTAGGGAAAAATAGTGAAGTTTAGAAACCATAAATTAAAATTTTTATTTTTGATTTGAAATATAGAAAATATCTTTCGCAAGTAAATTTTTTAAAAATTCAAAATGTACGAGAAATTATTTAAAGTTCTGAAACATCAATTAAATATTATTTGAGTTGTTCTTAATTTTAAACAGAATTAATATAATATAAAATTTCGGAATTTGAATTGCTGTTTTTTAAATAGTTAATTATATTTTTTAATTTCAAATGAAAATTTTTAACTTGAATTATTATTTGTAACTTTAATTGATGTATAAAAATATTTATGAAACATTTCATAAAAGCTTATGAAATGTTTAATAATATTCATTAAGCACTGCATAAAAAGTTATGGAACATCATCATCATAGTTATGAAGCATTTCATAAATATGATTAAGTCTGTCATCAATTTGCTCTTTTATGAAAGAACTTCATCATATTTATGAAGTGTTACATTGGACGAAAATCAAAGAAGTTCTGCATCATATTTATGAAGTTTTTCACAAATATGACAAGTGTATCATTCACATTGTAGTAGAAAAAATCGTATAAAATGAAACAAGGAATTATTTTTTATTACAATTTTTAAAGAAACATGGTCTGTGAAGTAAACAAAATGCCATTAAAACGCATAAAAATTTTCCAACAAATTACTGATATAGGTATGTGGTTTTATATTACTCAAATACGTACAAATGTCCTTTACATACACATTTTATGGAAAACCGAAAATCGTGTAATTTAATTTGTATAAATAATGATAAAAACAACAATTTGCCATGAAATATACTACAAATGACTTATTTTTGGTCTAGTCGTAGAAAAATTTTGACTGTGAAATCTATAACTATATAAGAGTGGCGTGACTGAGTGACTGAGTGCTGAGGGCTGAGTGACTCAACATCGCCCAGCCAAGACCTCTGGACCTAGGAACTTGAAAATTGGTACATATGTTCCTCCTCCGACTTAGACCTCCACTAAGAAGCGATTTTTTGATATTCCAACGGACAAGACCACAAAGTGGAAAAACTCCTCCTTTTTGGAAAATAATGTCCCTTTTCCCCAGCCAAGACCTCTGGACCTAGGAACTTGAAATTTGGTACATATGTTCCTGCTCTGGCTTAGACCTCCACTAAGAAGCGATTTTTGGATATTCCTACGGAGAAGGTCAAAAAGTGGAAAACTCCTCCTTTTTCGGAAAATAGTGTCCATTTTTCCGAAAAAAGTACCTTTTTCCAAAAAAAAAAAAGTACCGAAAATGAAGTCCAAAAAAAGTATCTTCTTCCAAAAAAAGTACCTTCTTCCAAAAAAAGTACCAAGAGAAAAAGTACCGAAAACGTTAATTTTCAAAATAAAAAGTACCAAAAAATTTTTATTTTTACCAAAAAAAAAGTACCAAAACTATTAACAAAAATTACCAAAAAAATTAAATTTTCTAAAAAAGTACCAATTTCAAAAATGTCCCTTTCCAAAGAAAAGTAATGAAATTTTCAAAGAAAATAATTACCAAAAAAGCCCCTTTCCCAAAAAAAAGTACCAAAAAATGTACCATTTCCAGAAAAAAGTAACAAAAAAAAGTACAATTTCAAAGAGAAAAAGTTCCAAACATGTTCATTTTCAAAAAAAAGTAACAAAAAATTTTTCTTTTACCAAAAAAAAAGTACCAAAACTATTGGCAAAAAGGTACAAAAAAAATTTAATATTCTAAAAAAGTACTGATTTCAAAAATGTCCCTTTCCAAAAAAAAATACCGAAATTTCCAAAAAAAATAATTACCGAAAAAGTCCCTTATAAAAAATAAAAGTACCAGAAAATGAGAAAAAGTACCGAAAATGTTCATTTTCAAAAAAAAAGTACTAAAAAATGTTTCTTTTTACCAAAAAAAAAGTACTAAAACTATTGGCTAAAAAGTACCAAAAAATTAAATATTCTAAAAATGTACTGATTTCAAAAAAAAAAAGTACCGAAATTTTCAAAAAAAAAATAATAACCGAAAAAGTTCCTTATCCAAAATAAAAGTACCAAAAAATTTAATTTTCTAAAAATGTATCAATTTCAAAATGTCCCTTTCCAAAAAAAAAGTACCGAAATTTTCAAAAAAAAATTACCGAAAAAGTCTATTCCAAAAAAAAGTACCAAAAAATGTACCCTTTTCAGAAAAAAGTACAAAAAACTATTGTAAAAAAGAACCAAAAAAATTTTCTTTTTCTAAAAAAAGTACCAATTTCAAAATAGTACTTTTTCCAAAAAAGTACCTTCTTCAAAAAAACTACATTTTCCAAGAGAAAAAGTACCGAAAACGTTAATTTTCAAAAAAAAAAACGTACCAAAACTATTGGCAAAAAAAGTACCAAAAAAATTAAATTTTATAAAAAAGTACCAATTTCAAAAATGTTCCTATCCAAAAAAAAGTACCGAAATTTTCAAAAAAAAATACTCGCCGAAATAGTCCCTTTTCCAAAAAAAATTACCAAAAATTTTACCCTTTTCAGATAAAAGTACATTTTCCAGAGAATAAGTACCGAAAAAGTTCATTTTCAAAAAAAAGTACCAAAAAAATTTCCTTTTCAAAAAAAAAGTACCAAAACTATTGGCAAAAAAGTACCAAAAAAATTAAATTTATTTATAAAAAAGTACAATTTTCAAAAATGTCAATTTCCGAAAAAGTACCGAAATTTTCAAATAAAATAATTGCCGAAAAATACCCTCTTAAAAAAAATACCAAAAAATGTACCCTTTTCAGAAAAAAGTACAAAAAACTGTTGTAAAAAAGTACCAAAAAAATGTTCTATATCTTAAAACGTACCAATTTCAAAATAGTACTTTTCCCCTAAATAAGTACCTCTTTCCAAAACATAAGTATCTTTTCCAAAAAAAAGTACCTTTTCCAAAAAAAGTTCCCTTTTCAAAAAAAACTACCCAAAAATTTATCTTTTTACCAAAACAAAAATTTATTTTTCTTCGAAAGTACCAAATTCCACAATAAAGTACCAAAAAAGTTTCTTTTTCCAAAAAAGGAGGTACCAAAAATGCTCCTTTTTCAAAAAAATTGCAAAAAAAATTTAATTTTTCTAAAAAAGTATTGGAAAACAGTACAAAAAAAAATAATTTTTCTAAAAAAGTACTAATGTAAAAAAAGTACTTTTTCCAAAAAAAGTATTTTTCCCACAAAAGTTTTTTTTCCAAAAAACTACACAAAAAATAAACTTTTCTAAAAAAAAGTACGAATTTCAAATATGTACTCTTTCCAAAAAAAAATTCCATTTTTCAAACAAAAAGTACCAAAAATATTAAATTTTTCTATAAATGTAGCAATTTTAAAAAGTTCTTTCTGTATCTTCCAAAAAAGAGTACCAAAAAAGATACCTTTTCCAAAAAAAATACCGAAAAAGCACCTTTTCCAAAAAAAAATCTAGCAACAAAATTTAAAATAAATTTTTCTAAAAAAATACCAATTTCAAAAAGAACTTTTTCCTAAAAAAAATTTCCATTTTCCACCTAAAGCATCTTCCACAAAAAAAAAAAAAAAAAAAAACAAAAAGTGTCTTCAAAAAAATGTACCCAAAAAATCTGATTCTTCTAAAAAGGTACCAATTTCAAAACAATACTTTTTCCAAAAAAAACTTCCATTTTTCAAAAAAAAAAAATAAAATTAGCGAACATTTTTTAGCTTTTCCAAAAAAAAGTACCAAAAAAAATTTACTTTTTCTAAAAAAGTACCATCTTCAAAAAAAATACCGAAAAAAATACATTTTTTCAAAATTTAAATTAGAGTTTGAAAAAATTACTTTTTCCAAAAAAATTTATAATTTTTGAAGTGCTTTTTTCCAATTTTTTTTTTTGTATTTAAAATTTAAAAAAAAAATGAAAAAACAACACTCAATGAAAAAAATTCCCGGTTCAACAAATGTCAAACATTTCACACTGAAGTAACGCTTTAACAAACAAGTCGAACGAAAATAAAAAATATATAAATTTAAAAAATATAAATAATAATTGCATAGTTTTGTTTTTTATTCGTTTTGTTGTTTATCTCGATTTAACGAACAACCTTGACGTTCTGTAATTCGTTTAACCAGAATTCTACAAAATTTTCTACAAATATAATTTTGTTATAATTACGTTCTAATTTTCTACACTTTTTCCCGTAAACTTTATTTTAGTGGTTTTTTACACCTATCGTGTTACAATCTTAGACTACAAATAGAGGTTAAAATATTTCGTGTATATTTTTTTTCATATTAATGTATATAAATAATCTATACATATAAAGAAGTGGTGTGACTGACTGACTCAACATCGGCCAGCCTAGACCCCTGGACCTAGGAACTTAAAATTTACAATTGATTTTCCAATATTTCAATGGAGAGTGCCAAAAAGTGGAAAAGTTTTCCGTTTTTGCATAAAAAGTATCGGCATTTTTAAAAAAGTAGCCGTTACTTTTTTAACACATAAAAGTAACGATTTTTTTAAAGTAACGGTTTAATCAACAACTAACGGTTTTTGTTTTTTAAGTAACGATATTTTTCAAAAAAATAACGGGTTTAAAAACCTAACTGTTGTTTAAAAAAAATAGCGGTTTTTAAAAAATATAATAAGTAACTGTACTTTTCAAAAAAAGAACGGGTTTTTAAAACAAAAAGAAACGTTTTTTTCAAAAACGGAACGTTGCTTTTTTAAGTATTTTTTTTCAAAAATTAACGTTTTTTTATAAGTCATGGTACTTTTCAAAAGAATAACGGGTTTAAAAAAAGTTTTTTTCACAATATGAAACTTTTTTTTTTTTTTTTAAGGTAACAGTAGTTTTTATCTGTCTATCTATTTATATAAAAGAGTAGTGTGATATACTGAGTGACTCAACATCGCCCATCCTAGCACCTGCTTCTAGAAACTTTAAATTAGGCATATAGGTTCCTCCTGGGAAGGTGACCTCCATTAAGATGAGATTTTTTTATATTACATCGGAGATGGCCAAAAAGTGGGAAACTGGGCCAAATAACCGAAAAATTGGTATACAGTTTCCTCCTGGAAAGGAGAATTCGAATAAGACGGAATTTTTTGAAATTCCAACGAAGATGGCCAAAAGGTATTCAGAAAATAAATATCTTATTCCAAAAAATATCGTTTTCCAAAAAAAATACTTTTTCAAAAAAAAAATACTTTTTCCACAAAAAAAGTAATTTTTCCACAAAAAAAAACAAGTGCTTTTACCAAAAAAAAGGACTTTTCCCGGAAAAGGTGCTTTCACCAGAAAAAAGTCTTTTTCCAAAAAAACAAAAAAATGCTTTTACCAAAAAAAGGTACTTTTGACAAAAAAAATACTTTTTCAAAAAAAAAGTTAAGTGTTTTTCCGAAAAAGTCCTTTTTCAAAAACAAAGGTCTTTTTATAAATAGCAAATTCTCCATAAAAAAAAACAGATTTTTCCAACAAAAAAATAGTGCTTTTTTCAAAAAACTACATACTATTCTAAAAAATAATTTTATTTTTTTTGATAACAAATTTTCAAAAAATCTAAAAAACTGCAAGTTTGTAAAAATTTGAAGAATACATATAACAATTTTCATGTTATATTAATTTTCATGATCATGGCACGATGGGTTATTTCCAAAAAGTTCTTTAAACAAAAAAGTACTTACTTATTAAACATGGCCAAATGAAGACCTCCACTAAAAGGGGATCTTTAATATATTACTGGGAGACGTAGAAACGAGTAAAGAGTCCCATTTTACGACCATTGGCTAAAAAGTAGAAATATAGGTTTTCTGTGATGTGGGCTAATACACTGATAATGCACTTATTGAATTTTCCACTGAAAACGTGGTATTACCGGGATTTAAAATTTTTAAGAAGTGCTCATCTTAATCAAAATGTTAAGCTAAATCTGAAACTTAAAACTTAAGTTGTTTCCAAAATAGGCAGATCAGTAAAAATTTGGTTTTTGAAAAATTTTATAAGAACATGGAAACTCGATTAATTGATAGTCGAAACATTAAATTTTATATGTGGTTATACAAACATGCGCACTGAGAAGGGCTAATTAGGAATTCGGAGATGAAGAGGATAGAATGTTAAAAACCCATAAAATAATTAAATGTTTACCTTTAAGACATCGAAAAAGTTTTTGCATAAATTGATACCATTTTTTCACAAAAATATTATATTTAAATTTCAATATTTCAAGTAGTTCCAAAATAATAGTCTTTTGAACTAAAAACTTCATTTACATTGTATGTATTTTTTAATTTTCATTAGCATTGTTCTCAAACCTTATTTTTCGTAAAGCAATTTTAATCTAAATTGAAAAAAAAAAAAAAAATTATACTTTTCGAAAAACAGGTTAAGAAAAATGTTATTCAGATGTAAAACCACATACAACTTCACTGACGTTTTGAAGTTCAAAAACCTCTACTCAATCTCAATATATCTGTTCGCTCAACAGAAAAATTTATTACGTTTAACAAACTGCATTGTTTTTTTTTGGCTCAGGAAAAGTGTTTTTGTTAATTTTTACAATTCTTAATTAAAGTACAAAATAAGTACATCTATAGTCTTATTTATACTTCTAATTTACACACAATTTTTATTCAAGCTAATAACAATGCTACATTGATGTGAAACATAATAAAAAAAGTTGATCTTTCATTTGCGCCATTACATTTTAAAGTTGGACTCTTTGTTCAAACGGGACGCGGAAGCTTTACCAGCCCTGGTCCATATATATATATTAAGAACATTTGTGGATACCCCGATGAAACGAAAATTTTGACTGTTTCATAAAATAGAGTATTTTTCGAAAAAATTTCGTGGCTCCTGGTCCTAACCAAGGTCCAATTTTGGATATGGATGTCGTTATCACGGGCGTAGGGTAAAGGTAGGAGTAATACATATTTTCATCGACATTCCTTAAACTTTATCAGTTTTCAAGCTATAGGTCATATTCTAAAATCAGATAAGGAGCGCAGTCTTGAAAACTTCAGATAAGCTGATGGCGACATTTACCAGGTAATATCATATTTTAACAATAAATTTTAACAAATAAATTCTGGAAAATAGTTTTGAAAAATAACACTCAAAAATGGTTAAACCACTGGAAATTTTTACTATTTTGTTAAATAAGATTAACTTAAATCTATGCTTAAGTCAGTTTTTAAATACAAAATGGGTTCAAAAATAGTCAACTCGATTTAAAACACATTTAATAGATTTTTTATGTTTATTGTTTTGGAAATACATGGAATTTCGTTCTGAAATTTTAGTATAACAGTTTTTGTGAAAAAGTTTCTACTATCGATTTACGAAAAAAAAAAAAATTAGAAATCTAGAAGGCTCATAATGAAGATGTCCTCTTAAAATTGAAAAGTGAAAAATTTAAAAAATAAATTTATGATCGGGAGATAAAAATCGTATAGGACCAAATTTTGTTTACAGGTTCCACAATTTTATGCTTTTGTGTTCATTGGTTGCCCAGGACCAAATATTTTTTACAGGTTCCAAATTTCATGCTTTTGTGTTCATTTGTTTAAAAGAGTAAATAATTTTGCTGCAGTTGAAACCTACAAGTTTTAAGTGAATATGTAAATTTCTTTCAGAGTTGTAAAGAGTACCATTTACCACCTTTTGCTCTTTTTTAAACCTATAACTTCTAAATATTCAAAATCTTCTATATCTTAAAAATCCTAGACGCCGTTAACGGTAGTTTTTAATATCGGAATATATTAAGATTCCATCTTTTAATAATTAAACATTAAAATTGTTTGCTTTATTCCAAGTTCCTAGCTCCAGTGGTTTGAACTTTGTGATTAATGGCCATTTATCCTATTACTATGGTTTTATGATAAATTCCAAAAAGTTTTTCTTCAGTGAATTACCTGAAGTGTTTTGGACAAAAGGAGACTTTTCCCAGTAAACATTTCCAAAAATCCCATCTTAGTGGATGTATATGCGAGGGGATAAACCTACATGCCAGATTTCAAGTTCCTAGCTGCAGCGGCTTGGTCATGGTGATTAAGGGGACATTTTTTTCTTTGTACCACATTCTCATTGAGTTTTTATAGGGAATTCCAAATACTATATTTTAAGTGCATTAGCCATTACTCTATTTGAAATTACAGATTTCTAGCAGAAGAGGTTTAAGCAGAAAGATAAGATGGATATTTTTTATCGTAACAATTTCCAAAAATAGTCTACGATTTCAGATTTCTAGCGAAGAGTTTTAAGCAGAACGTTAAGCAAAACACTTTTTTGTTTTTTTGTGCAACCTTTTAATTATTTCCAAAAATCATGTTTCCGAGAATTGTGTCTACGCCGGAGACGGAACCTTCATACCAAATTTGAAGTTCCAAGCCCATGCGGTTAAAGCTGGGAGATTACTTATTAACATTTGAACCCCATTTTAACTATGTTTTTATTTCAAAAAGTAGCTAATTAGTCTGTACATCAACACATATTTTATACTGGCGGACAATGCCCACAAGGTTGTTAGCGTAGATAAGACGTTTTTTTTGCGTTAAAGTTCAAAATTTAATTTTTATTGGACAATACAATAAAGTATTACCTATCTTATTTTACAGATTTGCAGAAATTTTTTACTCAGCGAAGCCTGCTTCGGACATACCGCAGAGTAAAAAACCCCTAAATCCGGCCGCAGGCCGGCTACGCAGAAAAACTTTAATATTCACACAATCTTCTTTTGAAAAATTTGTCAATGAAGAATATGTCTATTTTTTACTGGGGATTATTAGCATAATAATGTTAGACATAGTTCCCATGTTGGTTTGAGGGTTATGATAGAAACATTTCAATTCATAATCCGCAAATCGGAAATTGGGATAATGTCATGTCATTCCCGCCTAAAAATGTAGATCCCCAAAAGATTAACTTCTTATAAAAATCGTCCAGGACCAAATATTTTTTTTTTTACAAATTTTGAGCTTTTGTGTTCATTATATCAAGAAACATTTAAAAAAATGTCTCAATAAAAATTATCAGATGTATTTGTATATAATGATATAAGCTAGTGTCTGACCGAACTCATTTTTCGGCCGAAGCCGAAGCCGAACTTCGGCCATAATATCAACCGAACTTTTTGTTTTAATAAAAAAAATATAAATTGTTTTTTTAGATCCAAAAAGTTATTAAACATAAACCAAAAAGTTATTAAACATAAACAAAAATTAAAATTTATAGGTATATTTTTTTAAAAATCATATTTGGAAAATAGTTGTACTATTTTAAGTACAAAAAAAGAATAAAATATTTGTATTATATTTTATAGTCAAAGAAAAATAGTTGATCGATTTTTAAGTTGATATAGAAAAAAAAACTTAAACTCTAATATTTAATATTTAATATTTAAAATTAAAAAGTTTGATATTGTAATGACAGAAAAACAATTTTTCCGCATTCACACCATGTGAATTGCTTCGTCTATCAGAATACAGCTGTCCGGCAGCGCTAAAAAGCTGTTCGCTAGCTACACTAGTTGGTGGGGCTGATAAATATTTTATTTGTAAATTCTGAAAAGTAAATATAACCACAGTTGTTATTTATTTGTGCTTTTTATAAATAATCATAAAAAGTTCGGTAGTTCGGCCAAATTCAGCCAAAATTTGGCCGAACACCGAACTCCGAAGCCGAATAGTCGGGCGGACACTAATATAAGCTGTAATGTGACTTCATACAAACTCAGATATTACTTAATCATGCTTTATATGACTTGATATTGATGTGTATAGTAAGAATACAGATTGTATGTAGCAACATTTTTAAACAAATTAAAGCTTTAAAATGACAAATCCAAAATATTCAGTTTTGAAGATCCTAACAGGGTTTTTTAAACACAATTGATCGTTTTCCTATTTGGTGATTTTATGTGGAATTTATATCCATACAAATATAAAAGATGTTGATGTACATCTCCAAAAAACTTTCTCATACAATAATTTACCTCGGGTGCACTTCTAAATAATTTAAAACTATTTTGACTTTAAATTTGGGTTTAGGAGAGCAAAATTCTTTTAAAAAATGTTTACTTCTTTTTAGTGCGCATTTTTGTTGATTAGTTTAATATGGCGCGGCCCTCCGTAAGAGTGTGAAATCCCAAATTTGGCCCTGCAAGCCATTTTAGAATAATCCAATTACAACTTTAATAACAAAGGATGCCTCCCTGTTGTTAGTATGTAATTATTTAACCCATCAAAAACAGTGGGTGTGCATATTTGATTTCTGTTGTAAAAGAATACGTTAACAAATTCAAAATTACATTTTATGTTGGGTTCGTAAATACACGCACATGTGAGCACATTTTCCACTTGTGCATGTGCGAATTTGTCTTTTCAGTTTGCACATGTGCATGTGCGAATCTGTCTTTTCAGTTTGCACTTGCACATGTACAAAAACCGTACGCACCGACAGCGATTTCTAAAATGCCTTTAATATATATTTTTTAAATTTTTTTTAATAACAATTTTTTTAAAATATGGTTTATACATATGTAAGTAAGCAAACTTGGAAGAAAACTATTCCATTGACTCGAAAATGGACTTTACTATTGAAATCAGCATGCCTTAATTATATAGATGTGATGGTCAGACGTTGAGGCATCAAAAAAAGTTTTTTTTTTAACTTTGTTTGATTCGAAATTTTAACGCGTTTGGTGCGTACCCTTTTTTACCGATAGCGAAAAACTAAAAACGCAGTTCTTAATATTTCTCCATGCCCTACACGATTTTGTCTGGGGAGATTTGATATTTGCAAAAAATGCAAAAAGTTATCACCCTAATGTACATGTGTGATTTCTATTTTCAATTTTTCACTTGTGCATTTGAGTCATTCCATGTCAGACCGTACTATTTTTGCTAAAAATTGACTTTGATGTCTCCCATGTCTTTCAAAATTTTAGTACGTATTCTTCATTAAAAAATATTTTACACGTGTTTCCAGAAAAAAATTAAATATTTTTTTTTCACAAAGTTATGTGTTTTTGAAAATCGTGAAAAATCTTCCGACATGACAACTTTTAAACTAATGTTTTTCCAAACCTAGTGAATGGATTTTAAAGTTTAATACCTGATTTTAAAGGTATTTGAACCTTCTTTTTAAAAATATTTTTTTTTTTTTAATTTATTTTTTTTATTTTTAAAATTTGTTTTTTTACTTAATTTCTGTTTTCTACCATCTTCCAACAGGTCGAAAAATCTGAAAAAAATATTTTCTTAAAGCGTTGTGGGCGTTGTGGTGTAATGGTTAGCGCGTTGGACTTTTACACAGAAGGTCCCGGGTTCGATCCCCGGTGCCGGCAACATCAAATTAATATGTATGAGTTTTTTCTATCCCTCATACGTATCGCAACGTCCACCTTCGGTGTTCCCATAGCAATTAACCCCACCGAAGTAAAATAATGAATCAGGGCTATGAACCAAAAAGCTTCAATAAGTTCGCCAACTCTCCATCAGGTGGCGAGCAACAACTGTTCTAAGACTTATCATCTCGTTGCCATGTCTGAAGCCCTTCATCTTTCCCCACCTTTCATCTCTATACTATCCCTTTCCAGAGAAAGCAACACACTAAATATAGGAAGTACTTTCTGAGTGTTGCCTCTCTTTAAAAAAAAAATAAAAAAAAAAAAAATATAATATAATATAATATTGTTCTTGGGCATTATTTGTTTTGCTTTTTCTATGTGCCGTTAGAATTTTTTTGTATGTTTTATTTTACTACAATGTACTACAATGGCAAAAAATAGCAAAAAATGGAATCCATTCGACTTCCATTCTGAAATTTACAGGGAATATTAAGGTTATATTGAGCTTTCAGAAAATATTTTTTTCAGATTTTTCGACCTGTTGGAAGATGGTGGAAAACAGAAATTAAGTAAAAAAAACTAATTTAAAAAAAAAAAAATATATATTTTTTAAAAAGAAGGTTTTAAATACCTTTAAAATAAGGTATTCAACTTTAAAATCCATTCACTACTTATAGAAAAACATCAGTTTAAAAGTTGTCATGTCGGATGACTTTTCACGATTTTCAAATGCCCATAACCTTTTGAAAAAAAATTTTTTATTTTTTTCTGGAAACACGGGTAAAATATTTTTTTATGTTTAATACGTCTGGCAAATTTAAAGTAAATTGGAAGAGGTTTTTTTAGAATTGTGCTCGGTCTGACATGGAATGACTCATATGCGAAATCTGTTAGCACTCGCACATCAAGATGTACATATGCAAATAGTATTCAAAATTAAAAGACAGATTCGCACATGTGCAAGTGCAAACTGAGTATACTAATTCGCACATGCACTTGTGAGTATACAAATTCGCACATCTGCACATACAAATTTTTGAAGTTAGAAAAATCGTTGTAATAAGAAAACATAGCTGGAAAGTAAAAAAAGAATCGCCAAAATTCAAAAAATCGCAAAAATTAAAAAAAAATCGTCAAAAATTAAAAAAAATCGTCAAAATTTAAAAAAATCGCCAAAAATTAAAAAATCCCAAAATTTTAACAAAATCAACAATATTCAAAAACTTCGCTAAAATTGAAAAGATTATTATTATGGAGATTATTTTTAATTGTGGAAATTTTTTTATAATTGTAGTGTTATTTATTTAATTATGACGATTTTGTTAAATTTTGTCGATTTTTCTTTTAAATTTTGGCGATTTTTTTTCAATATTCGGGATTTTTTAAATTAATTTTTTTTTAAATATGGAAATTTTTGTTTTAATTTTGACAATTTCTTTCAATTTGAGCGATTTTTTCAATTTCACTGATTTCTCAATTTAAATTTCTGGAATTTTTTAAATTTTTTGCTTTTTTTTATAAATTTTGTCGGTTTTTTTTAGTTTTGGCAATTTTTTCAATTTTGAGATTTTTTGTGATTTTTTTTTTTAAATTTTAGCAATTTTTTTAATTTTTTTTTTTTAATGTTGTGTTTTTTTGGGACAATTTATTTTCAATTTGGAGATTTTTTTTAATAGTGGCGATTATTTTTAATTGTTATTTTTTTTTTTTTGAATTTTGGCAATTTTATTAAATTTTTGCGATTTTTTAAATTTTGACGATTATTTTCTTTTTGTTGATTTTTTTAAATATTGGCTATTTTTTAATTTTGTCCTTTTATTTTTGTAGATTTTTTTAGTGTTTGGTATTTTTTAAATTTTTGTTTTTTGGAAATTTTTATAATATCGGCGTTTTTTTCAATTTTGGCGATTGTTTTTAAATTTGTCGCTTTTTTGAAGATTTTTTTTTTAATTGTGGCGATATTTTTTTAATTGTGGTAACTTTTTTTAAATTTTGACGATTTGGTTAAATTTTTGCGATTTATTAAATTTCAGCGATTGTTTTATTTTTTGTCGATTTTTTTAATATTTGGCGGTTTTATTAAATTTTTTTATGCGATTTTTAAAATTATTTGCGATTTTTTAATATTTGGCGGTTTTATTAAATTTTGGATTTTTTTTTCAATTTTGGCATTTTTTTTTTTCAATTTTGGCGATTTTTTGAAATTTCGGAAATTTAAAAATTTTTTTTTAATGAAAATGAAAATTATTGAAGTTCGGGCCATACTCTATATTTATTTATTAGGATATTTTCCTAACAACTAATCTATAGAAATTTTATTATTTGACCCTTTCAGGAATGTGTTGTTAGATCTATTTCGGGAATTTTCTAGGTTCCCGTCATCAGAACCTATTATTTGACCCTTTTAAGAATGTGTTGATAGATCTATTTCGGGAATTTTCTAGGTTCCCATCATCAGATTTTTTTAATTTAGGTGATTTTTTTAAATTAATGCAATCTTTTTTAAGTTTGGCGATTTTTAAATTTCGACAATTTTTTTAAATTTTGTCGTTTTTTTAATTTTTGGCGATGTTTTTCAGTTTTAGAGATTATTTTTTAATTGTTGAATTTTTTTTCATAATTGTGTAGATTTTTTGAATTTTAGCAATTTTGTTAAACTTTTTCGATTTCTTAAAATTTTTGGCGATTTTGTCCAACTTTAGCGATTTTTTACAAATTTTGGGCGATATTTTCTGGGGTTGGCGATTTTTTGTTTTCTATTTTAATTTTTTCCATGCAAGTGCAACGCACATGTGCATGTTCAATATTTAAAAAAAAAATCGCACATTCCCATGTGCGAGTGCATCTGATTTTAGGTAACTGTAAAAAAGGAGATAACATAACAACAGTTTTCAACATTTTGCAGAACCTGTATTTGAAATAAATAAAGATTTTACGAAGAATAATTCTTTGAGGTATTTTTTTGTTAGTAGAGTAAATCTAGTTGGTTTTTTGGACAATTTAATGGGCTCTGTGAACAAAACCTTGGCAATACTGCTCGGTACCACAATTATAAAACATTTTAATGATTGCTCATCAATAGTGACAATTTTCGCGGAACAACGTTTAGTCAAAAATGTAATTTATAGAAGGAGATTTTTTTGCAGTTTCTGAATATTTAATTTCGGAATGCAGTTGGAAAAATAATATGAATATGTAGTAAATTTGTTAAAATTGTATAAGCATTTTGCTTATAAAAGTCCCGAGGTCCTTTTTCCCCAAAAAGAAAAAAATATTATGGATGCATTTAGAAAAAAAGCTCCAATATTTTTAATCCTGTTATCATTAGAAGTAATTTTGATAATATTGTATTTTCTAGTTGTGTAAGATTGAATATTATCATAAAACCAGCTTAAATATGACAATTCGAAAATTTCGAAATTCCAAAATTAACATTTCCTTTTCCCAAGATAACGAATGACCCAATTTGGATTTTATATGTTATGACTTTAACTATCGTTAGATAAAAACATGTTGACATCACTAATTCAAACATGTCATTTTAGGGGTAATTTAAATACTTAATGCCTACTTCTTTTAACAATCACTTTTAGGACGATTTTAACATATTTACTAACCCCTTTCTAATCTTATTCATTAGAATTCCAAATCTTTCTTACACATCAGAATGATACACTTATGTGAAAAATTCTTAACAAAATTACAGTTTTTAGATGATGTGATCTATTATTTCTTATATCATAAATAATTTTTCTATTATTTTAATGATTATTATTCCATTTCATCTCGTTTACTATGTCCACATGAACTCTTTATGACTGTGTTTCATTTTTCAGAATTATTTATCCAGCATCATTGGCAATACTGAATTTTAATTTTTTTTCTTTTGGGGGAGCTTAGTCACACGAATTTTTTTAGTATTAAAGTTCAGACAATTAAAAACTTAATAAATGGGTTTCTCTAATTGGGAATTTAAAAATAAATAAAAAAAAAACCGACAAACATGGCCTATTTTTACAAAATAAGCGGGGATGGCTGGCAATACTACTGAAAATCGTTATCGACCTAAAACCCTTTCAATTCTTTCGTTATCCCTAAAATACCTTCCCCGAAATAATTGAAATAGTGTTATCCTAAAAATGACGTTACCGAAATAATCAGACAAGATCTGAAAAAACAATCGATATAAATAGATATATCTTCACTAAGTTTGACCAAAAATTAGACAGACCATAAATTGGAATTCGTGCATAATATGACTAAAAATATCGGTGTGCATTGACATTACCTGAAAAGGTCTAATTTTGCAATTTTTTGCAGTTATGACCCCAGATACAAATTAAAACTATGACTCTGGGAAAAAATATTTTTTTCACAGCTTTTATAGTCTAATGAATAATACAAAAGTTAAGTTATTTTAACATGTTTTATTACAAAAAATAACATTTCCTTGGAAGCCGCTGTTTTTAAAACGCTGCACACGAAAAGTGGAAAAGGGAATAAATACAGTAGTTTACTGTTTAAATCTTGTTCTTATATACTGTGAAACCAAGAATTATTTTTTAATATTTTGCAATTTTGTTAATCAAAATTTTTAAAAACTTGAACTTTGGGGTTTGTGAAGTACTCGCACATTTCATATTTTTTGTGTACCAAAGTAAAAATCGTTATCGTTATTATAAATAAATTATATTTTAAATCAACATACCCAGCAAAATAGTAAAATCCAATCAACTGGTTGCAGAACAAGTTATAGTATATTATAACAGCTTCTAGTTTCTTTTCTACAACCGGTTCTTTTTGTATGGAGTTTGTCCTATTTGCAATAGGTTCTTTACCTCCAAACTAGAACAGGTTGCTTTAGAACCGGTTCTGGAACCAGTTATAGAACTGGTTCTTGGATAGTGAAACCTTACATTTTGACTCCCAGAAACCTGTTATAGAACCGGTTCCTTGTAACCGATGCTAATAGCAAAATGTAAGACAAAATTTTTTTTATTTTAAAAGAAATAATAAAAAAAAATAATGTTGTTCATTTTGACCAACATTTTGAGACAGACAGATTTGCTCGATAAGTTTATCCGATTTGGCTCAAATTTTTACCGTTGACTTTTTAGATGACATAGAACAAATTTAACAAATTGGCAGTGAATACTGTTAAAGTAGTTTTAAGAGTTTTAAATATTTATTATAGAAAAAATGTGTGCTTTAAAACCGATTGTGGTGAAATTTTTTATAAGGCTTTTAAAATGATTAAAATAAAGTGTCAAAAACTACTCTTCTTTTTACAGAATTGCGATTAATAACCAAAAAAACTTTTTTCAGAAATCAAGATACCACAAGTTTTAAATATTAAATATTATATTATTAAATATTATTCAATTGTTTTTCAGAAGTTGTAATTTTATTTCAGAAATTATTTAATTTCATATTTATCATATTTAAAATTTATCAAATTTATGCTTTTCTTCAAAGATATTTACATATCATACTAAAAGTTGAACTCTGGTTTCATTCCGGAAAGCTATGCTGATAGATTAAGTTTTTGACAAATTGCAATGATATCGAAATATAAAGAAGTTAACAAGAGATGCATTTACTTAAAAAAATTAAAAAAAAAGAAAAAAAACGTCATTTTAGTTTTTAGATATGTTATATATATTAAATAGACCTTTCTAAAAAATTTTTTTTTTGGCAAAAAACACTTGGCCTTTGAAGTGTTTTCACAGTTTAATTTTTGCCAGTGTAATATAATTATCGAATTTCGAAAGCTAATTTAAATACCTTTCTAATGGTAGTAATCGCTGCTTAAAAGTACCTATTACCGTCATTTTTCAAAAACTTCGATACCTTGCCACGCCCACATATTTTCAAAAATGCAGTTTATAATAGGTAAAATGCGTTCGTATAGGTAAAATGTAGCTGTATACAAAATTTCATCAAAATCTGATAGGGTCGGGTTCAAAATGTGCCTTTTTATAGGTTTTGATATGAAATTTATCATATGAGGCACTATATTAAAATAATTGTGTTTTTGCTGAAAATCCTCTGCCTAATGGGCTATTTCTACTACATGAACTTTTGTAAGGGTCATTTGTTAGTTTAGCAATAAAATTCGTTTACGTGAAGTAAAAATTAGGAAAAATAAGAAAAACCGCTAAATAGTGGGTTTAGTATAGTTTTGTAAATCAAATATGTACCTAAAATAAGAATACAAATATTGTCTTTATATTTCAACAGAAATTAGTCGGATGGATTGCATTTTAAAAACGTTATATGTGAAAAACTGCTTTTACATGCTCCAAACTTTAATGTAATTTTGTGGAAAAACTGTACCACCGAAAGATCGAAAAATAAATTACGCCAATGAAATTAGCGTGCTTGAAATATATAGAATTAGTGGTCATAACCTTACTTATTTTTAAAATTTATAATTTTGTTCCCCGGTTTTATTTTTAACCGCTAAAATACAATTAATAATTTTTAAAATACAATTGATAAATATGAATGTCAATTGTTAATTTCTGAAATACAATTGATAAATATGAAATGCAATTGAAAACTCTGAAAAACAATTGATAATTTCTGAAAAGCAAAAAAATTTTATAGTACAGTTTTTATGGCATTTTTAAAATTCTACAACGATTCTGAACAAATTTCTTGGCATTTTGGAATCAAAGAAATTCAAATGACAGCAATATCTCATTATTGGAGAAGTGAAAAAGGGCCAGAAAACTGTACAAAAGTGGAAAACAGTAATTCACAAAACTACACTCAGGGAAAAAGTTTCATCATATTGATACTGTTTCAGAAATCGTTTGTCATCAATTATTCATAATATTTATGAAGTTTTAATAAATATTATGAAGAGCATAAAATCTTAGGACAAATGTCAAAAGTTATAACCCTAGTTCACACAGAAAATTTCGTCTTATACTAACCCGATTAAAAAACAATAAATATGATGCTTTATATAATCATACGAAATTTAATATAAGTCTTAATACAGGTTTATCCGAGAAATGGGACCATATAATTATATAAGATACACTAGGGGCGTCCTTATTTTTCAACTTACAGTCAAAATATAATTTTTATTTTTCGCCCATGCAACGAAGGACCACCCTAAAGATACATATATTAGTTAAAAATAAACAAACATCTATTTTTTCTTTTTTTAAATAACAAAAAACGATTGTAAAAATTAATGTAGAATCATAATTTTGATTTTAAAACTTCATAAAAATCCGAAATATTTGCAGAACTAATTACCGTCAAATACGCGTTTTGCTTTACTTTGTATTTAGCAATGTCTAGGTTTATATAACATCATTATTAATTGGATTAGTTTTAGCGTATTCTAAATGCAATATACAATTATATATTCAAGAAATGCGAAAAGACGCAACTATATATGACATCATATTAAAATTTCTAGAAAACACAATATACAATATGTGAATTTATATAATTATGTCCGGGTAAATACACTGGCAGACAAAAACTTATAAGTGTATATAAAATAATGTATTATTTTGTGCAAACGTTTTAATTCGGGAAATTACCCGTCCAAAAAAGTACGTATTTTTTGCACGTGAACTCAAAAGTTTCAGATTTTGTAGACAAATTAAAAGGCAAATAGCCTGACAATTGACCCACATTTTGAAAGTCATTTTGACACTATGTCGTGGGTACTGACTGCCACTTATTTGAATTATTTTAAATATTGGTGAACAAATTATTCAATATGTTTTCTCCTTTTTCATATATTAAACATTTTTTAAGATCGATCGATTAATACAAGACATACATATTAAAAAAATCGTAAATTATCCAAAGAAGCGTTTAAGCTCACTTGTGCTTGTGGTCTGAAAGCAATAATGATAAAGAAAAAATATGCAATTGGAAAATTTAAAAATATACCTGATATCGCACAGGTCTTATTAAACTAAATTATGTATTTCCAAATCGATTCAGATGCTTTTCAAGAGTTCTTGTGTGTTTAACCTTCATTTTTTAACTTTTTCGTCAATAATTACAATTTTCTTTAATAATTTTTTTTTTTTTAATAAAAACCCTTTAAAATTTCTAAAAAAAAAACAACGTTATAACACAAAGACTAGTTTAGCTGCTTAATTTTAAAATGTAGCATTCCAAGGAGCGCCGATCGAAATTTGTTTATTACATTTAGTCTAAAAAAATGTGAAAATTTTAGTCAAATTGGACCACGTTAACACATGATGCATATAAATCAAAGTTTGAGGCATAAATTTATTTCGAAAATTTAAAAAACAATAGTCTCTGTATGCTGAACACGAGTAGCTTTAATGGATTGTGAGATACCGTAATATATTTTTCGTAAAAAATACTGAAAACTATGTTACCAGATGCGTGCGTAGCAAACCAAATTAAAATAAAAAGATTGGACTGAAAGCAAGGTATCTACTTTTGAATGACACACTACGGCACACGTAAACTTAAGTTTGGGTCGAAGTTTTAAAAGATTCTGCCAAAATGCGCAAAAAAAAATTGTTGTCAAAAAATTTCCATCGATTTCAAAATCACTTTAAATTAAATGTTTATGTATTAACTGTTTAATTGAAAATGAATTTGGTATAAACAAAATTTCCAGTTTTTATAACGTTTAATAACAACATACAATAGAAAAAAATGTAAAAATTTAAAAAAATCGCCAAAATTAGAAAATTGATTTGTTTTAAATTTTCTCAATTTTATTTTAATTTTAGAGGTTTTTTGAATTTTGGCGTTTTTTTTCAATGTTTTGGATTTTTTTAAATTTTGGCGATTTTTTTACAATTTTTGTGTTTTTTATATTTGGTAATTTTGGTAATTTTTTTTTTAATTTAAGCAATTTTTCCCCAATTTTTGGGGATTTTTTTTTTTAATTTTAATTAATGTTTTAATAGTACATATATACTAAAAATTTGTTTGAAATCAAAAACAATATTCAATTAAATTTTGAATAGATATGAATAAAACTATAATTAAAAATAATATCAACTAAATAGTTACAAATCATTTTAATTGTTACTACAATTTCCTCAATAGAACGGAATTCAATCAAACTTTTAACTGAATCAACAAATATTTTAATTGAAACTCAATTTTAGTTTTTTCTGTGTAGACATATTTAATTTTTAGTTTGCATTGTCTCAAACAATGACAACAATGAGAGCCGCACATTTGCAGGCGATGTTTTCTAATGAAATTTGAAGATTCGAACCATATAATACTGAACTTAAAGGCATTTTCTATTTGATCCAAAACAAACATAAATATTTTTATATTAAATTTGTCAATAACAGTGTGACTTTCTAATGAATTGTATTAAATTTTTGAATTTGTCAAATCATTTCGGTGGGGGTGGCTCTCGCCATTTATAAAGCACTTTATAAAAAGTTATGAAACTTCTAAAACATATTTATGAAACTTTTCATAAATATGAAGAAGCATGTCATCAATTTGCACTTTTATGAAACAGCTTCATCATTCATAAATATGATGTGAGTGTAGATCTAAAAAACTTAATATGATGACCCGATCAAAAAAACGTTACATATCAAATACAAAATCAAATCTCATATGATATAGATCGATATTTATTCTAATCCAAGTTTATCTCAAAATTGGGGTATCCAGTAATATCCGATTAGATCCCTAAAATATATTACCGGATTAAGTTAAAGTAAATGTGTCTCAAAATTGGGGCATCCAAAAATATTTAATTGAAGATCCTTATGGATCCCAACATATTTGCATGGGATGAATTTAAGCAATTTTTGGTGGATAGAATGAGATATTTTGAGATTAAATTGGAATTACTTGAATCTCATGACAAATACACTCAAAAAAATAAGTTAGTAGAAAAGTTAGTAAAACGTCTTGTAAATCAGGTATACTATTTTCTAGCAAATAGTTTTGCTAAAATCGTGTTTTCAGCTAAAATTTTTGTTATACTTATTCAGCACTTAACTGTTTTATACTAATGCTTTACTAATATACTAATGTTTTACTAATTAATTTTGCTAAAAAAAATTGTGCTGATAAGCAGATGTCGCGGCATGTCAAGATGTAGTAGAGAAGAGGAAAATGATATTAAAAAGTACAACTCTAACAAGACAAGTAAAAAATCAACCATGAAAAAACATATACAGACATGTAGACAGAGTAAAGAGAAAGACAAAAACACACATCTTAGGTAGATTTGTATGGTTTCTTTTTCTTATTGCAAAAAAGGGGTTGTTTTTTTCGTTTCGTTTGTTTTGTTTATTTTTTCGTTTCGTTTCTAGAATTATCTTCGGCAGTTTCGTCATAGCATCATTAAGACAACCATTGATGTAAGAAATTGAAAGAAAATTTTTGTTATGTTATATATATTTATTTCTATATATTTTCCGATATTAAATTAATTCATGTCGTCAATGTGGGAAAATTAAAATTGTTATATTTCGTTATTATAGTAAATTATTTTTAAAAGAATCACAAAAATATGTTTTATGATTTTCAGCAAATAAATTAACTAAATTACAATTTTTCTACAAATTTTTTGCGTTTTTTTCAGTCTACTAAAATTCAGCAAAAAATTTATTAATTTTTACCAACGCTTTTTTATTTCTAATCTACTAAGTGTTAGCAAAACTTTTGCTGAATCTACAAATTTTGTTGCTAAAAATCAGCTCGCTGATTTTCAGCAAAAGATTTTGCTGACATTAGCAACTTTTTTGCTAGCATCCTCCTGACTAAAATTTTGCTGACTCAGCAAAATTTTTTGCTGACTTTACAAACTTTTTTTTATGAGTGTATTAATTTTAATAATAATAGGAAAAAAAAAAATTAAAGAAAAATAATTTAGACATATGCGCATATATATAATACAAGCTGACCCGGCAAACGTTGCTTTGCCTTCAAATTTTATTTGTATTAATTAGCTGACAAGGCAGACGTTGCCCTGCCTAAAATTTTATTTAAGCCTAATAACTTTTCTAAAAATAGCCGAGTTTAATTAACCACAGATATATATATATATATATATATATATATATATATGTATGCGTAGCGCATACTTTAGGGACATGGCCAAAATTGTCGCCGGAATATGCGGTGTATAGAAAAAATTGTCCTCATCTTAAACGCTAGATGTATGAAAAGGCGCGAAAATTTTGGGGACAGTCCCCAAAGTAATTAAATGTCCCTAAACTATGCGGGGGAACGAATAAATGTCTCTGGACTATGCGCTGTGCATACATATATATATATATATATATATATATATATATATATATATATATATATATATATGTATATGTATGCACAGCGCATACTCTAGAGACATTTATTCATTCCCCCGCATAGTTTAGGGACATTTGCTTACTTTGGGGACTGTCCCCAAAGTTTTCGCGCCTTTTCATACATCTAGTGTATTAGATGAGGACAATTTTTTCCATACACCGCATATTCCGGCGACAATTTTGGGCGTGTCCCTAAACTATGCGCTGTGCATACATATATATATATATATGTATGCGTAGCGCATACTTTAAGGACCTGGCCAAAATTGTACCCGAAATATGCGGTGTATCGAAAAAATTGTCCTCATCTTAAACGCTAGATGTATGAAAAGGCGCGAAAACTTTGGGGACAGTCCCCAAAGTAAGCAAATGTCCCTAAACTATGTGGGGGAACGAATAAATGTCTCTAAACTATGCGCTGTGCATACATATATATATATATGTATGCACAGCGCATAGTTTAGGGACACGCCCAAAATTGTCGCCGAAATATGCGGTGTATAGACAAAATTGTCCTCATCTTAAACGCTAGATGTATGAAAAGGCGCGAAAACTTTGGGGACAGTCCCCAAAGTAAGCAAATGTCCCTAAACTATGCGGGGGAACGAATAAATGTCTCTAGACTATGCGCTGTGCATACATATTAGGGTATTCAATTTACTCGGGTTTGCTTTTGTTCGAGTAATCGAGTAACTCGATTTTTAAGTTTTTAATTTACTCGAGTAGGCGAGTAAGATTTTAAAATTGCTCGAATAACTCGAGTAACTCGAACAATTTTAATACTTTAATTTTATTTTCCAAAAACTCACATTTTTGTAAGTTTTTATATTTTATTAGTACTAATATAACATATATATAAAAATTAACAAATTAATTCAAAATTTTAGTAAAAAGTATATCTAAAAGAGAAAAACATTTGCTAAGATCATTTATTATTGCGACAGTTTTGTCTCAGTACACTCAAAGCAAAAGCGTTATTATATCAATGAAAGTCTTTATAAATATGTTGAAATCTTCATTGATTTTCTTTCAATATAACTGGTTCATAAATATGTATTAAACTGTTTTATAAAAATATTTTTAAGGTGATCCGTTTTGTAATTTCACTCAGACTTGACACAGTTTTGTTATATTAGTGTGTTAGTACTAAACGAAAAAATAGTCCATTTTGTCCTATCAATTTGGGATTTTGAGATGTGTAATTTTTTTAAAAAAATTATAAAGAAGTTTTGAAACAACTTTCATGAATATTTAAGAAGATTTTCATCATATTAATGAAAACTTCATTACTTCTATATGTAAATTTTAATATGTGGAAATTTTGCGTTGCACCGCTATGAATTTCCATATAGGGCTTCTAAAATTGGCTTGTTACAAACGACATAAAAGGGACCAACAAAAAGTTTTTAGTAAATGTTTTTAAAAATTCCTTTTTGTAGTTATATGTAGTTTCTTTAGATCAAATGGCAACTAAATTAAAAAAAAAAAAATAATGTTTGATCCCACTTTTAACCCTCAAATCCGCACCAATAATCTTAAACAACCCAGTCTTAGAACTCGTTTCTTTAAAAAATATCCAAGTTTCTTCGATATCGGAGTTTTTCGCATTAAGTTCTTCGTTTTTCGTAATATAATTTCTTTAACAGTGCTCATTTAAATATTCACTATAACAGTCACATTATTTTATACAAAATATTAAAAAAATATAAAATAGTTCATATTTTTAAATTACTCGAGTTACTCGATTAATCGACCAAAATTGTTCGAGTTATTCTTTACTCGAAATTGGCCGCTTCGAATTACTCGAACAATTGTTCGACATCATTTCATCGATTAATCGAGTAACGGTTAACCGATTGAATACCCTAACACATATATATATATATATATGTATGCACAGCGCATACTTTAGGGACAAGCCCAAAATTGTCCACGAAATATGCGGTGTATAGAAATAATTGTCCTCATCTAATACGCTAGATGTATGAAAAGGCGCGAAAACTTTGGGGACAGTCCCCAAAGAAAGCAAATGTCCCTAAACTATGCGGGGGAATGAATAAATGTCCCTAGACTATGCGCTGTGCATACATATACAGGGTGATTCAGTCACGACCCGCCAAATTTCACCAGCGTGTTCGTTGTCTCATTTTATGAAAATATGTCCATTACGACCATCCCCGGAAATGCAAGCGTGCGAAATGGCAGGGGTTTGAAAATTTTCGGATTGGGGGTCGGAGGGTAGTAGGGTAAAATTGCTAACTTCTGAACCAGTGGTCAGATTTTTTTGTTTTTTGGCTTTTTTGAAAGGTCTTTAGAAGCGCTTTCATAATCATTAAAGAAAAATTAAAAATAAAGTGAAGTCACCGAGATAACGAGCTTTAAAAAAAGAAAATTTTAAAAAAAGGCATAGGAACGTGCACATAACCTCAATTTGCTCAGTCAGATGGCAGGTAACTCCTATTTTTTTTTCTATTCGAAGATAGTTCTGCCTCTTACCTTTCCGAAATGTCCTTTTCGAAGCACAGAGGTCTTACCTTTACAAAGTTATGACTATTTGACTGAAATGCAAAAAGTTTTGTTTTTTTTTTTGATGTGAAATATGCCTTTAAACACGTAAACAAACCACGTAAACAAAATTTTTCACACGTCTTTACCAACAACGACTTTTAAAATAAAGGCATACAAATGAATATGTGCTTTTATTTCACATCAAAAAAAAAACAAAACTTTTTGCATTTCAGTCAAATGGTCATAACTTTGTAAAGGTAAGACCTCTGTGCTTCGAAAAGGACATTTCGGAAAGGTAAGAGGCAGAACTATCTTCGAATAGAAAAAAAAATAGGAGTTACCTGCCATCTGACTGAGCAAATTGAGGTTATGTGCACGTTCCTATGCCTTTTTTTTAAATTTTCTTTTTTTAAAGCTCGTTATCTCGGTGACTTCACTTTATTTTTAATTTTTCTTTAATGATTATGAAAGCGCTTCTAAAGACCTTTCAAAAAAGCCAAAAAACAAAAAAATCTGACCACTGGTTCAGAAGTTAGCAATTTTACCCTACTACCCTCCGACCACCAATCCGAAAATTTTCAAACCCCTGCCATTTCGCACACTTGCATTTCCGGGGATGGTCGTAATGGACATATCTTCATAAAATGAGACAACGAACACGCAGGTGAAATTTGGCGGGTCGTGACTGAATCACCCTGTATATATATATGTATATATATATATATATACAGGGTGATTCAGTCACGACCCGCCAAATTTCACCAGCGTGTTCGTTGTCTCATTTTATGAAGATATGTCCATTACGACCATCCCCGGAAATGCAAGTGTGCGAAATGGCAGGGGTTTGAAAATTTTCGGATTGGTGGTCGGAGGGTAGTAGGGTAAAATTGCTAACTTCTGAACCAGTGGTCAGATTTTTTTGTTTTTTGGCTTTTTTGAAAGGTCTTTAGAAGCGCTTTCATAATCATTAAAGAAAAATTAAAAATAAAGTGAAGTCACCGAGATAACGAGCTTTAAAAAAAGAAAATTTAAAAAAAAGGCATAGGAACGTGCACATAACCTCAATTTGCTCAGTCAGATGGCAGGTAACTCCTATTTTTTTTTTCTATTCGAAGATAGTTCTGCCTCTTACCTTTCCGAAATGTCCTTTTCGAAGCACAGACGTCTTACCTTTACAAAGTTATGACCATTTGACTGAAATGCAAAAAGTTTTGTTTTTTTTTTTTGATGTGAAATAAAAGCACATATTCATTTGTATGCATTTTCGAGAAGGGTTTATGCATTTCCAAGAACCGATTTATGGAATTCATTTTTACTCCCAGTCGCCTTGCTCTTACCAAAATATACCTGCAAATTAGAAACCATAGTTGGTAGAAATGTGTCCATATTATGTATTTTTTTTTTAAATACTTTATTCTCTGAGAAATATTGATATAAAAAAGTTTTAGAAATAAAATATTTTACATTTTGTTAAAGTCTAAAGTTCAAAGGTTCCAAGAGATTAAAATTATTATTCTAGCTTTTCTAGGACTTTCGCAATTCGCGTTTGAATTAGTAATAAATTTTCGTTTACAGCCTTCATCATTTAGACTTTTTAAAACTCAAAAACTGAAAGAAATTATTTGAAATTCTGAAATATTGATAAATATTATTTGATGCGATCTTAATTTTAAATCGAATTTTTTAAATTTAAAATTAAACCTTTCATAATATTTATGAAGCATTTCATACAAGTTTGTAAACCTTTCATAAAAATTGATGAAACTACTTCATCCTGTTTATGAAATATTTAAAAACATTTACGAAGCATTTTATAAAATGTAATGAGACTCCATCATATTTATGAAACATTTCATAAATATGAAGAAGCCTGTCATCAATTGGTCTTTTTATGAAACAACTTCATCATATTTATAAAGGCTTACATTGGACAAAAATCAATGAAGCTTTTCATTAATATGATGAGACTTTTTCCCAGAGTGTGGCACGCAAAATATGTTTACAATTTTTTTTTTTTCGTGGCACTCAATGAAAAAAGTCTAGTACTAGGGTATTTAATTTTGTAAGCCAAAAAATAAAATGTAAAATATTTGCAGACTTTGCTTTCGCCCGAGTCTCAGCGATTTAAAAGTAATATATGCCAAATTCCAAGAAGATTTTCCCAACTTTTTTCAATTCAATTGATGTGTTAAAAATTTTAAAAGCTGTCAATTAAAAATTAATTGAATCACTTAACTAATTGCTCAAAGTTGTAACTTGTTTGAAATACTTTTATAGTATTTCTTAAAAGCATTTGATGAAAACGAGACAAGATAACATCTACATACTGTTGTTGTTTTTTGTAATATTCATGTATATAGTTGTTTTTTATAAATGTTTAATTTCAATAATATTTTTATAAATTCTCATTCGGTTTATTAGTATATTAAGTTAAATAATTTAATTTCAGTAGTTTAAATCACTATTTTTATTTACACAGAAAAAATAGTGGGCCTTGTAAATTCAATGGACTTTGTAAATTCAAATTTATTTTCAACATATTTTTTGTTTGAAATGCTTGTAAATTGTAAAAATCCTTGAAAAACAAAAATTACAAAAAAATCAAAAAGGGGAGTTTTGATTTAAAAATTACCACTGTTATAGTCCGGGATGCAGCGACATATTTTTGTCACTCATAGTATGATTCATTATTTGAATTTTATATACTAGAAAATTCTTTGTACATGCATACACCAGTGGTCAGCCAGCGCACCCAGGAGGATTTTACCCGCTGGAGCCCTTCAAGTGTGTAAATTTTCAGTGAAATCAAAATCATCTTATTACTGCTTAAACTGTAATAAAATATAATATAATAAAATGTAAAATTTCAAGAAAATAAAACTCATTTTATTACTTCTGCAATTTTGTATGCTAGCTGCTAACATAGTTAACTAACATAAAAAAATAGTCTGCCGCCCCAAAGTGGGATTAATGCTCCAGCCACACCCATAAACATGTAAAGTTTCAGAAAAATCAGACTCGTTTTATCAGCTTAAATCTTAGATGTGACTGACGCCTTAAACCCCCACTTTGGGACTGCAGACTATTTTTTTATGTCAGTTGACTATATTGGCTGCTAGCATACAAAATTTCAGAAGTAATAAAATGACTAGCTGCCTCCCGGAATATTAGCCGACTTAACTAGATTTTTGTAATTCAATGAGCGAAACATAGCTTTAAATGCTTTACATATATAATATTTTATTTACTGCTTATTTTTTCTTCTAAAGACCATTCCGATTTTTATAATTAATCGGGCAGCTCCTAAATTCTCGATTATAAAAAAAAAATAATAATATGAAAACATATTTCAAATAAATTTGTATGTGGTGTTTCTAGATTAATTAATTCTGTGTGCGAGCGGTTTTTGGACAGTAAAAGCGTTAAATGTGAACTATATCGCTAAATATGCTATAAGCGATGTGATTATAACCGAAAAGTAATGTATATTTTGCGATGTTCATTTCTTTTAAAGGATTTTTTTTCATGTTCAGTCTTATTTTTCGCTTTTCACTAATTTTTATTGCTTTAATTGGAACCATACAACGAGTTAAATGTTTAAAACTATTTAAACAATTTAATTGAAATGTTTTTTACATTTCTGCTGAGAACACTATGTTAATATAAGTATTTTCGAAAGAAGTACGTACGGTATTATTTTGTTTTTAAATAAACAGAATCCATTGTTTTTTCAAATTCTGAGATGTTTTAAAAAATTAAGGTTTTGACTTAAAGTACTACATAGTATTCGCGATGTTTAAAAATATAATTTGTTTTAGAGATGATATTTAATGTAATCAGTTGATGAGAAAATGTATTTACTACAAGTTAATTCCAAATAAGTGCAGTTTTTTTAAATGATGCTTTTTAAGATTTATTTATTTCTTGAGGTCAAAAGGTCAACAAATTGGTAATTTTGACAAATTTCGCGCAATAGTGTTGATGTGCCGGTGCAAAACGGTTTTATATAAAAGAGTAAACTTTTTAGCACAGTGGATTTTAAATAAAAGTTTTGATGGCTATAAATTATAGGCGTTGCCGCTATTATTTCTAGGTTTTTAAAATCTGGCAATATGATTGTTGTGGTTACATAACGCATTACATTGTAATGTATACTCCTTACATTCAACATTTTTTTTAAAACATAAAGTAATGAGTTACCGATAATTGAACACTAATGGATTACCTTGCAATGATACCTTCTACATTACTTAAACACATAAAATAATTACGTAGTTCATGAATTGTCAACGTAAAGTAATAACTAAAATATATTTTTGAAAATCTATTTATAGACACATTACTTTGTGATTTTTTGTAAGCATGAGGGTAAGGTGAATATTTTTGACATCACGAACGAAAACACGAAGCACAACAATTCATTTACATTTTAAGAAAACAAATATTATATGTATCGAAAGCTGAGTTGGTAGATCTAATCTAATTGTTAACAACAAGAGACTCCAGGTTCAAATCCAGCGTGAGTGACCACATTATTTATTTAATAAAAAAAATATTTGTAATAATTTTTTTTATAATTGTTTTTCTGAAAATCTATTTATAGACACAATACTTTTTCCCACACTACTAGGGAATGAGTTCACCCATTACTTTTAGGCTAATCGCCATTACCTTTAGGCTCATCGCCTGTTAAAACGAGAATTATCCAGGTGTCATTTCATTGACACGATAAATGTTTAAGAACTGAAAGGTAGCTTAGTTTTAAATTGTATAGATTTTAGGGAATGCAAAAAGTCTATTGCTTACAGGAGTAACGTAATCTACGTTTAACTTTATACAACTTTTATCGTTACCATGCTCTATAATTCAACTTTGGTGATTTGTTAATAATGACGAAAAGAATTTATTGCCGCAATATCTTCTAGGCGATATATCTTCCAAACTTTTGCAGTGTACAGATATGATTTTGGTTTTCTTAAACAATTTTAGGAGTCTGGCACACGTATTCCTCTGGATGAAGTAAGGGGAATTGATATTTTGGGTAATATGATTGAATCTTCATTTCTCTCGGTAAACCGTCAATACTACGGAAATCTACATAATATGGTTCATTATCTTATTGCATTTTCCCATGATCCCGATTCACGGCATTTAGAAGAATTCGGCGTGATGGGTGACATCACTACTTCTATGCGTGATCCCATATTCTATAGATGGCATGGCTATTTAGATACTATTTTTAATAAATTTAAAACACTTCTGCCACCTTACGGTGAAACTCATTTGGCCTACGAAGGCATTACGATTAACAATATAGAAGCGAAAATCAACTCTCACACTGCTCGTTCAAATGCTTTGTTAACCTATTGGCAAAAGTCGGATATAGATCTTGCCGCTGCTCTTGATTTCGGTCCCAATGGCAGTGTGTTTGCTTCTTTTGTACATTTACAGCATGCTCCTTTCGATTATATTTTCAATGTTTCAAATGGCAGTGAATCCAATAAAAAGGGAACATGTCGCATATTTATATGCCCCAAAAGTGATGAGCGCGACAATGCTTTAACTCTTGAAGAACAACGCCTTCTTGCCATCGAACTTGACAAGTTTACAGTCAACTGTAAGTAGAACCCTTAAAGTGAATAATAGCTGTTCGACGTCGCTGCAGCGGGAACTCAATTAACATGAAACAACAACAATCAATGTACACACAAATTTGACAATAGAAACGATTTATGGTAAAACTGAGAACCCGCGTTAACGTACGCCGAACAGAGCTAATATAATATGCATGTCTAACGTTTATTTTCCTTCAAACAGTGCAACCCGGAGACAACACAATTCGACGTCGTTCAGATGAATCTTCAGTCACCATACCCTTTGAACGATCATTTCGCCGTGTTGGCCAAAACTATCAACCCACCGAAATTAATGCTTTAGCCACGTTCCGTTTCTGTGGTTGTGGTTGGCCAGACCACCTGCTTTTGCCCAAAGGCAAACCAGATGGTATGACTTTCGATTTGTTTGTTATGATCTCTGATTATACAGGTGATGCTGTAGAACAAACTGATAATAGGTATGAATGCAAAACATGTACTACCTGCTGTTTTAAGTTTTTCTTGACAGATTGCGAATAATTTTACATTTTCATTTTATCTTTTCTTTCACTTAACTCTCCTTCTACCCTCTCCAATGTAGTCCTGAAGTATGTGGTGATGCGTATTCCTTCTGTGGTTTGAAAGACAAATTATATCCGGACAAGCGTGCTATGGGCTTTCCATTCGACAGAAGTTTACCAGGCGATAGTCTCAACACACTAACAGCATCATTTTCCAACATGATGAAGACGGATGTCGTAATTATATTCAATGACCGTATAGTAGAAAAGAACTGAATAATTGGTATAAAGAGTTCTTAGTGGCAGATGGTAATAATGGTGGAAATTAATGCCAGAAGGTAAATTAGCTAAGGTTTCGAATACTCTTAATAATCATGTTTTATGCCTTATTTTATGTGTTCTTTTTTTCAATAAAATGTTAATAAATTTTCAAATATTGCAAATTTATGGGTATACTTTATTGTTTACTAGCGATAAGTAGTTTTTCATAATTTAACTTTTGACAGGTTTAAAATTAATGAATATTCATATTTATTTGAATATTCATATTTATCATAAATATTACCTTAAGTAAGGTAATATTTATGATATACATATAATAGGAAATATGTACGCAGGGTAGACTGGGGAGCATTTGACACTTTTTTTTTAGTGTTGTTGAAACCAAATCAATAGGGGAGAAGATCCCAAGACTGACAATGCCTATACAATTTTTGCATAAGGGCGCTGTACCTCATGCTTTCTGTCATGGTTGTCGTTTGTATAGACCAGGCATGTCAAACTCATTTCGGCATACGGGCCAAATTTTTCGAAAATTGTATTCCAAAACCTATTGCGAGCCGCATGTATTTAGTTTTACTAAAAACTCAAATTTCGGGTGTTTATTGAATATAAATTTACCATAAATAAAACAAAAATGTTTTTATAGAAATATATTTATTAATAAAAATATAAATTATTTTTTGCTAGATATAATGCATCGCTTCTCATTTTTCAAATCATCAAAATTTGGTATTAATTTTTGGCTTGATGTAATTCTTAATAGCGATGCTAAATGTTCTTCGGTCAATCTGGTTCGTTACGCATTTTTATTAATCTTTATCTGAGAAAAAAATTGTTCACAAATATACGTGCTACCAAACATGGATAATATGCGAAATGCAAAATGTCGAATTACTGGAAAACGGTCTGCAGATAAGTACCAGTAAAATTCTGGTGTTCCAATTTCCTTGAAAATCCGAAAACCTCTTTTCAAAATCTTTTTCCAAACATGTTCAGTTGTTCCTCGTATTTGTCAAATTTTAATTCTGGATGTTTAAGCAAAAGAGTCCTACAACAAAAATTTGATAAATTTTCTTTTTTTATTTGTATTTTTCACAGGGATATCTTTTGTTTGAATGAATTTATTTGATCATACAGTGATGTTATAATCATATTTTTACCCTGAAGGTTAATATTGAGCTGACTGAGATGGCCAGTAATGTCAACTGAGAAAGCCAAATCTTGTATCCAGTTCAGAGCAGTCATAATCTTTAACTTCTAAAAAAAGGACAATTTCGTCCAACAGTTGTAAAAATCTGTTTAAAACTTTATGGCTCGAAAGCTAACGAACTTCAGTAAAATATGGCAAATCTTCGTATTCAGATTCCACATCTTTCAGCAAGGATGTAAATTCACGATGGTTTAATCCGCGTGCTCGAATAAAATTAACAATTTTAGCAGCTTTTTTAAATACATCATCAATTTTAATTACTTTTGAACATAAGGCTTGCTGGTGGATAATGCAATGAAAGTGTTGAAAAGATCTATTATGTTGGGTTTTAACATAATCTTTTAGTCTACCAACGACACCACGTGTAGCTCCCGTCATAGAGGCGGCCCCATCAGTTGCCAAAGATACCAAGTTATTCATTGGAAGATCATATTTTTTAATAGCAATCATAAGTACTTCGAAAATATCATCACCATGCATTGGAATTACTTCTAATAACTCTTCAGTTATTGTAAAATTGCCATCACTTCCTCGAATAAAAACGGCTAACTGTGCTATATCTGTTAAATCAGTACTCTCATCGATTGCAATTGAAAACACTTCAAAATTCAATGCAACTGAGTGAAGTTGGCCTTTTAAATTTGAAGCAATGTCAGGGACTCTATTCGCAACTGTATTTCTTGATAAACTTATGGTTTTGAATTTTTTTATCATATCTGGGCATAACTCTTCTGCTGCTATTATTAAACACTCACGGATGAATTCGCCTTTTGCAATTACATGTGATAACCGATAACTAGCTTTTACGGCAGCCATATTTTCTGTTATTGGTTTAGTGAAAATATTTTCTTGTTTTCGAAGAACTACCTTAATTCCAACAACTTTTCCTCACGCATTTTCAAAATAAAATTTTCGTAGTGTTCACTATGGCCATATATGGTTGATTTCGAAATGCCTTTTCAAATTGTATTCTTTGCACACCAAAATAGTCTGTCAACATATCAAGCAAAATATTTTACCATTTTCTTGAATGAAAAAATAGTTAATCTCCCATTTTTCTTGAAGCAAGCGATGTTCACTTTCAATCGATCGTTTTTTAATCGTACTTGGATTCATCTACAAATTAAACGGCTTTAATATTGTAATTCAAAATAAAATACTTATAGAACTTACCGGATTAGAATTACGTTTTTATAAAAACAATGCTCAAAATAAGGCTTAACAAAATCTAAAATTACCAAACACGAAATTAAACTACCGAAGAATGCGTTTAAGTGAAATTGTCGCCTACTAATTCAACTGATTGATTTAATATGATTGCTGTAATAAGATTCTGTTTTGTATTTTCTTGTATGAGAAACACAACCAAAATACAAATATGAAAAACAACAACAAAATACTTGTTTTTGTTGTTTTTGTTTCTGTTTTAGTTCAAAAGCTAATAGCAAACAAACACTATGCTCGTCAAGTGAGAAAATGAATGATAGTTGATAACAATTTGTAATTAACAAACATTGAGTCTTTGCAGTTTAGTTTTTTTACAACAAAAATAGACACTGTACAAGCTATACAATAATTTAAGAATCATGTCGCGGGCCGCAAAGAATCATCTCGCGGGCCACATGCGGCCCGCCAAACGAGAGTTTGACATGCCTGGTATAGACGACAGGGCCGTAGCCAGGCATTTATTTTTTAATTTTTTTTCTTAACCAAATTTGGCTCCGGCAAGAACAATACTACTTTTACTGTTCTAATTTTTAAAGTCACTGTTACTGTTCTAAGTTTCTAAACAATTTTCTTTTTTGCTGTTTCTGCCATTTTTAATCAAATTTGCTTATATATATAATATAATTTTGGCTTTATTTTGTTTGCAAAATAGGTAATTTTTAACTCATGTGATTAAGATGAATATAGATCTGAGTGAAAGACAAGAGTGAACGGCCCAATCATTGCTGGAACACTAAAAAGTGATGATGAATTAAGTTCAATTGCTGCGACTTAGATATTTAAAAATGTTGCTTAATTTCTAAAAATCTGACCTTTTGGTCTTAAATGTTTTATAGTTTTGATATCTACCTAAATTAACTATTCATTTGAGTATAATAATGTCTAATTGTTCAAGGATGTTTTTAAAATATTTTAGAAATTGCTAAAAATGTGATGTTTTATTCTCAGTGTTTTGTCTCGGGACGGAACGTTTTTTTTTTTCGAAATGACATAAGAAAAATATTTTTTCTCAGTGTAGTATTGTCCATATAGTGGTTCTACTCAAAAACATATACCCCTACTAAACAAATATAATATGTCAATTAAAATTGTAACTAACACATTGCTTTAAACCCAAATTACTTGAGCGGAAACGCAACGTTACGCATTTATGAAAAAGTATATACGTAAAAGGAAACTAGAAGTACAATTGTTAAATTTTAAATTCAATTGAAAAATTGGAATTCAATTTATAATTTCCGAAATGCAATTAATAAATCTGAAAAACAATTGATCGTTATTGTAATTTTATGAAAATCGGGTTAGTTTTTGACACTTTTTTCAACATTTTAAAAGGTGATTTACAATCTTTAGGAGAAATTCTACCATGATCGGTTTTAAAGTTCACATTTTTGTATCGATAATAAGTATTTATTGTTTCTCTTTTTCTAATAAAATTGTTTATTTTTTTCAAATAATTAAGAAAGCTCCGCGTGCCACTAGTAGAACGCGTGTCCTGTATGAAAGAAAAAACATTTGAGTTTTTGATCAAAAGCCAAATAATTGGCAAAAACCGCTGTTTTCTCGAAATCCGCTGAATTAAAATGCGGCCCTAGCCAAAGTAAAGAATCTGTTTCTAAAGTTTTGCAGGTTTTTATCCTTGATTTTTGATTTTCTGAAATTTCTTTAAAAAAATAATTAAAACTTTAAAATTGAAGGTTTGAAAACAGTGTTTAAACATTTTTAGTTTATAACGAGTTAGAAAAACACAAGATGAAAAATACTTTTTATCTAAGTTTCCTGGAAATTATAAAATACAAAAATGTTTTGTAGTAGATAATTTTAATAAATTTGGAATTTTGATCTTGAATTTCTTGATTAAGTGGCATACAACACATCATTTCTGAAACTTTCATTTAATGAATCAATTTTTCATCAATTAATTGGAAATTATTCATTAAATCAATTAATCCAAATTAATGAAAGACATTCATTAATAGCATGAAGGAAAATTCCATCAGGGTACGAAAGCCGCTCGTAGCAACTATAAGTATGCACCCTCAAATAAAAATTTATGAAACAATATATAAATATATATGAATATATGAAGAATATTTTGCATTAGTAAGGATTTCATTACTTTTGTGTATAAAACAGTTCATAGAGACCATGATATGGCCATTATAATTCTTGTTGTTTATGAAGTGTTTCATAAATATTTTTGAAATCGTTACATTGGACGGAAATTGTTGAAACTTATTGCAACTTATTAAACGATATATTACTATGAATAGGTTAAGATACCGTTTTATCCGAAATGAAAAACATTATTTTTAATATTACACTATCACCTATGTCCTAAGTTTCACATTCCCATGAAAGTGAAAACAATACGACTTTTTTGGTGCTTTGACTTTCACATACTCCTTTTTTCGCTTAACTTTCCTGTAGATGAACCTTGGTGAAAGTAAAACGAAAGTACTTTTTAACTTACAAAAGTTTCTTAAAAGTCATAAGATCTCTTTATAAATTAAACTTTAGTATTTTTTCTATCTATTTTCATTAAAATAATGATACTTTTACGAAAACTTCTATATAAACGATTTTAAAAATAGGCAAATAATTTTAAAATTTTTATTTGTATTTGTAAAAAAAAAACAGGAAGAAGAAGAAAAAAAAAATAAAAAAAACTAGTTTTCTTACTTTTATTGAACTTTTTTGGTAAAAAATATCTTTAAACTAAAAGAAAAAAGTTCACTTAATTTTTTCATACATACACCGAAGTTAGTGAGTCACTATTTTTGTTATTATTAAAATTTTAAAATTAATTCCAAATTTTTCTATAACTTTTAACTGCAACCACGATTTTTGTTTATGTTCGAAAAAGAAGTGATGCCAGCTAAAAAAATGGTGCTGCCAGAAATAAATTTTTAACCATAGTTGTGTTTAGTTGTAATATAAACATGCAATTGAAGGTAGATTAATAACCACAAACTTATTGCTGAAAAGATATATAAATTGTTATTATATTTTACACAAAAAGGAGAACTAAAAGTTAATAAATTTTGATTAAATTTTCTTTAATTCTAATGAAAATTCTCATTGAATTATGTGGCATCTCTGTATCATGATTAACATGTGTTACTAGAAAAAAATATAAAACAAACATGTTATTGAATCAGAGGTCCAAGTCGATCGGCGCAAAGCCAGCATGGCGCTGCTGCCAGCTTTGTTTAGAGCTCAAGCCACCATCGAACAATCCGGGCTAAATTTATTAGCCGACTTAACTACATTTTTGTAATTCAATGAGCGAAACATAGTTTTAAATGCTTTATATAATATTTTATTTACTGTTTATTTTTTCTTCTAAAGACCATTCATATCTTAAATTCTCAATTATAAAAAATAACAATATCAAAACATATTTCAGAGCTTTTTTGTAAAAAAAAAATTTTTTGTGGTGTTTCTAGAAAACTTATTCTGCACGGATATAAATAAACATAAAGTGTTTCCATACGTTTGATAGCCAAAAATCTCAAATTACCATATTTCACAGTAAGAAACGTTATTAAAAACTTTAATGAATGCTTTTTAATTGATAGAAAGCGGGGAAGTGGTGGTGAGCATGGCCAAAGGGATCTAAAAGCATCGGAAAAGGTAAAAGAAGCTTTTAAAAAGGATCCTACCGTTTCAACTCGAGCAGTCGCGAGTAAAATCAAGAAATCGCAAAGTTTTGTTCAGAATGTCAAAAAGCGTCATGGACTCAAGTGTTATAAAGCTCAGGTATGTCCAGACAGCAATGCAAAACAAAATTTATCAGCAAAAGCTCGAAGACGACGTATTTACGTAAAACAGTTAACAAAATATAATTGCGTGATAATGGATGATGAAACATATCGCTTTACAAACTTCCGGTACATTGCAGGACAAGACTTTTATACAGTATGTAGTCGTGATGCTCCAGATCAATGTAAATAGAAAATGAAGTCTATATTTCCAAAAAAGTACCTGAATGAATGTTTGATGTTTGGCATGGTATTGTTACCTCTTTCAAAACGTGTTCTGATGATGGGAACCTAGTAAATTCCCGAAATAGATCTATCAACACATACCTGAAAGGGTCAAATAATAAATTAGAAAACAACAAAACTATAGATTATTTGTTAGGATAATATCCTAATAAAGAAATACAGGGTATGGCCTCGAACTTGAATAATTTTCATTCTTCATTGAATCTACGAAAAAATTCAATGAAATTGTTTAATTAATATCATGAAGGATATTTCTTTCAGTGTAGAATCCGAGAAATTAAATATTTTAAAATCTTAGGTGTTTTAGGGAAAACAAATATGTAGGACGAAAAATGTAAAAGTCGTCAGCCTGCACCCACAGAGAAAAATTGTAAAAATTTCCAATTAAAATTCAGTTACTACACAGGGAGAATTTTTTGGTTTTAATGAATCTGTTTCATTGAACTGATGAAGTTTTCTTTACAATGTGAATGAAAAATTGTTTAAACTTTATTTATGAAAAAGCTTTATAATTTTTATGAAACTATTTTTAATGAAAGTTTCTCATGAAGCACATAATTTTTAATAAATAAAATTAAATTTTTCATTCAATTTTATAAAAAACTGCTTAATTTAATGAAAAGTTTCAATTTACGAGTTCCAGTGACACTTCATAGATCTAATTCAGAAATTCATTGATATAATTCACAGAATTCTCTTAGTGTAGGGTTGAAATCAGTTGGTACAACTAATCCTGCCGGAAATGAAGGGTCGAATGATCCAAAGTGACTATTTTGTGATATATGGTTGGGGGGCACGTCACAAAACTGGTGAAACTGAAATAGTGGTGTACCAAAAAGTGTTAATTTGTGTGAAATGACCTATCACGTGACTATAGTAATGGTGACAACTGAAGAAAAAGTAACATAATATCATAGTGTACTGAAGCAACTAGGGCCGTTGCAGTTGGAGTTGTTACTGGTCATTGAAGTGGTTCAATCCCGTTAGCAATGGATGAAAACATGGCAATTAGTGCCAATGGATTCATTCACTGGTATGGTCACGTGACTAGAACTTTGTGTGTATGAACCAGTCCTAGTATCGGTTCTGTTATATGAAAGTGACCGGTACTTTTAACATAGGCTTGTCATAGGAGGTGACAATTTATACCTGTGGAACACTGAGTGACGTGGCGAATAACTTGACCAAGGTAACCTATCACCGTACCGACTGAAATGAATATGCTGCTGGACAAGTTAGAAGTAGGTAGCGCCAAAGTACGACCATTTGAGGATTTATGTGATATGCAACAGAACCAGTGGGAAAAAAATTATCTCGTGACTGGTGTAGGTGTACGTGTCGTAGAACTGGAGAAAAATTGTCGAAGGAAAACAGGTCACATATTAAGCGCAATGTGTTCTGTTATAGAGGTAGTTTGAGTGGAATAGTTTTGTAAAGTACCACTGCACTGGTCTAAAGGGTACATGTCGCCAGCATGCGAAAAGTAATTAGCAAGTAACCTGTCACTTTTTATTCAGCGTGTGTCATATTATGTACGGGTTGCTAAATAGCCCGTCCGGAACCAGTCACTGTACTTATTCAAAACAGCGTGTCATACCACCTGTTCAAAAAGCCTTCAAAAAGTCAAAACAAAAATAAATTTTAAAATTAGTTTATTTTGTCTATACCCAACTCAAAACAATAACATTAAATTCATTATAACAATTTAAATTTGGAAAAGTACATAAAATAGGCAAGAAGTCTGTATGTTCAAAACATAGATTTTTTGCAAGTTTTTTCTTTATTTGCTAACATTGGTATTATCAAACAATTTCTACTAATTTTTATGTTCCAACACTTTTAAAAAGCAGTTCATGAACATTTTAATTTTGTATGATGCATTATAATTCTAGTTCACAATAATATCTTTATAAAAAGAAAGACCTACAACAATTCAGCACAACTTTAATGTATAATTTATAAAGCAGAGTAACAAAATATATACTCAGTTTCAATTTTGTTCCCAAGAAATTCTTAAAACTTGCCAATTACTTACACATAAAAAATCGTTACCAAAATTCTTGTAAAATATCCGAACAAGGTATTTCGAAACCAATATGCAGAAATTTTAATTTATACTCTTGTAAAGTATTTAAAATTTTTGAATAAGTTGTGCAAAAAATCATATGGTGATAGTTTCTTGGTAGCGATATTTTATGTGTAAGATCGTCATTCACTCGAAAAATCGCCAGTCGGCATTTCGAAAATTAACTTGCCAAACGAGTTTTAAGATCGCGACGTTTGGCGAGAAATCGCCATATCTGACAAACTTGGTCACTGTCTAAACGGTTCCGAATTCAGTTATTTTAAACCAGTAAAGTGTTACGTCTTCATTTATACTGTCACAAAGTCGGTACATAAAAAAATCCTTCAGTGTTGTGTCCACTTTGTAGCAGTCAATGAACTGCATCCTTTGGTGCTAATTGCCATGTTTTCATCCACTGCTAGCGGTTTTGAACCAGTTCCATGACCAGTAGCAACTTCAACTGCAACGACTCTAGTTGCGTCATTACACTTTGATGTTATATTACTTTTTCTCCAGTAACGTGATATATCTGGTACCAACCAGTAAATGGTTTGTCACCATAACTATAGTCACGTGATTGGACATTTCACCCAAACTAACACTTTTTGGTGTACCACAATTTTGATATCGCCAGTTGCGTGACGTGCTCCCCAATCATATATCACAGAATTACCACTTTGGATCAATCGATCCTTCATTTCCCGCAGGGATGGGCTTGTCATAGGAGGTGGCAATTGCTACCTTTGGAGCACCTTGTGACGTGGCGTATAACTTGACGAAGGTTACTTATCACCGTACTGACTGAAATGAATAAGCTATGGGACAAGTTAGAGTAGGCATTATTAAAGTGGGATCATTTTAGGATTTATGTGACATGCAAGATGACCAGTGGGAAAATAATTATCACGTGACTGGTGTAGGTGTACGTATAGCAGAACTGGAGACCAATTTTTGATAGAAAACTAGTCACATATTAATCGCAATGTGTGCTGTTACAGGGGTAGTTTGAATGGAATAGCTTTGTGAAATACCACTGCAATTTTTCTTTAAACTTCTCTATTTTCAATACGATTCATAACATTTTTTTTATGCAAAATTCACTTTTATTATGCGTATAATTCTCTTAGTGTATAATTGAAATCATAAAAACTAGCTGCGTCATAAATGTTTTATATAAATTTTAGTAATTTTCACAATCTCAATCTTTTTTTCTGATTTCATGTCAGAAATAATATGTGCAAATATTATAGAAACTTAAAAGTTCTCGGACATATTTTTGAATTCTCAAAGAACGGACGATATGTATCTATTAGTTAAGGACAATTTTTTTGTAAAAGAAAATGAAAATAAAATAGCGTCTCTTTAGAATTTTCAGACACTGAAACTATAACTACAGCTAATACCCTATTAGCTGATATATTGCAAATAAATTTATCGCTTCGCAAAATTGCATAACAGCTGTTTAAAATGTTTTTTTATATCAGATGTAGGTCAAAAGTATGTAGGAGAAAAATAATTCCTGTTTTATTTAGCATAACAACACTTTTTAACGTAACTCAATTGCAGAACAACAAACTCAGTTGCAGAACAACAAAGCTATTAATCATATTTAGTTAATTTTGTAGGTGAAAAGTCGAAACTGCATGGCCTGTTTGCGCTATAGATGTCCAGTTTTTTCGCAGATTTTATTTTTACATCCAAACTATTATAAAATGCGCGGGGAGCGAGAAAACACAACCATTTTTGCTATTTTCATATAAGTACATACTTCATAGGTACTCCAATGTACATAGATACACACAAACAAGTTATTGTTGTTTGTTTAAAGGTAAAAAAATAGTATGTAACTTACCTTTTGGCCCAGCATTAACTGAACCCTTTTACAGAAGCACAAAGCAAGAGCTTTTTGATGGTCTTAACCAAAATATCCAAGAAGTTGCTCACGATTTTGGTTTAGTTGTCTGAAGAAATCCCAATAAATGCCGCTTACCAATACATTAACCACATTAACAATAAAACGATGATAGTATTTATCCGTTTCGTTTTACAAAGATCCTAAATACATATAACATACATTCATAAGTCTGTATGTTTGTTTGTTTTCCTGTTTGCTTGAACTAAAACGTCAATGATATGCTGAAGACAAGGAACGAGTAAATATATCACTTATACATACACACACACACATAAAATTGGTTAACAAGTATAGAATAAAATACTTACTACCACCGAAACGTATTGATACGGGTGTTAATTTTTAATTTTACTGTGAATTTTTTAATTATTTTTTTATTTGCTAATGAACTTGAAATAATTGAAAATTAGCACAAATATTTTTTTTCTTTAATTTCTTTATATATTTTTTATTATTGTTGTTGCTCTTATTTGGTAATTTTTCACATTCACCAAATAGGTGTATATAAACAACAATTAAAATTTAATAAATTTTATTCACTTAATATTTCTGCTTAATCTATAAATGGATTATAGAGACTTTTCACTTTTTCACAATGAAAATAAAATATGCATTTCTCTTCTGGATTTTTCAACAAGAAAAATCAAATTACATGCAACGTGAAAATTTTACCGTTTAACAACCGTTACACATAGCAGCTCATCAACAACTGTTGCAATGTATAAACAGGCAACTTGTAGCTGCTTTATCCAATATACAGCATCTCTCCCATTAAAACTGAGAAAGTCTCAAAAGTCAAGCAATAAAAGCTTTTATTAACCAGCTGACTTTATGATTTATACTCCTGTGATTACAGTGCCAATGCTACACCAACAAATATAAAAAGCTATTAAAACGTTCTTACGGGTATCTATTAGGAATGTCATTTATTAGGGTTTTTATTAACTGTTTAAAAAATTTTGCATAATCGAACGAATGAAAATAAATTTAAAAATAAATAAATAATTAACGTTTTTACAATATCATCTCCAAACTTTATGAATTGTGGCATCAATTTCAATACAATTCAAAAGCAATTATGTTTACACTATAAAAATGCCAAAAGACTTTTAAATATTTATCTCATAATCAGAGAACAAAAATTGTATTTATGGCAAAAAAAAATGGAAAAAGACAAATAGAAATTAGCTAAAAAGGTTAAACTTATTAAAAATAAAATAAAATTAAAGCAAGAAGTATGTTGTGTACATAAAAAAGCACTTGAAGGAAGAAATCACTTTTAAAGCTCAAAAGTTTTAAGAAAAAGCTGTTTTTAAGCTCAAAAATAGAAGAAAACAATTACAAAATAAGCAAATATGAGTAAAAATGGAAAAAAGTGAAAAAGCATATATATCTTTTTTTTAATTTTGAAAACCGTTTAAAAAAATAAATCGGAAATGTTATTAACACATCGAGCTGCTAGCATTTAATTCTAATTACCGTATAAATTTCACAAAATTAATTGACAGTTTGAGCGCTACGTGCTCTCGTTGTTAATTTTTGATTTGTTTGATGGTTTAAAACAATGCATTTTCATACTCCTTAAATTTGAACACTATACCAAATGTTTTTTTAATAGATATTAATTTTTTCATGTCCAATATGAATTTTTGTAATATTTTTGATCAAATTTATCAGTTTTTCCAAAAGATTTTTTTTTTTAATTATTTGTTTTATTCGATTAATCGCCAAAATTTATTCGCATTATTCGTTATTCGAAAATAACAATTCTTGCATTGCTCGAATTTTGTTTTTATTCGTTCGATTAATCGATTAATTTTTATTCGAGTGACAACCTTAGTATATATACAGAGAGAAGTGATTCATTGTAACGACCGATTTTTTTAGCCAACTGAATTAGCAATTATTTTTTGATTGGCTCAGGAATACTTTGATTGTGACAACCAAAAAATTAAGCTTTTGTGCCGAATCACTCAATTGACAAGACATTCGATTGCCCCAATGAATCAGTTTTCTGTGTGTACGAATAATAGCAACTACACATAGTAAAGATGTAATCCCAGTAAAAAACGCTGCCTTCCTGCAAGCAGGTTTGTAAGGGAGTATACCAAAAAGAATCCCTTACAAACCTGCATGCAAATGCCATGCTTTTTATATGGCGAATTCCTACCCGGAAGCAATACTTTTGGGCGAAATAAGTGCGGTTTTTAGCGCATATAAAAAGCTGTGACTTCATGGCTTTCAAAAAAATCATATATACACTCATAATAATCCATGCTTAAAAATACAAATATATTTTTCGTAAATTTTTTCTCGTAGAATGTACAAACATTTTGTTTATATTGCAAAACTTTTGTATAAAACAAATTATATAAATTTACAAATTTCGTAAAAAATACAAACATGATTTCGTAATATTTTTTTAGTACATTGTACAAAAATTTATAATGTTACAAATATTACATATGGATGTTGATGTGGTTAGAGGTCGGATTTGCAATCAGAAGGTTGCGAGTTCAACTCCTGGCCAGGACAATTTTTTTTTTTTAGTTTTTATATTTTTTTGTTTATTAATGTTTTTTAAATTTCTATGTTTTATTTTTTTAATTCATTATTACTATTTTTGTGTTTTGGTATAAATGGATATTTTGTATTTTGTTTAATAAAGAGGATCCTAAAACAAGTTAAAGAGGACCCGAAAACACTACTTCCACTTTATTATTTATTAGTATGAAATTCAATAAAACAAATATTTAAAAAGATAAAATATTTAATAATAAAATGCAATTAGTTTGAAATTGTTATTTAAGTTTTTTATTATCATTATTTTATTATTTTTTATTTTGTTTTTCAATATATTATTTGATATATTTATAAAATAATTATATTATTTTATTTAGTTCAATAAACATAATAAAAATATTTAATTGTCATTTTACCTTTTTTATTAAATATTTGTAGCATATTTTTCTAGTTTTCATAAAAATTTCATAATATTTTCGACTTAAGTTCCTTTTTAGTTTGTTGTATTGCATCAGCTACTTTGGTGCAAATGGTAGAGGGGTCTACTTAAACACAGCAGGACGTCACTGAAATCGTGAGTTCGATTCTGGTGTGGCACCATTACATTTTTTTTTTTTTAATTTTAAAATAAACCCGTAAGGTATGCACCACATTTTTATTTAAAAAAAGTTTTTACAAAACTTTACGAAATGTGATTTGTATATTCTACAAATTTTTTCGTAATGTCAAAATAACCAAAACTTTCGTAAAATGAACAACGGTTTTCGTGTATTTTACCTATAGATTATTATGAGTGTAATGTCTACATGCAGGAAATTGAGTAGGGAGAAATGACTAAACATTACAGCTAAAATGACTACAAATGTTGTCAAAAAGGCGATGACTATATTTTTCATAATATGTATATAAGTTGATATTTTTGATCTCTTCATATATACCTGATATAGCTTAATATGAGATACTATATACCTTAATGCAGGAGTGCCCAAAAGTTCCTTATGGAAGAGCAAACACCAATACATTTAAAGAAAAACTAATTTTTATTCAACATTTTTTGTTGTAAAAACCAATACATACAAAAAAAAAGAAAAAAATATTTCAATGTTTACCAGCAAAGCATACGAAAGTGTTGTTGCTTTGCGCTTGCGTGTATAAAGTGAAGAACGACAAAAAAACTAGTAAGACAAAGTTGTTTGTGTATTTCGTATTGCTAGTGCTGAGCGCTCTATATGTGTATTAAAACACACAGCCTATAGCTAAGTGTTTTTACAAAAACAAATGAGTACCAAGCGCATAGGCCGTGGGCACCCCTGCCTTAATGTATAAAAAGTATATATGATACAATAAAATTACACAAATTCCATCACTTTTATATGTAAATAGATGTATATGGTAGAAATTACCAAAAGATAGTTGGCATAGTTGGCAAACCTTTACTTGTGTCAGTCGTGAAATAATTTGTGCTCTTGATATTTTTTATTTCAATATTATTTTAATTGGATTTTATCCCGTATTTATTGTTTTAAATTGTTTTTATAACATCCGTGAAGTGAGATTTATAATTTGTATTAATGTTCATAGGGTTTTATGATTTCTTTGTTTTGAAATTTATTTTAAATAATTTATCTTTATTTGTTTCATTGATTGTGCTTTGTGCTTTGTTTTCTGTTTTCTTATAAGTCTTTGCTCAACTGTTGTTGTTGGTACATTTTTTATTTATTGGTGTTTATTTTAAAACTGGTTTGAGTTTATTTTTAATTATTAGATTTTTTATAGCACACCTTTGGGCTTATTCATTTATATATTTATTTACACTCAGAAAATGTCGTGTTTATTTGCTGACTGTAAGGTTAAAAATGAACATCGTTTTTTAACATGCTGGCTATGTGATAACCTTGCTCACTACCAGTGCGCTGGGTTTAATGGTAGTGATTTTGACAAACTAACTGATTCATCTAAAGGTCTTCGGTGGTCTTGTGTCAACTCTAGGTCATTGGACATAAATTTTTATAAACTTTTTAAGGATGTTAAAGTAGGGTTTACTGAGATTGGCAACGAGTTGCGTAATCTAACTGTGAAATTTAGAAAATTTGAGAATCTGTTTATTGATTTTGAGCTCTCAAGCAGATTGGGTGCTTCACCGAAACGGAAAAAGTCCTCGGGAAGGTTAGAGGTTGGGGATATTCCCTCAAATATTTCACCAACTTCGCCCGGTGTTTCCCAACTTTATTCGTCTAATTCGCTTGGTACCAAGACTTTGGGACCGTCCTGTGGAACCATCGTGGATCCCCTGCTTATTTCTGTAACGGCGGGTGGGAATCAAGCTGCTAAGGGCGTAGGGGTAGTAGGTGGGTGTATTGAGGTAGATGGTTTTGGGAATAATACTGCTCCTGTGGATGGAGACAATGTCGGGCCATCATCGAGTTCATCTATTTCACCGGTGGTGAGTAAGGAGACGTCCGGTGATAATGGTCCTGTTGAAATGTGTGGATTAGTTGTTGTTTTTGTGTCAAGATTCGCTCCGGATACAACTGTTGATGACTTAAGGAATTTTATAGGGAAAAATTGTTCAGGTTCAAATGGGTCCGATTTTAATGTTATTAAGATTAAATTTTCGCAGCCTAGAGATATTTCTTCCTTTAGGATAATTGTTCCGTTGAATCTGTTTGATGTTCTCAATGATAAATCGTTTTGGCCGCAGGGTGTGCTTGTCCGTGAATTTATCTATAGGGATAAACCGAGAATGGACAGACCCGCTGTTCTGCCAAAAAGCTAAGTGGTGTTAACAGGTCGTTGTGGATTTTGTATCAGAATGTGAGCGGTCTAAATACAAAATTGCATGAGGTTTGCAGGAATAGTGTTGGATGTTGCTATAGTATTATTGCTTTCACTGAGACTTGGCTGAATCCTGATATTTTTGATAGTGAGATTTTTTGTAGTGATTATCATATTTATAGATGTGATCGTTATGGTAATGATCGAAATGATCTGAATTGCGGTCGAAGGAGAATGGGAGGTGGTGTTTTGATTACTGTACACTGCTCAATATCTTCGGATCGCGTTTATTTTTCCAGTGTTAGAGATGTTGAATTTTTATGTGTTCGTTTGTCTTTTGATAATAAATATGTTTATATTACCTGTTCATATATTCCACCTAGATCTAGTTTGCAAGTTTATCTGGATCATGCTAATTTGATACGTGAAGTTGTTAGCAGACTTGGTGAAAACGATATTATCATCGTTTTGGGTGATTTTAATTTGCCTAAGGTGTCTTGGTCATTGTGTCCTGATCTTTGTCGATTAGTACCGTTGTGTTCTTCCAACGATATGGATAAATTTTTCGATATCTTGTTTGATTCGTGTCTTACTCAGTTTAACAATATATCTAATATAGGTGACAAGTTTCTGGATCTTGTTTTCTCGAATTGTCCTGACATATCTCTTTCTAGATCGTTACCGTTTGTTTTTCCTGAAGATAATTATCATACAACACTCTTCATTGTGGTTGATATTATTGATTTTTCTAGGGCTCCCTGTTCTGAAGTTGTTTCCCTTAAACAGTTTAATTTTAGTAGGACAAATTATGATTTACTAAAATGCTTTTTAAGAGAAAAATGATGGCCTTGGACTGGATAATTGCATATCCACATTTAATGATATTTTGTTTTCTGGGTTTTCGAGTGCAGTCCCTATCCGTAATAATAAATTTGTTACAACTGGTCCTGTTTGGTTTACGAGTGAGTTGAGAAGATTAAGGAATGTTAAGAGTAGACTGTTTAAAAAACATAAGGAGAAGGGTTCTTCCATTAGTTTCATGAATTATTCTATTGCTAGGAATAGATATAATGAATTAAATCAGAGGTGTTATTCGGATTATTTGGTTAAAATGAAGACTAGGTTTCGGACCGATCCAAAGAGCTTTTATAGTTTTGTAAATTCCAAAAGGAAGATTAGTGGTTTTCCGCATCTATGAATTCTGATGGCAAAGAGTCTTCAAATGCTGTTGAAAAATTTGATTTATTTACAAAATTTTTTCAGAATACATATTCTGCTGTTCCTGTATCAACAACTATTTACCCGTTCAATCTTAATGTTTTTAATATTGTGTCTGATTTTATCATTACTGAGGATGAAGTTTTAAAAGGTTCAAAGAGTCTTAAATTTTCTAACTCACCTGGCCCGGATGGTGTGCCTTCATCTATCTTGGTAAATTGTGCTAGTGAATTGTTTATTTCACTTACTAAGATTTTTAATTATTCACTAAAAATTGGCTACTTTCCTTCTTTTTGGAGGGAGAGTTTTATTATTCCCCTTCACAAAAATGGTAATTGACGTTGTATTGACAATTATAGAGGAATTGCGAAATTGAGTGCTTTGCCTAAGTTATTTGAAAAGATTGTCACTGATAGATTGATTCATATGGTAGGAAATTTGATATCTCCATACCAGCATGGTTTTTTTAAGGGTAGATCTACAACAACAAATTTAATGGAATTAACCTGTCATATCTTTAATGCTTTTTCGTGTGGTTCTCAGACAGATGTTATCTATACAGATTTTAGTAAGGCTTTTGATACGGTCAGTCATAATCTTTTAGTACACAAATTAGGTGCCTTTGGTTTTCTTCCGAGGCTTTTAAATTGGATATCGTCATACTTGAAGGATCGAACTCAACGGGTTATGTTCAGAAATCAAGTATCTAGGAAGATATTTGTCACGTCTGGTGTGCCGCAGGGTAGTCATCTTGGTCCTATTTTATTTGTTTTATATATAAACGATCCAAAAAAGAAAAAACTTAAAATCTAATTCCAAACACAAAAAGAAAAAAAAATAAAATTAAAAAAAATCAGAACATAAAATAAAATAAAAAGAGTTACAATGCCGGTTGGCCGCTCCCCCCCTACCCTAGTGTTCAACCAACAAAATAACTCATTGTCTCCCGCTCAAATTGCCTCTCCTTCGAATGTTAACTCAAGTGAAATTAATGCATCGCATCCCCCCACTACACAATCAACCACACCATCATGGAGTTTAGAGTTAGACAATACTAATAAACAAACAAAAGAAGAGGTAAACAAGTCAACACAGCACTCAAATAATAATAATAACTCAAATAGTGAGAAAACCGTACCAACCTCATCGAGTGCAAACATGAATAAAAATATTAACCCATTAAGTGGCGCTATACCCAAGGTTGGCATGCCAGTCATCGATAGCCCCAAGCAACTAGTACAAACTGGATTGGACAGGTATGTAACAATAGTTAAAAGGAAAAGAAGCCCAAAATCGGCTAAAATAGCACCTTCACCAAAGCTTAGTAGAGATGAAACAAGCTCTACCCAATCTCAAAACCGTTATGCCATATTGGATAACGAAAATGATGATGTCCCGGTTTTACCTAAACAACAAAGACCTCCACCAATCTATCTGAGAGAGCAAAACTCATCAGAGTTAGTGAAAACTCTGATCAACCTTTTAGGGGAAAATTCCTTTTATGTTATCCCAACTAAGAATGGCAAAATTCCTGGAACAAAAATTCAAGTTCACTGTGAATCCAACTACAGAAAATTGGTATCTTCTCTTGAATCAAATCAGAAAAATTTTTATACTTACCAGTTGAAGAGCAGCATAGGTCTTCAGATAGTGATTAAGGGAATCGACTCTCACGCGGACCCAGTAGAAGTTAAAAGGGCGCTCGAATCAACGGATTTAAAGTAAAATCCGTTGTTAATATCAGAAATCGGGATAAGCTCCCCCAACCCCTATTTAGAGTTGAATTGGAACCGGGAGACATCCAATTGAAAAAAAAATGAAACTCATCCTATTTATAAACTTAGGTACTTACTACACCATCGAGTAACTGTTGAAGCACCTCATAAGCGACAAGGACCTGCTCAATGTACTAACTGCCAGGAGTTTGGCCACACTAGGTCATATTGTAAACTGCATCCAGTTTGCGTTGTTTGCGGTGAGCTGCACAGCACAGCTGACTGCACTAAGCCAAGAACAGATAATAGTACAAAAAAATGTAGCAATTGCGGTAAACCCCATACTGCTAACTACAGAGGTTGTATAGTTTACAAACAACTTAAACAATCTATGTTAAATAAAACCCGAAACCCCCGAATGCAAGCTTATTTTACTCCCGAAAATAATATTCCTCAAATCCCACAAATTAACCCTTACAGTGCTTCATACTCAAATGTTCTAAGAGGTCAAGCAACAGCTTCAAAAATCCCTCAACCTGCACAACAAAACCCAAGTGTTACACATTTGCAAACCGATCCCCCGATCCAAAACTTCAGTAGACTCGAAGCAACTATAGAAACCCTGGTTCAAACAATTACCAATTTTACAAACTCGATGAGTAATATGATGCAAGAGATGATGAGAAACCAGTCTATTTTAATGCAAGCTTTACTAACTAAACCATGAACAGTTTGAAAATATGTTACTGGAATGCAAACGGCATATGCCAACATAAAGACGAACTCGATTATTTTCTCAGAAATCAGCAAATCGATGTTATGCTTATTTCTGAGACACATTTAACCCCGAGAAGTTTATTTTCAATTCGCGGATACACAATCTATGATACCAAGGACCCCAGAGGCAGGTCATGTGGAGGATCGGCCATACTCATTAAATCCAGGATAAAGCACTATCTATTGGGTGATTTCTGCGAAAATTATCTTCAAGCCACTACTATATGTTTCGAGGAATTTGACAATGACTTAGTGATATCGTCAATTTACTCTCCCCCAAGATTTGCCATAACGAAAGATCAGTATACAAACTTTTTTAAATCATTGGGTCCGCGCTTTCTTGCAGCTGGCGACTACAATGCCAAGCATACATTCTGGGGGTCACGGCTTGTTACCCCTAAGGGCCGTGCTTTGTTCAACGCAATTTCTAAACTGAATATGGATGTGATTTCTGGTGGAGAACCCACTTATTGGCCAACAGATCGTCAGAAAATACCTGACCTGATAGATTTTGGAGTCACTAAGTCCATTCCAAGAGAATTGATCCAGGTTAAATCTTCATTGGAACTCTCATCTGATCACACACCCACCATTGTTAGTATTTTAAATCCCCGAGAAATTGCATCCCCCTATGGTGAATTACCACTGACAGGCAAAACAACTGATTGGCTGAAATATAAAAAATTTATCAGTACACATTGCTCGGAAAACATACCGTTAAGAACTCCAGAAGATGTTGACCTCTCGGTTCAAAACTTTGAATCAAATCTTAAACTTGCTGCTCAACTTGCTACTAAGCCTCTTCGACCCAACAGACAAAATATTATCCTATCTGCAGACGTCGAACGACTCTTAAATGAAAAAAGGAGAACTCGAAGAGAGTGGCAACAGCACAGATCCCCACAACTTAAGGTACGGTTGAAAGAATGTACAAACAATTTAAGAAAGCTACTTGCTCACCAAAGAACTGTTTCATTAAACAGATATCTTGAAAATTTGGATCCTTCATCTAGAACTGATTATTCACTATGGCGTGCTACAAAAAATTTAAAAAGACCGGTCATTTGTAAACCCCCTTTGCGAAAATCAAACGGAGAATGGGCCAGAAATGATACCGAAAAAGGGAATCTGTTTGTAGAACATTTAAAAAAATTATTCACGCCAAACATAACAAGATCTGTAACTGAGTTGCCACCTGTTGTTCCTCAGTTCCAAACAGATACCCAATTATCGTTTGAGATGAGAGAGATCGAAAAGGCTATTTGTGAACTAAACCCCAAAAAAGCCCCTGGTATTGACAATATCAGCAATAAGATGCTTATGGAGCTACCCAGCATAGGAATAGAAATAATTCTCTTTATTTTCAACGCTGTTTTACGCCTTGAATACTTCCCTACAGAGTGGAAAGTCTCTCTCGTTAAAATGATACCAAAGACAGGCAAAGATCTCACAAAAGTAGAATCATATAGGCCTATTAGTCTTTTATCCAACTTGTCAAAGCTCTTCGAGAAATTGCTTATGGAAAAGCTGTCTATTTTTGTTGACCAAAACAACTCCATTCCAGCTCACCAATTTGGTTTCAGGAGAAAGCACAGCACCATTGAACAAGCTCATAGGATAGTTTCTACTGTAAGAAAAACTTTCGAGGAAAAAAAATACTGCTCTGCTCTATTTATCGATGTCTCACAAGCTTTCGATAAAGTTTGGCACGAAGGATTACTCTTTAAAATGAAACGTTTGTTGCCTTCTAATACTCACAAGCTTCTTGAAGGCTATTTAACGAATCGAAAATTTACTTTTGCTGAAAATAGCTTTGTCAGCCCTCCCCAAGATATACAAGCCGGTGTCCCACAGGGCAGCATTTTGGGCCCTCTGTTGTATGTCCTTTATACTTCAGACATGCCGTTAGATATTAATACCCACACGTCAACATTCGCTGACGATACCGCAATTTTAAGCGTCCATGATGACTCAAACATAGCGTCTAGAATATTGCAGACCCACATTTCACAATTGGAAGCTTGGTTGGATAAGTGGAAAATTAAAGTGAATGAGCAGAAATGTATCCACATCACTTTCACGCTTAGAAGGGAGACGTGTCCACCCATCAAAATTAATAATCAGAATATACCTCAACACACATCTGTAAAATATCTCGGTATTCACCTTGACCGTCGACTCACGTGGAAAACTCATATAGATGCTAAACTAACCCAGATGAAACTAAAAACGGCGCAACTCTCTTGGCTAACCGGCAGAAACTCTAAACTGGGTCTGGACTGCAAGTTACTCATCTACAATTCTATCGTGAAACCCATATGGTGCTATGGAATCCAGCTCTGGGGTACTGCATCCGCGTCAAATATTGAAAAAATACAAAGAAGGCAAAATAAGTTCTTGAGAATGATCACAAACTCACCCTGGTATGTCAGAAATTGCAACTTACATAAGGATTTAAATGTAACCCTGGTCAAAGATGAAATCATTAGACACAGTCAACTTTATTTAAATAAACTGGAAACTCATCCCAACTTATTAGCCCGTAATCTGATTAATAATCATGGCCACCAACGTCTTAGAAGGAGGGACACGGCGGATCTGGTCCGCTAACAAGGAGCAATAGATTATCTCCATCGAATCGTCAAAATTTGTCTGGCACTGGCTGGACATAATAATTAAGAGTTAGTTTTAAGATTTGTAAACTTATTGTTAGTTCACATTTTTTAAGTGAAGATTCAATAAATAGAAAAACTGCAAAACAAAAAAAAAAAAAAAAAAAAAAAAAAAAAATATTTAAACGACCTTCCGTCTATTGTTAATAACTCTAGAATCTTGATGTATGCAGACGATGTTAAGCTATTTTTATCCTTGAATAGTAAATCAGATTGCATTTTGTTACAGAATGATCTTACAAAACTTGCTGAATGGTGTAATTTTAATGGCATGTCTTTTAATTGGAAAAAGTGCAAGAAATTGTGTTTTTACAGGTCATGCCCAAGTCAGTTTGATTACTTCATTGGAACTTATGGGTTGGAAAATGATGTTTCGTTTTTGGATTTAGGTGTCTTACTTGATCATAAGTTAAGCTTTAATTTTATTTTATTTATTTATTTAGCATACCATTGCCACAAGAACTAGTCTTATTAACAGCAAATGGAATAATAATGTTACAATAATGTTTGGAACAGATAAAAAAATTTAAGTTGGAATTTACACATCGTTATAAAAACAAAAAGCCACAATATAAATTATATATAATTTTAATTTACCATATTAAAAAGCTAATTAGAATAAAAAGTTTCGTTTACATGTTAATTCATGCGTTGATAAGGCAAAATCATTGCTAGGTTTTATGAAAAGGTGGTCTAGGGCAGTGATTCTTAGCCGGTGGGCCGCGGCCCCCTGGGGGTCCGTGAGAAGCTTGCCGGGGGGTCCGTCGAATTATGCTAAATTTTCTATAGAATGTATGGTAAATAATTAAACATTGTATTAAAAACTGAATCGATTTTCTTATTGTCGTTTGTTTATATACATGCATTTATGTTTACATTTTGCGTATGGAAACTGTGTACAAGAATTTGTATATTGTGTGTGTATACGTCGTTTTATATCGGATAATCTTACATTTGTGTATACTTTTTTACGAAAAGCGAAAAAAGAAGATATGTATATTATTTGTAAAATGGGTATTCCCCGTTAATAAACAAATTGTTATAATATACACAAAAGTTTTTCGCTCTTTTTTCGTTTTTTTCTTTGTACTCTTTTCATTTCAACGAGAATTGCAAATTTTTTGTGAAAATATAATCGTCATGACGCTATAACACAAAATCGTTCATTCATAGTTCAAATCTCTATGGCAAAAGTTGTGGGTAATAGTGCATAGTGCATTTCTTTCTGTTTGTGTGTTTAGTTCTAATTATTTATAATTTACTTATAAAAATGAGCCAAAAACAGAGAGGAACATTAGAAAACTTTTTTATTGCAAGTAATAGCGGACCAGAAACTTCAAAAAGAAAATATAATGAAGAAAATACTAATGACGTAAATACTAATGAAAGTTCCGATGATGATACACTGAAAAATGCTGCGGAAAAACCCACAAGTTCTAAAATAAAGGCATAAAATTAAGTAACAATAAAATTAGAAAACACGATCGGGATTATATAAACTATGGCTTCGTAAGTATTGAAGTTCAAGGAATTACAAAACCACAATGCGTCATATGCGGTGTAGTTCTTTCCAATGAAGCAATGAAACCAAATAAATTATTGAGGCATTTAAATTCTAAGCATGACCAATATAAAAACAAAACGCCTGAATTTTTTTAAAAGAAAAAAAGACGAATTAAAAAATCAAAAGACTATCATAAATGTGACAACTACTCAAAATAAAGAATTATTAAAAGCATCATTTATTACAGCTCTGCACGTTGCTAAAGCAAAAAACCCATTTACAATAGCCGAAGAATTATTAAAACCTGTCATGGTTAATATTTGTAAAGAACTGTTTGAACCATTTGTGTCAAACAAAATTAAAGAAATACCTATGTCAAACGATACAATTTGTAATAGGACTATATTGATAGCTAATGATATTCAGGAGCAGTTAACTAGCAAAATTAAAAATTCTCCTTGGTTTTCATTGCAAATAGATGAATCTACAGATATTGCTAACAAGAGCATCTGCTTAGGATATGTGCGATTTATTGATTATATAAAAAAGGATATTTCTGAAGAATTTCTCTTTTGCATTGATTTAGAAACAGATACAACAGGTGAAAATATATTTAATAAAATTGATTCATTTCTGAATATTAATGGTTTACTCTGGAAAAACAGTGTCGGAATTTGCACAGATGGTGCTGCCTCTATGACTGGTTGTTATAGGGGCATTATGTCAAGAATAAAACCTATTGCGCATGCAAATATAGTAACTACTCATTGTTTCATTCATAGGGAACAATTAGCTTCCAAGGAAATGAGTACAGAATTAAATGATGATTTCAGTAAAAATTATAAATTTCATAAGAGGAAATGCGCTTAATACAAGATTATTTTCAATTTTTTGTGAAGAAGTTGGCGCAAAAAACAATTCTCTGCTATTTCACACAGAAGTGAGATGGCTCTCACGAGGAAAAATCTTTAGCCGTTTATTTGAATTGAGACTGGAAGTTGAACTTTTTTTTAATGATAAAAACTGCAGCCTATCAAGTTATTTTGATGACAATAATTGGATTGCTAAACTATCGTATCTGGCGGATATTTTTACAATTCTAAATCAGTTGAATTTATCTATGCAAGGGCTTCAATCTAATATTTTTAATATGTATAACAAAATTGAGGCTATGAAAATGAAATTACAAAGATGGATCCAAAGAATAGATTCAAAAATATATGAAATGTTTCCATTCTATTCACAATTAATAACTGACTCAAAATTTCATTTTGGGAAACAAAATGTAAATTCCCTAATTAAATGTCATCTTTTAAAATTAATTGATAAATTTGATAAATATTTTCCAAATGATGAAGGTCACATTACCAAACTCTGGATTCAAGATCCATATAACAATTATAAAAATACCAATTTATTATCAGCTGATGAAGATACATTGTTAGAATTAATAAATGATTGTAATTTGAAATCTGTTTTTAAAACTAAAAGTGTGTCCCAGTTTTGGATAAAAATTCATGCAGAATATCCCTCATTGTTTTCAGCAGCATTGCAAAATTTGCTGCCTCGTGCAAGTACATATTTGTGTGAAAAAGACTTCTCAACTATGGTGGATATAAAAACAAAAAAACGGAATCGATTGCGATTAGATGCCAGCATGCGGATAACATTTCTAATGTATATCTTCGTTTGTAATTGCTTTCTGTGTTTAAAATTGATGTGTTATCAAAATCTGGATAATGATTGGAGTTGCTGCAGTGTAATGATAATGCTGTTTTTGCGTAGAAGTGGTTCTATTGTATTTTTGATCGGATGAAAAACATTTTTTTTAAGCTTTTTTTATATCAAAACTGGGCATGGGAATCTAAATTAGGTATAAAAAAAAATATTTTTTTCAATCCTGTCGCGTGCAGCGGCAGTTTTTTCCAAACACATTTCGCTTTGTGACAACTAAAGCGCTGTATCAATTCCGCTCAAACGTACATCGAATGGAAGACTTTACTGAGCTTGAACCTAAAATCGAAAACGTACCAAAAAATTTTAAGGATTTAAAATTTTATGGAGGAAACAAAATGTTTCTAACCTCAAAAAGCATCCTTGTATGAAGTATTTGATTTTGAAAACTTAAAAGAGTTATTCTTGAATTCGGGTTAATAAGTAACCCAGAATCCCAACAAGTATTTTATAATCGGTCCAATAATAATATTTGAAAAACAAACGCTTTTTTTTTGAACCCCTGGAATCAACAAAACAATTAAAACATACTACCGCGAAAACCGCCAAATTTCCGCCGATGCAATGACATCTTAAGAATCTTTACGTAAAATCGCTAAATATAATTATTACAATCTGGTAACCCTATAATCTGGTATCACTTTTTTATGATCAGCTGTGTGTGGCAGCACTTAACTAAATATGTACTTGGCAGCACTTTTCTTTGACATTTCTATTTACTCCTTTTTCAACATCGAAAGTTATTGAAAGTTATTCTTAAAAAAAAATAATATTTTAATTCTGCCGTTTTTAATTCATAAAATCAATTGTTTTTTTTTATTAAAATATATTCATGGTTTTTGTTTTTTTTTTTTTTATTTTACAATTGTGGTTTTTGGAGTTTTTGTTTATTTTGTTTATAAATGTTCATCTGGACTTCCAGTTCATCAATTTCTCGCCAGATCTGTGATGCTATTTGCCAAGATGGTGGTGGATCTGCGTTGATTATAGTTTTTAATGCAGCCAATCTACGACGCAGCTTAACTAATGTTCCGCCTCTCCGATGTCGTGGTAGGTTTATCTCGGGAATTTCTGTTAATTTTTCTTCCTTCTTTTTTAACAGTCTCTGTTTGTATTCTTCGATCGTAATCGGCTGTGGTCCCTGAAAAATTTTTGCCGTGCTGGGCTCTATGGCAATGGTTTTTTTTACCTCTTCCCTGATTTTATTGGGCAGGATCGCCATGTAATGCATTCGGATTAGTATCGGGTGAGTGGGATAGTATGTTTAATGATACCGGCGCTAATTAACGCCACTGGTAAAAAGTTTTTAAGTTTGGCAGTTTGATATGCCAATCTGTGTTCATTACTGGCAGATTTCTATGCCAAAAGAAAAGACGTATCAGTTTTGTGTCTTAACAAATTGTGGTCCTTTATTGAATTTTAGCCTGCTTATATACTAAGATAACGGTATCCTTGGAAATACAAAATCAATGAAATAGTTATTGTATTTCCAATTAAAAGATTCAATATTTCCCAAATCTAATATTACATTAGGGTAACGTTTAATTATATGGGTATAAAATAATATAAAGATAGTATAATATAAATATAGATATAAATATACTACAAGTTCGACCTAGTGCCACCGAGGTCTCGCTACAATATGGCTCCCAAATTGGAAGAAGAAGAATCTTAGTTTTTTGTGTTTTTTTTGTGGTTAGATCTATACACAGTAATATAGCCCAATAGAGTGAAATTTTCAATAGCCCATCGAAATTATTTTTGTGCGGCCGGAAAACAATTCTTTACGGTAATTGTAGCCGTTCTGGATTTTAAACTAGAAGTCTGTTGTACAAATATTAGTGGGAATCGTTTCCGGTTATTCGAAATTAATAGCGTTTAGTATTAGGGAGATAGTTAGGTTCACAGGAGTCTACAAGGTGACCTTATTTGTACCGACTAGTCTTCAATTTGTTTTATTAAATTTTAGTTTCAGTTTTGGAGAATCTAGTTTTGTGATCCTGTGGGATATCTTTCTGATAGCCGCTCAAGAAAGGAGTAGCTCTCAAATGGGAGAGTCAATTTGATTTAATACCGCACACACCACCATCCTTATAAACCACCCCTAAATTATGAACTATTGAGATTTTTAACAATATTTACAGAACTTTTTTTTAGAACATTTTCTTAGTGATTTTCAATAAGATTTTTTTTTAAAATTTTTTTGACTTTAAAATTTAAATTAGTTATTAGCAAACAAATTTAATTAAGTATTTAAGTATTTGATTATTATTGCATTAAGTATTTGCTTATTGTTGATCTGATACGAGAAATTTCCTTTTATAACAAATTACAATATTTTAGTTAATTTTTTTCAGAATTTTTTCAATATTAAGTATTTATACTAACCAGAAACGACTTCAAGTATTTATCAAAGAAAAATTTAAGTATATTATATTATTTTTACAATCAAAATTATATTTTTTTTATTGCATGATTTTCCTTTTTTTTATATACATATTTAAGTTGGTTTAAAGTATTTATATCTTTTTCATACATTTCAATTTATATCTATATTTATTTCATATTTTAATATTTTTATTTTAAAATTTTTTATTTAGTTCAGATTTATTTTATATTTTTATGTATTTTATTGGCGGGTCTTTTTATGTTTTGTGTGCTCAATTTTTTTTACTTGCGATTAGATTTTATATCCAGTTTACTGTCGGCAAGATACAGGCAATTTTTTTTTTTTTTTGAAGATTTTTAGTAGATGAGGCATGAGTCGAGAAACAAGATCTCAGCCTAAAAATAGAGAAAATAGAGATTTAGAAGTTGATAATAACAGATTTACAAATCAATCTAGAAATCGAAAAAGAGATCGACAACCCGAATTTGATTTAAATAGATCGGCAATACATACCATACCGAAACAAAGAAGGATTTACAAACCGAATAAGTCGAAAATGGCTCAAAATACGAGTAACACAGGAATAGGTTCGCAATTTATAGACCTTGCGAATACTATTATGCAAGGAAATCAAGCGGCGAACACTTCTAACCCTACAATTAATCCAGCATTTCAATTTCCTACTCCCCAGATTCAGCCTAATGATGAAGGTATAGCTCCAGGTGTTAGAGAATTAGTCGTAGATGAGGTTTTAGTAATTCAACAATCTCTTGAAGATAAGGTTCGGAAAATGTTACAGGATGAAATGGTTGAGGTTAGGAGAACAATCGGAAATTTAACCGAAACAATTCAAAGATTAGTGTCTGCTAGTACCCCACAGAGTGCAATCCATAACACTCTGAATAACAACCCTAATGGAAATAACAATAATGTTAATGACAACGTTGGTATTGAGAATGAAAATGAACACTTACCCAGTACATCTTCTGATTCAGCTCCAAATATGGTTTTAGGTGGTCTTGTTGCACACAATTTTAATTTATTAAACCAAGCCGGAACAACTCCGAGTAATTCTTCTCAGGGCGGTCATTTAATTTTGCGCGATAGGAATCAAACGTTTGATCTCACGAGAATTAGAATCGATAAGTTAGGTTAAGTGTTTGATGAAAGGTCAATGTGTATCGAAGATTTCATATTCCGTCTAGAACATCTTCAGGCTCACTACAATATACCTTGGAGTGAGCCTGTTAGAGATTTTCATCTTTTAGTTGCGGGTTCGGCAAAAGATTGGCTTTGGCTGTTTGTTAAAACGCACGGTCTACCACAATGGCCATCTCTTCGTCTTGCGTTGCTTAACCGCTATCAAAAAGCTCGTTCCAATTTCGAAGTTTTAAGAGACCTAGTTGAAAGAAAACAACAAAAAAATGAATCAATAGATGCATTTTTTCATAGTATGAGCAAATTAAGATCAACATTAGTACAACTGATACCAGAGTTTGATATGATCAAAATTATAAAACGAAATGTTAAGGAAAGTGTAGGACGCATTGTTTATCCGATTGCAGATTCATCAGCCGAACAACTCCGCATCGAATGTAATGAGGCAGAACGAAACTTTCCCAGAAAAGATTTTAGATCTATGGCACCACCTCCTAGTCAAACAAGACCGGTTAACGAAGTCTATTTTGATTCACCTGAATATATATAGATATTCCAGAAACTGCAGACCCAGATGTTGAAGAAGTAGCTGCTTTACGCTTTGGACAACAACAACAAAAACACCCGTAATTTGCTGGAATTGCCAAGCTACTGGACACATTTTGCCCAGAAGATCAAAGAGCACACTTCTGGTAAACCAAACGTAGCCGCTCCAAAATGCCCAGTTTGTCTTCAGAAAAACCAGAAGTTTGTCTTCAGAAAAACCAGAAGTTTGTCTTCAAAAAAACCAGGGACCCACGTCAAAAGGAGAACCCTGCGTCATCAAAAAATTAAAGAAAAATTATAAGCCATCTGAAAATACAAAAACAACATTAATCAGAAATTTTATAAATGCCAATAATACATACCACAAATGAAACACTATATGCCACTCCAAACCCAAATTGAGAATTATGAGAAGGTCAGAGATCAGATTTTTAATGCAGATTGCATTTCAAAACCGATCTCAAAGCATATTATGAAAGTTCGTCGAAAATTTGCTGAACGCCGTCAGGAAAAACAGTTTTTAGTAGAGGCTATTCAGAGAGCTAGTAATCTGTAGGGGCGCTTGTATCTCATTAATTCTAAATAAATTTTACTAATTTCTTCTTTAAAACCTTTTCCGTTTAACGGTCAAAATTAAATTTTTCTAACCATTACAACTCTGTGATAAAGCAGTTCACTCAATATCGTAAGGTTGAGAGAAATTATGTTTGTGCATTTATCTAAAATTGTTAATGTGTGTGTAAGAGGATTTTACAAGTATTACTGTCAATTTAGATAATGCTGAATTAGCGTTGAATTTCCAAAATTTTTTTGTATAATAATCTGGGTATAAATACTTTTTCTTGCCCAAAAATCGGTCATTTTGTACTTGCTGCCATTTTGCCTCCGGAGTTTAAAATAAAAAGTAAATTGTGTTTTATTTTTGAGTAAAATAAAAAAATTTAAAGTAAAGTTAAAAGTTTAAAATTTTTTTTTTTTTTTGAATATAAAAAAATTTTTTTTTTTGTTGTTTAAATTAATTTCATTAATATTTTAATTTTTATATTTACGTTAGATTTTTCTTACTCTTAAAAAAAAAATCAAGTTTTTGGAGTGGCAAAAAGAATTGTTTCAACATTTTGTTATAAAAATAAAAGGTAATTAGAAAAAAAAATCACACATACGTACAATTTTATAAAAACAAGGGAAAATTATTAGAAAAATGCATAAACATAATTTTTAATCTTTAACCCAACAGTATTTCTGGCAAGGCTCAGGGAAACCCATAACCAAACCTTATCATCTTTAATGGGAACGGGAAACCCTCAGCGAAAAACCCGACGACAAAACGGATTGTCTTCTAAATTACCACCAAAATAATTAGGGAAATAATTAGTGAAATATTTGCTTTTGGTTGAGAAAATAATATAAACAATTTTTTTTTAAAGTGATAAACTATCGAAAAGAGAAAAAAAAAATTAAAAACAGAAAATCAAATTAAATTACAAAATATCAAAAAAAAAAGAGTGTTAAAAGCTAAACTTTAAAAAAAATACATATTGCACTAAAACTGAAAATTTAATAAATAACTCTTGCTTAAAAACTATATAAATAAATTAAAAGCTAAAAAGCCCTAAAAGTGTTAAAAGACATATAAAAACACCAAAACCAAAATTCTTAAAAAAAAGCTAGTTCCTAAAAATTATACAAACCGTACAGGCCAAGAGCAAAGTGATTAAAAATATTAAAACTTTAATTATCAAAACCTATTTTTTTTGCTAAAATATTAAAAACATGTTATTTTAAAATTAGTGTATGAATCGTAAAAGAATTAAAAAAAAAAAAAATTTAAATTCGTTAACATTATTAATTTAATTTAAAAATTTAATTTTTTTCTATAATTCGTTTTTATATATGTGAGTGCAAAAATCATGAAAAGAAAGAGTGTGCAAAATATGATATAAAAACAATTTTGTTTGCAAAAAAAAGGTCTAAAAATAGAAACAAAAACTTTTAAAATTTCTCGTCGTCTAAACAAATAAAAATTACAAATTTGTCCAAATATAAATAATTTTTTTTTACCAGCTACCCCAGTCCAGGATACCAGCGAAAGATCTTTCGACGTGGGATCCCAAGGAAACTGTAAGCTTTTACAAAAAATTTTATTTGTAATTTTTTTTAAAAGAAATTTAAATATCAAATACTTATAATTAATTAAATTGATTGAAAACTCAAATGTTATTAACATAGTTCTGTTAATAACAGTGAAACATAATTTTAAATTAATTTTGCTAAAATTTTATTAAAAAAATATAGTTATGAGTGTTTGAAATTTTAAGTTTCTAAAAGTGATACCGCGGAAATAATAGTTTCATTCGATCGAGAATTAAATTTCGAGAAATTAGAGTATAATGATGACCCATATACCTTAAAAATTGAAAAAGTTATTCGCGATTTTATAATTATCGAAATTGTTAAAATTTAACAGTGCTTAGTAAAAATATATAAAAACATACGTTTGCTTAACCCTAGTCGGACGGAAGAACTTTACAACGTTAAAAGGCGGTACAGGTACAATTGTACCTACATTTTCACTATAAATTAGTCTTCTCACATTTAATAAGTTAAATCATTGTACACAAAAATTCTTAATTACTGAAAATACAAATAATTGTCTAAAATAAAGTCATAATTTACTTTAATAATTACATTTTTTTAAGCACACATTTTAGAAATACATTTTAATTTGAATTTATTAACGTCAACTTCTATTTTAAAACGGGGAATCACTACAATAAACCTGTGACACTAAGAGGTTGTGTTTTGTTTTGTTCTAAAAAGGGGAATACCCAAAAAGTCTTCAGTCGTTGCAAAAACACACAAACAAACATATGCGCTGAAACGGGTGGTTTTAATAAGCACTTAATTTACAAAAATATATAAAATTGTGATTAATTTAATAAGCCATTTCATAAAGTTGTCATAAATTCACTAATTCATTATGAGTGGTATCGAAACTGAAGCTAGTACAAGTCGTCATCGTGTTTGTAGGTAAGTACGATTTCATTAAAAATTTTCTTAGGTATTAAGTAATGTAAATAATTTTGTAACTAGATTTACTTCCGATGAAATAAGGCAAATTATTGAATATTCAGAAGATGAAGAAATTTTTGTTGAGTCTGATGAAGAAAACTATTTGCCACAAATTGGTGATACATTTGATGAAGATTCAGACATAGAAATTGTCATAGAGTGCGAAAAAGAATATGACTCAGATCATAGTACTAAAGATGAGCAAAATGAAGACAGTATTTTGACTGGAAAGGGTGGAACTCAATGGTGCAGTGAACCTTTACAAGTTCGCGGCCGCTTCAAGATGATGCTGAGATGTATTCGATTTGATAATGAGAGCACACGTTTAGAGCGTACAAAAACAGACAAAGCTGCACCAATCCGGGACATCTGGATTATGATGAATACAAATTTTGAGAAACCATACAAGCCATATCAATGCCTCACCATCGACGAGCAACTGTTTCCATTCCGGATAAGTAGGCATTAAGATTTTCTGGTCTTGTGACTCAATGAATGCTTCCCCACTTCAAGGCCACATTTATACTGGAAAGTCAAAAGACGGTCCACGACAAAAGAATATTGGAGAAAGAACTGTACTTGACCTAGTTGAATTGTATAAAGGATCTATAAGAAACGTAGTGACAGATAATTTTTGTATGTCCTTAGAATTAGCTAAGAAATTAAATTCTTGGAATATGACATTAGTTGGTACAGTAAGAAAAAATAAGAAGTTCCTGCTAAGCAATATGCAGCCTACAAAGGACCGGCCTATTTATGCAACTAACTTTGTCTACAACAGTGATGTACATAAAAAGAACAAAGCAGTCGTTCTACTGTCAACTATGCATACGACAGGAGAAGTTGAAAACACACTATTAGCCAAGCCAGAAATTATCAAGTAATACAACAAAACTAAAGGTGGGGTTGATGTAATGTATAAAATGTTGGGTGATTATACAGTGAAGCGGCGAACATTACGCTGGCCTCTTGCGCTTTTCTATAATATGATTGACGTCGCTGCTTTAGCGTCTTACGTAATAAGTAGAGAGCATCATCCAAGGTACAAGACAAAAGATCAGCGTAGAAAGTTTTTGAAAGCTCATTCCAAGCAGCTATGTATGCCATCAGTCGAAGAACGTAGCCGTGACAAATTAATTGTATGTAAATATTTTGTACGAGGTGCTATAAAAATGGTACTGGGACAGCCAAACGCCAATTCTGCAAGCTGGTTCCAAAGTACCTTGTGTGATATGCGTGAAACCTGTTTGCGATGAACACTCAATGCAAAATACAACATTAGGATGGTCTTTCGTTGAATGGGCGAAAAATAAAAATGAGATTTTGACTGTACCCCCCGCTTAAAATATTTGTTAGGGTGTCAAAATACGCCACGCAAAAAATAGAGTTCTAGCATAACGGGAAGATGTCCCGCATCGCCCTTGAAAATTGGGCCCCTTGGAAAAATGGGCATAATTTAAAAAAAAATACAATTTTTTTTTCTGCAAAATTAAAAAAATATAAAATAATTTTTGTGTTGGGTTTAATCATAACTACTCAGATAAAAAATATTACTTTCCCAGAAAATCACTAACTTACCCTAACTTTGTCTCAAAAAAATTAATAAATATTTTGGGTGTACCTCAAAGTGACTTGTTTGCATTTTTGAAAATTTTATTCAACAAAAATCAAAAACCTAGTGTTTGCTGTCAAGTATTTTATTAAACACATCTCAAGTATTAAATAAGCCAAGTATTACGGATATCTGTTGGCAAATTTTTTTTTAGAGCATTTTGATTCTCGGGGATTTCAATGTTTTTTTTTATTTTTATACATTTTTACTTTAAAACAAGGTTTTAATAATATTTCATCAATATTATTGTATATGCTCTTTTATATGATTGTAATAACTTTATTATAAAATACTATTTTTTCTGTTGATAGTTAACCCATGTTAACCTGGGGTCAAATATGACCCACGTTACCAAATTAAAGGGTTTTAATGACACTGCAGAACGGGCAGTAAAGCTCATGGAGGACTACAATAAAGTATTGTCACGAAACGAGGAGGAAAAACAAGTAATATTGCAAATTGTAGCCGATTATCGGAAGCACTACCCTGATGCAAAAAAATTTACACTATTAAATTAAAAATACGTTTTTCAAAAATACTCCTGAATATGTACAAAAAAATCAATTTAAATATAAATACAAATATCTGATTTTACACTAAATAATTAATTTTAGAATGTAAATAAATTACAATTAGAAACATAAACAAAAATTTATTTTGTCATCTTTGTGATTTTTGACTCTTTAAAATACGAGAGTCAATTGTAACCCCATGAAAACACAGGTTAACTATGAACACGAAAAATTATACTTTATAATAAAGTTATTACACTTAGGGCCATTATTACAACTTGCCAATAGCTAAAGTTCGGATGTTATCTAAAATATTATTAGTTTTTCGTTATTATAAGTATACTTTAAGCTAAAAGTGACCGATAGGCTAAAGGGAAGATATTGTTGCCTTTAACTTTAAACGTAAGGTTTATATGTTTAAAGTTGCCACATTTTCTGCTCTATAAAGAAGAAACAGAAAATACCGCATTTCACAAATTATTGTTTGTTTGTAAACAAATAAATAAAAGTACGTTGCCACTACCTATTTTTATAAACCAATTCATAAACCAATAATCGGGTTTTAGTTTGGTGCTGCCACATTAACAAAAATATTAATTTTATTTTATTGAGAAGTTGTAATAACGAAAAACATTACAACTCACTTTATTCCTCACTTTAGCTAAAGTTACTTTTTACTAACATTTACTTTAAAGGCAAGTTGTAATAACGGCCCTTAGAATACTATGTAGGTAAAGACCACTGCAATTGTAGTTGAAAAAATTTCACTTAAAGAAAGGACGACTTACATTACAGTAAATTCAACTAACATTGTCATTGTTTTTTAATGTTCAAAAGAATGACTAACAATTGTGGTAAAAATGAACCACATGGTAGTAAAAAATAAACAAACATTTATTTTTTTCCCCTTTTTTTAAATAACAAAAAACAACTGTAAAAAATGAATGTAAAATCATAAAACAGTCATTTGATGTTGGTTGTTTTTTAAATGAACTAGAAGGTTAGTAATTAAATATTTTAATTTGTTCTACAAATGACATTTGCATTAAAAATAAAGAAACTGTATTACAACCCAAACAATTACATATTTTTAAAGCATAAGTTCAATGAGTGTACAATTATATAAAATAGCATACACAATAACATTGATGAAATATTACAAAAATCTTGTTAAAAAAAGTCTATACAAATTAAAAAAAAACGTTGAAATCCGCTAGAATCAAAATTGAGATGTGTTTAATAAAATACTTGACAGCAAACACTAGGTTTTTGATTTTTGTCGAATAAAATTTTCAAAAATGCAACAAAGTCACTTTGAGGTACACCCAAAATATTTATTAATTTTTTTGACACAAAGTTAGGGTAAGTTAGCGATTTTCTGGGAAAGTAATATTTTTTATCTGAGTAGTTATGATTAAACCCAACACAAAACTTATTTTATATTTTTTTAATTTTGAAGAAAAAAAGTTTGTAATTTTTTTTTAAACTATGCCTATTTTTCCAAGGGTCCCGATTTTCAAGGGCGATGCGGGACACCTTCCCGTTATGCTAGAACTCTAATTTTTTGCATAGTGAATTTTTGTACCCAAACAAATATTTTAAGAGGGGGGGCAGCCCCAAAAATCGCAAGTTGAAAAATAAGGACCACCCTACTGTACACTATAATGATTTTTTTAACGGTAAACCAAATGAGCAGCCATAATATATATTAAAAAAAATACATCCCAGTATAAAATTTTCGTGTTTTTAGAAGCAGGATAAAAGAAATGCGCTGATGTAAGTGCTTACTATTACATAATAATGAAAACCAGCAAATGAAACGAATAATTTTCGTATAAAAATAAACAAAAACATTTTTTGAGCTTCCTGATTTCCCTTACAAGAATGCAGGTTGTAAGCAGCTTACCTTAATCCCTTACAAGGATGCAGGTTGTAGTGCAGAAAGTTTCATATCGTGGATTATAAACGAATCTATTCCTGTTTTACCGAGTGATTTCCGATTGTGTTTGGTGTTTTTGAGTATGTTGTACAAAATAAATAGTCATTTAATTGTTTCTGAAGAGCTAGCACGTGGTGCGGCAAAATGAAATTATTTTATTAATATGTCTAAATTTTTAACAACAAAAAATTAATAATAATATTAGAAAATATTCATATTATTACTTTAAATCGTAATAATGTAGACATGAAATATGATTTTACTGAACGCCATGAAATCACAGCTTTTTGTAAGCGCTAAAATCCCCGCTTATTTTGCCAAAAAGTAATGCTTCCAAGTGGGAATTCGCCATATAAAAATCATGGCATGTGTAAGCAGGTTTGTAAGGGATTCTTTTTGGCTTACTCCCTTACAAACCTGCTTACCTGCAAGCAGCGTTTTAACTGGGATTTTACTTTGTTTAAAAAAATTCAAATGCTATTGTGTTGTTGTTTCATATACAAGTGTGATGATACGTTATATTGTTATATGAAAAGCATGCAATTGATGATACGTCATTTTGAATTTTGGCCATAAAACCGTGATCTTTGAACCTAGGAATCTGAAATTTTGTAGAGACATGCAGTTCAATAACATAAATCATAATCAATCAAAACCCCGATTTTCGATTTTTTGATGATACGTCATTTTGCATTATATGTGACGATATATAAAATTTGTATTTTTGCCTAAAATTAATTTATTCTTATTTTTTTTTTTTTTTGTATGTTTTTAATTACTTATTTCATTACATATTAATCAATTACTTCATATATTTACATTATATTGTTATTATTATATTATTCTGTATTTTTCGAAATTTGGTTTTCCAGCTGATGTATTTTATACTGTAGTTGATGTAAATAAAAAATAAATAAAATAAACATGTTCCATAGGTCCCGGGGAGCTCAAAAGAGAAGTAAAAACAAGTGGAAGCATTAAAGTCCGATGTGCCGAATTTGGTATAAAAAAAAGATTAAATTCGGCTGTGACGAATTTTTGGATACCCTCCATCTCGGTGTTTGCATTAACCAGGGAAAGTGCAAACAATATTAATATCTATATTCTTTGTAAAAATAACAAAAATAATGTTGTTTTTATAAGTAGAACAAAATATGACTGATTGATTAATGTATTTGGGATGTTTCAGAAAAAAAAATGTTTAATTAAAGTTTACTAAAATGAATCTGAAATTGTGCATGCTTATAACAGTGGGACTTCAAAGGTGAAATGGTTATTCTGATTACCTAAAGAAGAACGTGTCGTGAAAAATAGATATATTATTAAAGTTCCCTTATGATTTAAAAAAAAAACGGTTGTAAAATTCGCCTGTTGTATTGTATATAAAAATCGTCTCTTTGCCTATATAATAATGAAAGAAATAAGGATTATTAAATTATATTTTTGGATCGTTACAAGAGATGCAATGAATACAAACGCATAAAAACAGTTTCGAATAATCAGAATTTTAGATAAATTTAAGTGAACAAAAATAAGCTTGCGGAGACATACATAATGAAATAATTATTAAATACCCGTTTACATTACAACACATGTGTTTATACTATACATCACATAAGTAAAACAGAAAGTGTGATAAAATTAAGTTTGTCAAAAATTATAAAAGAAAATCTTTCGAGTGTTTAGGGTGTTTTCGAGACACAAAAAATTAAAGAAACTGGTATTTCAAGTAATTGTTTTTTTTTCAGCTCAGTTGCTTGTGCAATTCTCGTTTACGACTCCTAGAATAAGAACCCTAAGAAATTTTCCCAAAATTCGATTGGTCTTTACACATCAATACTTCAATTTAGATTATTTTTGTATGTATCAAATAAAAACAAGGGGAAGCATTAAAGTCCGATGTGCCAAATTTGGTATTAAAAAGATTAAATTCGGTTGTGCCGAATTTTTGGATACTCTCCATCTCGTATCATCAGATTAAGTATGCACCTTATATGTTTTAAATAAAAAAGTTCTGAAAGTGCATGTCCTTTAAATTTAATAGGGTTTTAAATAAATGTAAATGTGAGTTTAAGAGTTTCCTTGCAAATTTATTAAAGGTAGAGAATGAGAATAAGTAAAAATAGTGTGCGAATAAAAGTTATGAATTTACATTGTTGAATTCGGGGATTTTGTTTCTGGATATTTTTTTGATCTGATAACGATTAAAGTGTCTGGCAACTCTGGTTAATGCAGTCAAATAAATAAAGAATTATAACTCAACTATTTTGTTCACACTTTTTCTTATTAATGATTCAAACTATCAACAAACAATTTGACTGAAAATTAGCAACACCTCTTCTGTATTGGCGGAGTATTTTGAGTTAACACAGACAGATGGACATACGGACAGACGACTTCTCTATTCATGCTGATCAAGAATATATATAGTTTATGGGGTCCCAGATATTTTTCAAAAGAATTACAAACATTTGACAAAGTGATATAAAAACCGTTTACAATTTTTTATACTAACTTTTTTTGTGGGAGTGTAGAACACTTAAATAAAGGTTGATATTTGATTTTATTTCGAATGTAACTCAAAAAAAAAATTTTATTTTAAAACAATCCATTACAATAAAATTTTCTTTTTAAAAATTCTTTTGAGATCAGTTGTGTAAAATAATAAAAAAAAATAACAAAAACAAAAAATTAAATTACAGAATTCATTAAAAACAATAAAAAAAATTATATAGAAATTAAATTAAAATAAATTAAAGGTTTTGATCGTCATCTGATTTTGAAGACCTGCATTTTTTTATTACTATAAATTTAAATAAATATTTAAATATAAATAAATATTATTATAAATTTTAATGCTGTTTTTATTTTAAATGCTTTTTTATATATAGTCCCTTTTGAGTTTTTAATTTTTTTCAATTATTTATTATAATGCAATTTAAATGGCGATAATCGGATAATGGATGGTATAAGTTTCTCTGTGAGGTTAAAATTAAACTGTTGTTATTCGCTGTTTCGTATTTTAAGAGCTGAGAACTTAAAATGTCTATCGTTCATGTATGTTCCGATCAAACAATACGTGAACTCTACATGTCTACCGTTCATGTACTTTTTTTTAGCTGTACACCTACAAGTACACGAACTCAAAGTATAGCTGCACATGTGTGGTTGAAGTATGTTCCGATCAAACAATACGTGAACTATACATGTTCGTGTACTCAAGCAAATATTAAAACAATAAACACTCGTGTCTGTGTAATAAAATGCGCAAAATTTAGATACACACATAATTGATATGAAAATAAAAATATGTGTTTGTTGCTTTTAGTTGTGTTTGTTTACATTTATGTACAAGTTTTTTATTCAGTGTGTGTATTTTTCTGAACTCTGCTTTTTTCTAATTGGTGATTTTTTGATTTGTTGGGGTTAACAAAAAAAGGTATATGGCAAGCCTGGTATATGGAAAACAAAAGCATACTTTATAAATTAGCTTAACAATTTTTCGAGGGCTTCTCGCATTTGCACTTATAACCAGTGTTGCCAGGTTTGCAAAGCATAAAAACGACAAACTTTCTAGAAAAAATCGTCAAAATCGTCATCATATTTTGAAAAATCGTCAAAATAAAATATATTTGTTAGAAGAGGGATAAAGTTTTAATAAAAAATAAAATACAATAATGTTATTCACATTTCAAATGTTAACGTGTTATCGTTGTAATATAACACGATTTTTGACACTTCGCTTTGGTTTAAACTTCGAAAATCATTATATTTTACAACGATATTCATATTTATAAAATGTTGAAACAGTGTGCCCCAGTAGGCTAGTTGGTAGCGTGCTGGCTTATCAGTGCGGGAGTCGTGGGTTCGATTCCCACCAGAGGCACTGATCTGTTTTCGCTACAACGCGCCGAAGGCTATAGTAGCTAGTGCTCGGTTAGGGTAATAGTATATAACTTGCAATTATATGATTATTAATTAATAAAATAACAAAAATATAATGTTGAAAGATCAAATAAATACAACTTTAAATCAAACTAATTTTACCACTTGAACTGTTAAACACTTATATCTGCATAATTCTGTGAACAACATTTCAGTGGCACAACTTTTTAAATATTAAATTCTTTTACAAAATTTGGAAATTCTTTAACAATAAGTCTGTTCGATTACTTTTCCTGTAAAGTTCAGTAAAAACTACTCAGTAACAAAATTACAAATAGTAAGACAAATTTACAAAAAAGTAAACGAACAGAAAATTTGTAGGAATTATTAAATTAGATAAATTAGCTTGTTTTAAATATAAAAAAAAAAATCAACTGGTCATTATGGAAAAGGAAAAAGTTAATTGAAATTATCGACCAAAAATAATTTAAATGTTTTTTAACTTCTTCCATAGTTAATTATTTAATCATTTTCACTTTCAATCCATAAACAATTAAAATTTAATTTAATTTTTGTTTACTAAAAATACAAGCATATTTTTTTATTTTTTAGTCATATGTTTTTTCATCTTACAAATTCTTTCTGGCAAAAATGTATCCAGTAAAAACTTGTAAGTTCTTTGGCATCAAACTGTCACTTTACTCTCTCTTTTTACCAGTTTTTACTGCGTATTTGTCTAAACGAACACCTTCCAGTAAAAACTTGTACAAATTTTTGTGTTATCGAACAAACTTAATGTTATATTTTTAATTATTAAATTTTGGCACTTTATTTATATTATTAGGCCTGTTTTTTAAGCACCGGATTTATTTTTGGATGTATTTTGTTTCATTTAAAGTTGTATATATATCATCTTTCAACATGAAATATATTCGGGCTAGAGATCTGTTTGTTTCGCAAAAAAAGTCCATGCCTTGTGTTTTAACATGAAAATTTTTTTATTTTTATTTAAATCTAACTCCAATTAAATTTTATAAAAATTTAACGAAATGTTCTAAACATATAAACACAGAAACTAAATTAAGCTAAACCCGTAATGAATTTATAAAAAAATAAATGCGGTTTGGATTAAGTTTTATTCAATTCTAGGATTTGCATTTTTGCAAAATTGTATTTCACATCATATTAGCATATAAAAGCTAGCTATCGATCAAAAAACAATGTTTTTGCTTTCAATTTTTAACGAAATAATATAAATTTAATAATCGAGCCGGCGATTTTATGAGAATGATAAATAAGTAGATCTTGCTGACATATTAAATTATTGTCAAAAAATCGTCATTTTGGAAGCAAAAGTCGTCAAATAGTCATTTAGTTATTTTGGGTATTAAATATCATCAAAATGACGACAAATCGTCAAACCTGGCAACTCCGAATGCGATTGCTACTAATTCATACGTACATACATATATATATATATATTCCCGTCGTTCCTATAAGGAGCATAGGGCCGTACATACATACTGTATACAAAACAAAACAAAAAACAACAACAATATTTTGTGAGTTTTTTTTTTGTTTTTAAGTGTTGATCATGACCATGGATGGTAACCGATTCTATGTGGTTATTGGTCGTAGTAACGCTATTTTCTTTTATTTCGCTAACGGTATTTTAGCGGTAACGATATTTTAGATATTTCGGTAACTTTATTTTAGGGAAAAAGATTTTTCAATTATTTTGGTAACGGCATTTTAAGGATAACGTTATTTTAGTTATACAGGTAATGTTAATGCACACCACAATTTTTAACCGCATTATGCCCGAGTTTAAATGACTGTCTAGTTTATGATCACACTTTGGGAAAATATATCTATTTACAGAAGTTTTTTTGTTCAGATCTTGTTAGATTATTTCGGTAACGGTATTTTAAGGTAACGGTATTTTACGGATAACGGTATTTCAAGAATATCGGTAACGGTATTTAAGCGATAACGATAGTCAGTTGAAAGGTGTTTGAATCGGGGACGGTAATTCAGCGATATTGACAGCCATCCCTGCTTGCGTATATTCTTGTGTATAAGCATTGAATGTACGTATGTATGTATGTATGATGAAATAAAAAAAAAAATTTAGAGGTCTTCCCACATTTTCACTCATAACTTTTGAACGCGTTAACCGATTTTGATCATTTTCACTAGAAAACTGCTCATGATATCAACAAACAATTTGACTGAAAATTAGCAGTACCTCTTCTGTATTGCAGGAGTATTTTGTGTTTCCACAGACAGACGGACGGACAGACGGACAGACGGACATGGCTATATCGACTTCTTTATCCATGCTGATCAAGAATATATATAGTTTATGGGGTCCCAGAATTTTTTTAAAAGAATTACAAACATTTGACAAAGTGAATATACCCTCCTGCACTATGGGATGGAGGGTATAAAAATTATGAATATTAATAAAAGTTAATTTAAATTTTCTTATTTTTCTTCGATCTTTTTAAATAAATTTTTTGTCTTTTGTTTTATTGAGCTAAAGATCCTTTATTTTATAATTATAAGTATTTATTTCCAATATTTCGTCTTCGCATTGGAAGACTTCTTCAGGGAAAATTTTTTATAATTAAAAAACTTAAAAATAATAATTACAAAAAAAAAGGCGGGAAATAAAATATTTTCTAATGTCAAATTGAAAATTAACCCAGAAAATTAATAGTTTCTTAAAATCTAAATGAGAATTATAATAATTTTATTATTTCCTATTGACTAAATGACTGTAATGCACAGAATATTGGATGTGTCTGTTTTATAGTTAATTCTTTGTGTTGATGGTTGTAGTATATGCATACTGTAGTATTCATATAAGTGCATGAATACTAAGCATAAGCATGACTTTGTTCTACAGTTATTTGAAACTGCACAATTGACATTGAACCACATATGTTAAAATTACTAACAAACAAAACAATTAAATGTGTGTCCAAAAAACCCAAAATAAACTAACTAAAAGGGTTTCTTGTTACAATCGTTTTGTATACTTGCGATACGTTTATGACGGTATCATAGAACGTTTGGGTGTATGTCTGTTTGACATATTGACCACCCGGAAAAGTACTTGAAACATAAGTGTCACAAATGTGCAACAAGGTCGTGAGAAATGCTGCTGTAGCATTTTAGAGAAGTTAGTTCTAAGACTATATTTTAGTATAAAAGCTAGTGTAAATTATTTTGTAAAATTAGTATTAAACACAACTTTAAATAAACAGTACTTGTAAGTACTCCTAGAATAAAAAACCCAACTTGTGTATTCCTTTACAAACATACCATATGGTACTTCTTTGATCTGTAACATTTCTAATGTATATCTTCGTTTGTAAATGCTTTCTGTGTTTAAAATTGATGTTCAGTTAATAATATTTTGTCAACATTTAATTCTTTTCATGAGGATATAAAATTTACGATAGAAGAAGAATGTAACTCTAAAATTCCCTATTTAGATACATTGATAATGAGAAGGAATAACATCTTAAAAATAGATTGGTATCAAAAACCAACAGCTTCTGGTAGGATTATAAACTACCATTCAAAATACCCCAAGAGAATAATAATTAATACTGCGAAAAATCTAATTGACAGAGTATTAAGAATAAGCGATGTAGAATTTCATGAAGCTAATATATGAAAAATTAAGGATATTTTGAAGGATAATAATTACCCAATACATTTAAGCTGCAAATTAATAAGACAATTTAAAACCCGGAATAATGTTAATAACTTATGTTCCTCTTATATCTGAAAGATTAGAAAAATCCAAAATTTTTTATGATAAGAAATACTTAGTAGCACATAGAACATATAACACATTAGGTTCACTATTTAGCTAGACAAAAGATAAAATAAGTAAATTTGATATGTCCAATTTAGTTTATAAGATACCATGTAGGGGTAATGACACAGAAAATTGCGCTAAAGTATACGTAGGTACCACAAAGAATAAACTGAAAACTAGAATAGCAGGTCATAAATCCGATCAAAAATACAATAAAACCACTTCTACGCAAAAACAGCATTATCATTACACTGCAGCAACTCCAATCATTATCCAGATTTTGATAACACATCAATTTTAAACACAGAAAGCAATTACAAACGAAGATATACATTAGAAATGTTACAGATCATAAAAGTACCATCAACACAAAGGATTAACTATAAAACAGACACATCCAATATTGCACAGAATTACAGACATTTAGTCAATAGGAAATAATAAAATTATTATAATTCTCATTTAGATTTTAAGAAACTATTAATTTAGAATTGTTTGCTATGTTATGATATTTCAATTATTTATACTTTGTTTTCTGGGTTAATTTTCAATTTGACATTAGAAAATATTTTATTTCCCGCCTTTTTTTTTGTAATTATTATTTTTAAGTTTTTTAATTGTAAAAAATTTTCCCTGAAGAAGTCTTCCAATGCGAAGACGAAATATTCGAAATAAATACTTATAATTATAAAATAAAGGATCTTTAGCTCAATAAAACAAAAGACAAAAAGTTAATTTAATTGAATAAAATTGAATAAAATCAACTTTATTAAACAAATTACCTTTTTTTTTGCTTACCTTGTTGGCTGTTTCTTCTGATGTTTTGTACAAAGAGGTACTTTTTTGCTTTAGGGTTGCTGTTTGGCCGGGTACGAGTGTTTGTTTTTGTTAGTGTAAAGTTACTAGTTCATAGTGGTATGGAATTATGAATGAAAAGCTGTTTTTCATTTTTAACAATTTTTGATCGTTAAAATTTAAAAATTAGAAAGTGAGGACAGCAATCGAACATTAGAAAAGGTGAATATTTGTTTTTCTGTTAATAATATTTTGTTTAATAAAAAGTGTTAATTAGGTTAACCAGTGAATGAATTTGAGGTTAGGACACATCTGTGGATTTGACTTATTTCCCTGGAAGATTATTGAGGACAAAAAGAGAACGTAAGTTGGTAATTATTTTGGTGAAAAATATAGTGGTGTAAGAGTGTTTTTCTTTTATATCATTAGTTTGGGACTGGCCTCCATCTGGAACAGAGCCAGAATAAATTTTGTTTTTTATTGTGGAGACCAGAAGCTTCTGGGAAGCACCCGCCAAAAAGTTCTCTGGAGGAAAACCCATAAGGAGAAGAAAATAATTTAATGTCCTAAACTCAGGTAACCTACAAAAGAAAATTTTAGTTCAGAGGTTATAGTTAGAAGAGGTTATTCATATAGATCAATTGCCAAATTGCGCAGCATTAAACAGCCAAGGCTGTTAAAATAAGAATAATAAAACAAAATGATAAAATCATCATAAATTTCATATTAGTCTTAGTGATATTAGTTTTTTTATATTTTTTTTAGTGCAAGTAAGTGTTAAGTGTAAAAATTTTATTATTTTTTTTTTTTTTGTTCAAGTGCCATTAAAAATACCCGCTTTCGAAGGAATATCAAATATAATTAGCGTTGAAGCGACTAATACAAAATTTTGAGTTAAAAGTAAATGAGTTTAGGAAAAAGGAGGTTATATTCCCTGCATCTTAATAATTAAAAATTTATTTGAAATTAGTATTTGTGCTCATTCAGGTTTTAGGGAGCTCCTTCAGGCCTTAAACTTTATTCTCCTTTTTATTTAGTTTTTTTATATCAAACCAATAGTGAATAACACCTCATACCCATCCCTGACAAATTTTACTTATAATGTCAAGCAACGCATATCGACGCATAGTTCGTACTTATGTTCTATGTACAACGTTTTAAGGGCACTTTGTAGGTTTTATGTTGTTAGTTTTTTTTTAAGTTTTATATTATTTTATTTATATTTTTTTTGAAAAGATTAGTATAAGTAGATTCTTAGAATTAGTATTATATTTAGTCATTTTATTAAAAAAAATCATGTATTGAGAATTTATAACAATTTAATATGATCGGCTTATTTTTTACAGGGGTTGGTAAACAAGGGTAAGTGGTGGGTGTGAGCGGGCTAATGGGGTCAGTGATCAATTGGGGGATAACCTGGTGACCATGGTTGGGCTGGGCTACTGGAGGAATACATCTGCCTCCCACTCCAAGTGATATATTTTTAAATGTAACGTTTTTTTTGTGTTTTGAATTTTAATTGTGACGGTCCTTTAGGGCTAGGTCGAAGGGAGGGAGTCACACCCCGAATGAAGAGTCTTGTCAGTCATAGCCGGTCCTAATTCGACCTAGTGCCACCGAGGTCTCGCTATATATTGTTATTATTTTATAATTATTATTATTCCCTTATCTCTAAAAAAAAATCATAACGTTAAACTAACTAGAAACAAATACGTTCCACATCGTCGTATGAATATTGGTGAGACCTATAGACCACTTTTAGCTAAATTGAGTTAGGAATTGATTATATATGATTAACGTGTCCTCTTTCCGAATCTTTTATCCGTTTTGCGATATCTCGTATCAATTACGAGATATCCAACCCAATTTGTGCTGCGTATACCTAATTATCCAAACTTCTTAACATTGGTTTGGCGTGTAAGCCACTTTTTGGCCAAATGAGCAAATTTTCTATAGAAAAATAAAAACATTATTCGTTATTCTTGGTTAGCCGCAAATTACATTAAGAAAACGTAGATCAAAACAAAATGCAAAATAAGTGAGAATTGGTCTCACGTAATTGAAATAATCAAAGTACGTAAAGCATACAATACAAAAAAAAAAGTTACGCGTTGGTTTGAACTAGGAACTGCAAAATACACACGCGCAGCTGTATTTTGATATAGTTTCTGTTTACCTGCCAAAGTGAAAGGACGTCTGCGTACTGTGGTGCGACCACTAAATATGAATTTTTCATCACCAGCTCCATCGGTATCGGAACGAAATAATGAAGTAATTATTGTTTTAAATATTTTCTTTGAATTTCTTTAATCGTTTCTTTTTTATTTTAGCATGTTTGACAACAACTTTTTGCCACAAAATCACCCCCAAAATATACATCTAATTTTCTATGTATTGAATATGAAAACGTTGAATACATAGATGAAGAGTTTATTGTAGGAGAGGATGAAGTGGTGGCTCTTGAAGCAGTGGATGCTCAAGAAAACATTAAAAAATTTGACTGAGTTCGTTGACGGCTATGATGAAGCCGTGGTTTTTGAAGAGATGGTGGAAAAAGATAAGTGTATGTTTAAGGATGGCTATTATTTTGCCGTAGGCCTTGAAGAAGAGTCTTATAACTGATGCGGTTTGTGAAGAAGTAAACTTGGTGGACAAAAAGTTTAAAGAAGTACCATGTCCAGTAGGGCGGGTCGATTTAAAAATCGCTCAACGTACAAGGAAAATCGTATTCTAGGGATCAAAATAAGAAACTTTGCCGAAGGAACCATACTTCTAAAACGAATTCTGATGTCCCGACTTTTTTGACCCGTAGGTTCAAATTTTGAAAAATCCCACTTTAAACCATTTAGAGTGCCCCAATCGAATCCAGCCCAATCGAATATAATTTATACATTCATCTGCTAGAGCGTCTTCCGGAGCAGAAATAGAGACCCTAATCTTGGAAAGACTCCTCCTACTTTCTGAAATATCTCTATCCCGAGATTTGTACATTTTGCTATAAAAACACGGCTAAAAAGGCCCTCTTTCAACTTAAATTTTAACGACTTAACGGTCACCAAGAATGATGATTTATGCATTAATCTGCTAGCGCGTCTCCCGGAGAAGAAGTAGCTTCCATAATCTTGGAGAGATTCCTCCTACTTTCTGAAACATCAAAGTGGGCTTTTTCAAAATTTGACCCTACGGGTCAAAAGTCGGGACATCAGAATTCATTTTAGAGGTATGGTTCCTTCGGCAAAGCTTCTTATTTTGATCCCTATAATACGATTTTCCTTGTACGTTGAGCGATTTTTTGCCTCCCTACAAATCGACCCGCCCTAATGTCCAGCATACCCGGTTTGTCTTTCTTTAGGTATATTTTATATATTTATTTTTAACCAAAATATAATACTTTATTTATATTTTTAGGAAATGGAAATGGAATCTCATTACTGCCAGGCATCATCTCGTAAAAAATATCTAGACTCCAGTTTAAATTTATGCAAAATGTATAACTTATACATTCAAAAATAGGAAAACCCAGTTTCGATAAATATTTATAGAAAAATTTTCAATAATGAATTTAACATTTCACTCCATAAACCAAAGAAAGACCAATGTGACAAGTGTGTTTTATATCACAATAACGAAAATGTACCACCGGGAGAAAAATTTGTTTTTGAAGAACATTTATTGGAAAATTTCGCCTTAAAAACTGACTGCGATAGCGACCGAAACAACACAAACCCTACTACGTGCAGGGCCGGTGCTTCTATGGAACAGTATGAACAGTTTGACAAGGCGCTTAAATTGGAGGGCGCCAAAATCTAATTAATATAAATAAATTTACAAAAAAAAATTTTTTTAAATTTATTACCGAAATTTTGCAAAAATATTTTTTTCACTGTGAAAAAATATGTTACAAAAGGAAAAATATAAAATTTTTTGTCATTGCACAGAATTTGAACACTGTTCATAGTTAATATATAAACGAAAAACATCGATAACACCCCTTCCGTTTCTTATTTGAAAAAAAAAACCCCTCAAGCACAGCAAATTTGTACTGTTTTAAAAAGTGGAAGGAATTTGAAATAAGACTTTCCAAAAATTCCACAATTGATTGCATTCTTCAAAATACAATATCTAAAGAAGTTCAACATTGGAGAGATGTGTTGAAACGGCTTATTATTCTTGTAAAATTTCTTTCAGTGCAATCTTTGGCATTCAGGGGTGGGTCAGACAGGTTATATGAGAAAAATAATGGTAATTTTCTCAAATTAGTAGAAGCCATTGCTGAATTTGACAGTGTTCTTTCAGAGCACCTACGACGCATTACGAATAATGAGACGCAAAACAAATATTTGCATAAAAGCATTCAGAATGAGCTGATTTCAATCGTTTCTAAAGTTATTCAAAATAAAATCTCTGATATGATAAAAGGAGCAAAATATTTTTCGATAATTGTTGATTGTACTCCAGATCAGAGCCGCAATGAACAATTATCACTTATTGTTAGAGTTTTTCATAGAAATCAAAACAAACATGAAATTAAGGAGCTTTTTATGGATTTTTTAAAAGCAACAGATACTACGGGTAAGGGCTTAACGAATTTAGTTTTAGACCGACTAACTTTTCTAGGATTTTCAATTAGTGATTGCAGGGGACAAGGCTATGATAATGGCTCAAATATGAAGGGAAAAAACATTGGAATGCAAGCTCAGATTAAACATTTAGAACCCCGAGCATTTTTTTGTGCCATGTGCATCACATTCAGCTAACCTGGTCCTTCTGGATTCAGTTCAATGTTCACTTCAAGCTGTAAATTTTTTTGATACTGTCCAATGTTTATATGTATTTTTTTCTAGTTCTGTTTCAAGATGGGATGTTTTGAAAAAGAATGTGAAAACATTAACTCTGAAGCCACTCTGTACGACAAGATGGGAAAACCGTATAGAAGCTTTAAAACCCTTAATGTGTAGTTTAGGTAATATTTATGACGATTTAGTTGAATTAGGAAATGACAAGGATAAGGACGGCATAACAAGAAATAACGCGAATAGTTTATCTCTCAAAATTATTCAATTTGAATTCATTTGTTCATTAATTATTTGGTATAATATTCTAGATAGAATTAATATATTTAGCAAATAATTACAAAGGCCTGCTATTTGTTTGACGACAGCAGTAAATATGTTAGAGGGCACAAAACAGTTTTTGACGGACTTAAGAAATGACGACAAATTTCAGGGGTTTATCTTTAGAGCTAAAGAAATAGCTTTAAAATTAGATGTTTCACCAAATTTCCCTGATGCTCCAAAACGTCCTAGTCGAAAACCTCAACTTTTTTCGTACGAAGGTAGAGACGAAATCATATCAAATCCTGAACAAAAGTTTAAAGTTGAATTTTATTATCAAATCCTTGATCAGGCAATTCAATCTGTTAGCGAAAGATTTGACCAAATTTCGGAACACAATTATATTTTCAAATTTTTGCATAATATTTCTGTGGTTTCATTAAATGCTTCTGATCTTTTAAATAATTGTCTTTCCCTTGAAAAGCATTTAACTTTCAATTCAAATTCTGATATAGTAGGATTAGATTTATTGGATGAAATTAAAATATTCCAAAGTATAGTTTAAGGAACTTTAAGCCCTATAGAATCATTAAATTTTATATTTGAAAAGAAATTAGACCCGATATTACCAAATCTAGTTGTAGCTATTAGAATTTTATTGACAATACCAGTAACAGTAGCTTCCGGGGAATGTAGCTTTTCGAAATTAAAAATTATTAAGAATTATTTACGTAGTACAATAGGACAAGAAAGACTAGTAGATTTAGCTAGAATATCTATAGAAAGTGAATTTCTGAGCAACTTGGATTATAGTGACTTGATAGACGACTTTGCTAAAATCAAAGCTCGGAAAATTAAACTTAATTAATTATTTAATATATTTTTTAAAATTTAAAATTGTACGCTTGAATTTTAGTGCTTTTTATTTATTCAAATATTTTATTAATTTTTTGTTATTGAAATTCGTACGCTGGATTAGTACGATAGCAATATTTATTTATTTTTATTTATTTTTTATATTTTTGAGGACTATACCTACGTGGGATACCTCGTTAAAAAAATGCATTGCATATCCTACCTCTTGGGTGATGTGGAAACGGATTATTTACGGCAAATGAATGTTTTTTTTTTGGGGCGGCATTTTTAAAAACTGCACCAGGTGCAAAAATCGGTAGCGCCGGCGCTGACTACGTGCATAGTTTGTTATGATTCCAAAAGGCAATGCCTAAGCTTTTTATTATAAAAGAAAAATAAGTATGTACAACTTAACAGCAACAATAATAATACCAAACGTGAAACCATTTACTTATTGTGATCTTTGGACTGAGTCACACAGTGGCCTCTAGAAATTTGTTTATTGAGATCTTAGGTAAATATTTGTAGTTGATTGTTTCCTTGAATTTTGAACGGTTTGCTACCTATGGACCTGAACACGGGAAAAAGGTAAAAAAAATCGAATTTTTTTAAGTTTTTTGCGATTTTGATCTGGAAGGTGACGTTTTTTTTGATTTTATATGTTCGCAATTTTTGTTCTTTATGACAAGAGCTACAACTTTGCCATAGAGAGTAAATCGAAATTCTGAACGGTTTGCAAGATATGAGCCTGAGAAAATTATCACTTTTTTGCGAAAATGATACCGAGGCCCCAAATCTTTGGCGGCCCATAAACAAAAAAGGAGATGACTTTGGGAAAAATTGGGAGACACGGGTCTTTTTTTTTTAGTCTTTTATCACGTATTGGTGTCCGTATATGGTTATTTTTTTTCGTGTTGCACTGTGTTACCAAAGAAATATATTTTTTAACTTTTTGTCTGTTATTCAACAAACAAAAAAACGGACTTTCCGTAGTAGTTAAAATATTCAGTTAAAATTTTATATTTAAAACAAAAAGTTGTTATATTATATTGAGTATTGAAATAAACAATCTATTGTTTTTATGGATTTTGTCAATTAATTTTTCAACAGTTGAAAATAAACTAAAAAATACAATTGTTTTAAACGAAAAGTAAGTAGTCCTGTTTTTAACTGATTTTCACTTAATTTCATGTGTATATTCAGTAGCCTTTACGGAAAAAATATTGTGAGTGTAGTGTAATAGACGTATATCTTAAAAGTATTGAAATGCATAGCCCAAGTCATTTAATATGGCTCCTCAAAAATATGCCATCGAATAAAACACAGTTAAAGATACTGGAAATGGATCCAACTGATTTTTATTCACACTCATCAGTAGCAAACAAGCTAGATTACAGCAAAGTAAACTTTTCAAAAAATAAAGTTTTAATTTACAAAAAAAATTAAGAATTTCAAATTCAATTTAAAAACTCGGCAAGATAGGTAGTAGTTCAAAATGAAACAATACTTAAATCCGCTTCAAACAAATTTTTAAACACTCTTTTTAAATGTTTTTCAACAAAATTTGACTGTTTTACCACAATCAACCATATCTAACGAGATAAAAAGACATCCGAGATTTTTTGATATTTTTATCCATGAACGATCAAAATAATTTAAAAAATTTACTAAATATTTAAGTTTGAGGCTTTATTTTAATATTAAATAATTACTAGTCGAAACACAAAGACTTAATTAAAGTAAAAATACAAATAAAATTAATTTTTTATTATAATAGTACGTAACAGTTTATTTATTATTATTTTTGTTTTTGAATACAATTTCTTATTAATAAATACTAAACAAAATGTTTTTATTCAATTTTAAACATTTAAAACGCTCCTTCACTTATTTATCGTATGATGTTATATTGTTTTGTGGGAGGTACTTCAATAAAGCAGTTATCAGCATTCGAATACAATTCCATTCTGCCCTTGACGTGTTTTAAATATCAAGTTCCATGAATGGTGATATACCAAACTTATTTTCTTGTGGTAAAACCAAAAACACCACTTTGACGTACTTGAAACAATATTAATTTTTTAATGAAATAGTGATAAAAACGGTTTATAGGGCATAAAATAAAAAAAAAAATTTTTGAAAAAATGTTAATAACTTTGGATATTATACACTAAAACTTAAAAAAATTTACAATATTGCTAACCATAAATGCCTCTATTGATATAGAAATCAAAAAGAAAATCTATTGTGTAGATTTTTAATAAATTAAATATAAACTTTCTTTATCGTTTTTCTCAAAACAATGGTTTTGGTCGGTGCGGCACACCAATAATCAATCGACGACATGTATAATAGTTTCACTAAAAAACTTTGAATTTTTCCACCTACTTTCAGGTTTCATTAAGGCTTGTGCACCCCCCAAAAGATCAACACCGAATTTCTAACAGCAATTAAAAATATAAATAAAAAAAACCAGGAAAATTGAATTTAAAGGCTTTCAATTATTTATTTTAAAATCCGGCTACCTCTATTTCTTTAACACCCACAACATACCTTATGACAATGATTTCTATAAAAATATAATGCTAAAGGGTCCACCAAATAACTTTTTTTTTGTAAACTCCTGAACCAATTGGACTTTGTATGGCGTCATACCAAGGTCTTTATGCAAAATTCGTCTCAATGGTGTCTCCGAAATGTTCAATTGTTGAGAACGACGGTGAATTGATGTTGATGGCGCTTCACGCACACTTTCTGCCACAGCAGCAATATTCTCGGGTGTACGCACTGTTTTTGGCTTTTCACGCTTTGGTTTATCGATGAGGATGCCAGTTTCTTTCACTTTTTTCACAAGATAACGAACATACGGACCATATTCGTTCAGCGGATGGATAAAACTAATTATCTGTAAAATCAGACATGAGCTAAGTGTTACCATTCACGAAATAAGCACTAGTTGAAAAAAAAAAAGTTAGATGGCGGACCCTTTATTTAACTAAAAAAAACTTGGTATTTCTTATTCTTTTATTTATGACAATTAATCGTCATTTTCATAACAAACCCTAGATAGTGTAATAAATTGTCCTATATATGTAGATCTTCTTTTATTTTATTAAAAATTATTTTATTTAAATATATAAAGAAACACAACATTAATTTTAAATAATACCTTTTCGATTTAATATTACCACTTGTTACGGTGACCGTTAGCATCAAGATGAATTGGGCCGATTAGCTCAGGAGCGGCTTCCCTATTAGGGTGTGAATCCCATCCCTCCATCTTGGCCTCAAGAACCGTTCCAATAATATATCCTACACAAGGAATATATTCACAAAAATGCAACACTTCAAAAGTAGGAGGTAGGTATTATTACCCCAATTGCTCTTCCCAACCATGGCCACTCATAAATCCCATATATTCATTTTCATGGCCCCATAAAACCGCTCACCCCACACTTACCTTTCTATATCAACATTCCCCTATAAATTACTTTAACCTTGCATAATTAATCTCTTCTTTTCAAATTATAATTTATTATAAAAATGTTTCTTAAAAGTATTAATTAAATAATAATATTCTATAAACAATCTAATACTATTAATTTCTAAATTTTCTATTTCTAGGTTTTCCCTTTAAAAAAAACATATATTCTGACGCAAATTTTTGGTCAACCAGTTAGATAACTTGGATCAAACGAACCCTGTGCAATAGGAACTATGAAAATTCATCAAAAATCTTTTAAATGAAGATGGCCAATAAATTTCAACAAAAATCACTATTTTTTTTTTTTTGCTTTTTAGTGTCGGCCTGAACACATCAAATAAAAGAAAAATTAATATGTACTTTAAATTTATAATAGACTTAAATTTTATAAAAATACAATTAACATATTAAAAACATTAAAAATTAAAAAAAAAAACGTGTATTAAAATCTGTGTCTTTATCTAAAATTCATAAATAACCTGAATTAATTTATATCATTAACGTCTCTAAATTAGTTAGTTGAAAAGAAAAAGTTAAAGTTTCATACATGCGTTGGTACGCGTCGACTCTATTGGGTTTAGTAAATAGTTGGCCATACTTTCCCATTAATTAGTGGAATGTATATGATTACTAAAATTTTTCTAACCTCAAATTTCCGGTAACCGGATGCTAGAATACCCTAAAAATATTATTGGCCTGAGAGAGCTCCCTAAAACCTCTTTACGCAAAATATTGCGGTCCAAACTTAAAAATTTTATAAATTTTGCATAAAAAGTAAAAAAAAAACCACCATATACTCCTAAGCACCATATACTCCTAAGCAGAATTTTCCAACCCTACTAAAATACTAACTTTTTCCTTTCAAAATTCTTACTACACTATTAGATGTCCGTACCTGAATATTAAATCTCATAAAACATAAAACACTAACTACACAAATACATAAACTTAACAATAATTAAAATTTTTAAAATTGCTGATACAAAAGCAAAATTTGACTTTAAAAATTCCTCTTTGTTAGGAAACCTTCATTGGAGTCGTTGCCACCCGGCTATAATGGTGGTCGTAAGTTCTCAACCCGATACTCGAAGGACTATCAGAAAAAAAAACTATTGTAACGATGGACTAAACTCAAATGACAACTAACAACCAAAACGAAAGGTCTATGGAGAATTTGATGACATTTCTCCGTCTTCATCCACCCAACCACCCAAATTTAAGGAACCCTGACATGTACACCAACTTACCCTTTCAACACCAAATTTTATTCACCAATTGTCCTTTTATTTTTCCCCCAACATAAGTAATTAGCACGACATCATTTCTTTTCAAATTTTGAACTATAAAAAAATACATTTATTAAATAAAAATACTTAAAGTCTACAGTGGCACATATGTTTTTAATCAAATACCTTAATTTTATAATTACCCTCGTATTAAAAAAAATTTCTGATTTGTGAGGAAATCTAAATCAAATTTTTCTGCAATATTACGTTAAAATTGTTCAGCTTATTTAATTTAAATATCCATAAAACTTTTCTAAATCAAAAAGTTTGAATTATTAATTTATATAAATTTTAATCTTTCTTCTTTCAGGTTTGTGGATTTACGGAATTCGACGCAGAATAAAAAAAAACTAACAAAAAAAAAATTAATTTATATGAAAAACTATATACTAACACTGAACATAACATAAATTATAAAAAAAACATGCAAAACTTTTACTTAAAACAAACTGAATAAAAGAATAAAAAAAATTAATGGTTAAAAAAAAAACTAATAAAAAAAAACACTATAGGACTAACCAAAAGCTTTTTTTACGATATTTGACCCATGGGTCTTATTTTCTTAAATATACTATTCCATTAAAATTTCCCCTAAAGAGCTCTCTGGAGGTACATCTTTAAAATTCGGGTCCTTTTAAATCAAATTTGACTAATACAATTTACACGAATTCGCTTTGGTGAATCCCTAACATTCAAAAAAAAAATTCAAATTAAAATTCTTAACCACTAAAATAAAAAAAAACCTACATATTAATAAACTAACTAAATTTTTCTAATGACCTTATAAAATATACCCTATTAAACATTTAACATAAAAAAAACTAACACATAGACACCACAATTGACGATTTCACTGTTTTCAAGCCCAGGCTTTTTTCTGGGAGTAGTTAGAAATTTACCACAAACTCCAACTCTTCTTATCCCAGCCAATAAACTGTCCTAATTTGTCTGGCAATAAATTTAATGCGGTTCTGGTCCTGACTTTTTCCCGAACCTCTCCTTGGGAATACTTTTAAAATGGTAAGCTGCCACTGATTTATAATAACTTCCCGACTTTTCTACTCGCTCATTAAACTACACAAAATTAAATTGTAAAGCGTTACCTTTAGAAACTCCTACGGTCACTGGGGGGTAAAGATGGCAGTTTGCTCCAATAATTTGCTCTGCACCTGAGTTTTCCACTTGCCCAAAAAAATCTTGGTGACCACAGGTTTCCTGGTATACGCTCGAGAAAATTAAAAATTAATAGGATTCGTCCTGGGCAGGATAACCACCCCAAAGACCTCTGAAGGATTACGCTTTTCGCACAGTAAAAAAAATCTTTTTAAAATCACTGGTTAATTCTAAATTATTTCTCAGGATTTTATTTTCTTCAATTTTTAAATATATAAATTATTTTTAGAACATGTAGTACTTCACTATTACGCGCCAGTATATTATGTGCTGTTAGCCATTTTTGCAAACTTTTAGCTAAGCTAGGTTTTCTATTTAACATATAAATTTTACATAAAAATCACTTACTACATAGAAACCTCTATTATATTTCTCCTGAGCGTCCATATTACATGAAACGTTTCAGAAACGGTCCAAATATCTTAACGTGACGCAGACGCAGTGAAACATTCTCAATTAACATGAAAAGAGAAAATTCCCAATCCCATTTCCCCTCCAAGTAATCCTAAATATCTCCCACTGTGCGAAAAATTACCTTTGAAAATACAACCCTATTACCATTTAAGATCCACAAAACCGTAGTTGTCAAAAACATATGTTCACCTTCGTGATAAATTTGACACATATTTTTTTTCTACAAACAAAAACACAAATTAAAATTAAACAACACCAAAATTAAAATTAAAATCAAAATTATTACAAAAAAAATTATCTATAAAATACAAAACATAAATAATAAACGTAAAAACTATCAACGTAAAAAAAAAACACAAGTATAAAACTATAAATAAAAATCTACAAAAAAGAAGACAAATGCTACAACACCGGCACAGCATAAAAGCAACAATAAATAAAAATAAATAAATTTACTTAAATACTTATAATTAGTAATCCTACTACTAACTAAATCTAATATTCGTTTGCTTTTATTTTTCTTTCGGATACTTTGAATCCCCTAAATGGATACAGAGCATTCACACACCAAACATCCAGGACAACACGGTACATTGGAACAGGCTGCCGGGCCTCTTCTGACGCTTTCCTGGAGTTAAGACTTTGTATCCAACTACATCTGCAAAACAGTAATACCCATTCACAACAGTAAGAGCTAGTTTTTGGGATGTAGTTTAACCTTGTTTATAGTTTTAGCGAAGTTTAAACTTAAAATGCTGTTTTTGAGATCAAGTTTATTTTATTTTAATTGTAGTTTAACCGGCCAGCATTGGCCGTTTAAACAAAGTTTTGAGTTGTCAAAACATAACAGCTGTTAAGAACAAGATTTATGTTTAATTTACCTTTTATTTACTTTAACCTTTTTACTTTAAATTTGAACAACAGAAAAAAAGAAAACTTAGAACTTGTTAACTTTGAAAATAATATTAGAAATTTCAAAACAATTTATTTCTTAACTTCAGTTGGAAAAAAATCTGATTGTGAAAACTATTTATTTTGAAGTTAATAAATTAACAAAAATTCATATTTACTATCAAAAAATAGTTTCTTTTCCAACAATCTTCAAAATAAATATATTCAATAATGTTCGTCGTTTGCCACTCACCGCAAAAAGAAGCTGTTAAATCAAGCAGTTGCGGCCAATGCAATGTGGAAGATACTGCAGAAATGGTCCAGTGCGATAAATGTGACGTGTGGTACCACTTCACATGCGCAGGAGTAACAGATTCTGTAGAGAACCACGACTGGATATGTTCCAAATGCACAAAAAAACCTGAAAATGAAAACGAGGTACGTAAGCAGTCCGTACACAAATCAAAGACCATGTCTGTGCATTCGAATACAATGAGACCAGCAAATAAAGAGGTCTGTGAGCGATTTGTGCACAACTCAAAGACTAGGTCAATATTATCTACCACCTCGTCTCGACAACGTAGGTTAAATCTGGAACTTAAACGTCTCGAAGAAGAAAAGGCTTTAGCAGAACGATTCCTGCAAAGAAAATTTGAAATTTTAGCTATGTCTGAAGACGACGTAGACAGTGTTCATAGTAAAGCCTCGTACAGAAGAATGGGTTTCAAAATTGCCAAATGATTCTCAATGGCAAATTGAAAACGATCAGCATTATTCACCTAGGCGATATGAAAACCCATACACAAGCCAAGGGGCAATTCCGAAAAATTTCATACATGTACAAGAGGATGTTCCTACAAATATTCAGCTTTCGGCCCGCCAAGCTTTGTCTAAAGATTTACCTATTTTTAGCGGTAAGCCTGAAGAGTGGCCACTTTTTTTTAGCTCCTTTGAAGAGAGCACGAAACTTTGCGGATTCTCCGATGCAGAAAATATTTTGCGACTTCAAAAATGCTTAAAAGGAAAAGCTTTTGATGCAGTAAGCTGCCATCTTTTACTACCAAAAAATGTTCCAGAGGTGATTCGCACGCTTAAGATGATGTTTGGTCGCCCAGAAATAATAATAAACACTCTTTTGGAAAAAATTCGATCTGAAACTTCACCAAAAGCAGATAAATTAGACAGTCTTGTTAGCTACGCTATTGCAGTCCGAAATCTATGTGCTACTTTGGAAGCTTCCGGATTGGAGGCTCACAGAAATAATCCTTTGCTGCTTCAAGAACTTGTCGACAAGCTTCCATCGCAGACAAAACTCAATTGGGCCATGCACGTTGCATATAAAGATGCTGATATATCAGTGTTTTCCAAATGGTTATTTGATATAGCTGAAGCAGTTACTAAAGTAAGTCCTTCTATTGTTTCTTATAAAACTAATGGATATTTACATTTACATGAAATGGAGCAAACATCAGGTACTAAAAACTTATGTGTTCTATGCAATAAAACTCACCCACTTAATGAATGTGACAAGTTTCTGCAAATGAAGCTATCTGATCGTTGGGATAAAGTGCGCCAATTTAAAATTTGCCGCTTGTGCCTCAAGAAACATGGCAACTATCGTTGTTCTGATGCACAATGTTCCGTGCAAGGTTGCGATGCTAGGCACCACAACTTACTTCACAAATTTCGAACAAATCCAACCGTCACAACTCACTCAAACCCATGCTTAGGAGATACTACTTACTTCAAGATTATACCAGTAACTTTACACAATAAGGATATTACCGTAGATACATTTGCTTTCTTAGATGATGGATCAAATGTAACGCTTTTAGAAAAAGATATTTGCGATCAACTCGGATTAAAAGGCGAAATGGAACATTTATGCTTAAATTGGACAGCTGACACATCTCGCACAGAGGAGGAATCAATGCAAGTCAGCGTTCGTATATCAAGCCGTTACTTAAATTCAAAAAAGTATGATCTTGTGTTGAGGGTGACGAGGGGGTCTAAGAATGTTCAAATGGTTTGGTCCGCTACATTTTTTTTTTTTTGGTTTAAAAGATACGTTTGAAAGTTCTTACCAATTGAAAAAGTGTTGAAACTGCACTTAGTGGATTTATCCTTTAAAGCCCGATGATTTACTTTTGTTCATTTACTGTGAGTACCCTAAATGACAGAATATAACAGATAAATGTGGTGGGAACAGTTTATGGCAGAACATTTTTTTTTTATAGGATACTTACTGTTGGATTGATGCGTTTTGGGCCTAGGGGATGTTTGGGGGTGCCTCCGGGTGTCTGAAAAGATAGGATGAATGGGAAAATTTTAATTAAATTAGTAGAAGTAGAAGATAGTAATTAAATTAGTATTAAGTCTCGTATTATTTGCACGTTGTTTTATTCGTTTGTAGTCCGCATGTGTGCCGGTTTTTTTTTTGTTATTGCATGTTGGTAGTAGTAGTTGATGTTAGGTTTTGTCCTTTGTTCTTTTGTAGTTGTTCTTAGTCGTTTTGGTGGTGGTATATTAATTTTTTTTGTTTCTTTTTGGTTTTATTTGATAATTTAGTTTTTCTTAAGTTATAATGGAAGAAATGTGTCAATTTGATTATGGTTGCCCAGGCCATAATGAGTATGAACATATGTTTTTGACGTTTACTAATTTGTGGAACCTAAGTTTGGTAGGGTTGTATTTCTAAGGTTACTTCTTTTTGCACAGTGGGAGACAAGTTGAAATAACATGAAGGGGAAGTGGCAATACAAATTTCTCTTCTAATGTAAAATTTGAAATCTTTTCGCGCGCTGTCGATATATTAAGGGTATTTAGACCATTTCTAATATGTTTCACCTAATATCGACGCTCAGGCGAATTTGAATAGAGGTTTTTATGTAATTAGAGGTTTTTATGTAAAAGTTATGTTTTAAATAAAAACCTAGCTTTGCTAGAATTTTCTAACAATGGCTAACATCACATAAGTTACTGTCGCCTGATCATAAACACGTATTTTTTCTTGGTCGGAGTGAACATATTTTTGGGAAAAATTGCATAATTATTTTAAAAAAGTTTTGTTTAACTGAGTGATAAAACTAAAAGTGTAATAATTAATTTCATTCGCTATTAATAATAAACCGTGCCAGGGATTGTGAAAAGGTAATAATAGAAATTAACTGAGATTTTGCAATAGTCGATTTTTTTTATTAATTTTAAAGCTTTAATTAGAGTGTTCCTACTGTGCGGAAAGTGTTATCCTTGGTGTCTTTGAGGTTATTATCCTGTCTGGGACGAATCCTTGTAATTTTCAGATCATTTTTACTTGAGCGTATACCGAAAACCGTAAGTTTTATCGAATTTTTTTTGAGACGATTTTTTCGTGAGCGTAATTAGGAATGTTTGTTCATTTTATACAGTGTGGTCACCAGGATTTATTACCGGGAGATTGGACGTACATCGTGCCAAATTTATTGAGGCTGACTGCCATTTTTACTCCCAAGTGACCGCAGGGATTTCTAAAGGTAACGTTTGAAAATTTATGGTGTGTGTGGAATTTGTGGGATTCTTAAGTAGAAAACAAAAAAAAAAAAAAAAACGTAATACAATTTAGTGGCATCTCACCATATATAAAGTGTTCTACAGAAGAGGTTCGTGCAAAAGTCGAGGCCAGAACCTGAGTAGATTTGGTCACAAACCAGTTAAATAAAAACAGGAACAGTAAATTGTTGTAGTATATTATTATTAAAGTATTCCCAGAAAAAAAAGCCTGGGCTTGAAAGGAGTGAATTCGTCAGTTTTTGTGGCTAGGTGTTAGTTTTTTTTGTTAAGTGTTTAATAGGGTAAAAATAGGATTTTAATAGGAAATTAGAAAAATTCGATTATTTTATGGATATTTATATTTTTTCTATTGCATGTTAGATTTTAAGAGATTTTAAGTTTTTTTTTAAAGCAAAGTTTGGTTTTGTTAGGGATTCACCAAGGCTAAATGCGAAAAATTTTGTAGGTCAAAAGTAAATGAAAATGGACCAAATTTTAAAATAAACCTCCAGAGAGCTCTTTAGGGGAAATTAAAAAAAAAAAAAAAAATATAGTATTTGAAATTAAAATTAAGACCCATTGATCAAAAATCGAAATTTTAGCTTTTGGTTAGTCCTATTTTTAAAGTTCTTTTTGTATGATTTTTAATTTTTTTTTGTAATTTTTAAACTAAATCTTTTTATTTAAAACAATCATAATTTTTTTTGTATTTTTTTATTCTTTATTTCGTTTTTTTTTTTGCATGTTTTTTTTTTAAATTAGGCATGTTAAATTAATTTTTATTAGTTTTTTTTTATTAAATTTTGGTCGTCGTATGGCCGCATGCCCTCGTATTTTCTGAAAGAAAGAAAAAATTTTTGATTAATAATTTGAAATATTGAATGAAGAAAAGTTTAGGAAAAGTCGAGTGAAATCAGTAAACATTTTGACAACATATTTTAGCAAATCAGTTTAAATTTTTTTTTTAGAGGGTCAATTGGAAATTTATTTTAATAAGGTCAAAAGCATATGTGCCACTTTAAATATTAAGCTTTATTATTTAATAAATGTATCTTTTAATGTTTGTATCTTAATGTTTTGAACAGAAAATGATGTCGTGCTAATTTATTTGTGTTGGGGGGAAAATAAAGGGACAATGGGTGAATAAAATTTGGTGTTGAGTATGGTAAGTTGGTGTGCATGTCAGGGGTTACTATTAATTCTTTTTCAGGTGACCAAGGATGGGTGGGTAAAGATGGAGAAATGCCATCGAATTCTCCATAGGTCTTTCGTGTTGTTCGTTAGTTGTCGTGTGAGTTTAGTCCATCGTTTGAAATAGATTTTTTTCTGTTAGTCCTTCGAGTATCGGGTTGAGAACTTACGACCACTATTATAGCCGGGTGGCAACGACTCCAATGAAGGTTTCCTAACAGAATGGCGCCCAATGGTAAATGGAAATATTTGTCAATAGAATAATTTTTTTTAGTTTAGAAAAATCGTATCTTCAAGTAGAAGAAAATACAGTTTTTTTATTAGCTTTCCTATATAAAGTCTTGAAATCATATTGGTTTTAATTGCTTTTATATAACGAAAGGTTAAAGTGTTTTATGAATTTTATTTAGTTTCTTTGCTGACGTCTTAGTCTTATTTTTAGGGCTAATAGCGTTTTCAGCTTAAATTAATTTGATGAAATTATATATTTTTTTGTGCAAGGGGAATGATATTAGCTTAATACTTAATGGGTTAATTGTAATATTATTTTCATAAAATCAATAGTTGAATGATCGCGTTTGAAAATTTTTTTTAACGTTTGTCAAATTTTAATAATGAACTAGCGAATTATACGAAAGATATTTGATACAAAAATGTACACCAGCAAAACGCCAATTTTTATTCAATTTTTTTTTGTGATTTCATAAAAAAAAAAAAAAAAAAAAAAAAAAAAAAAAAAAAAAAAATTAAACTATTGTCCTTTTTGAGTACCTCCGTATGTGAAATTGTATTGTTGAAAAATTTGTCTTGTGAAAGTGTTATAGTATTTTAGTATTTTTTTTTGTTTTTTTTATATTTATTTTTTTTTGTATAAATTTTAATTTTCAGCTCGAACATTAATTTTGAATATTAGAGTGAAAATTAATTTTCTGAAATTTCGGCAACATTAGGCACTTAGAATTTTCTTTTATATTTTTTTTATAATTTTATTTTTTTTAAATTAATCTTTGAACAATAATGGGTATAGAGCGTTCTGGAAAGGGGAAGAATCCGAAAGGAAATAATAATCCTCCAGGGAATAATACGCCGTTACAGGGAAATTTTCATGATCTTTCCGGTACGATTAATAAAAATGCAACAGGAGCGATACCTAGGGTATATGATCAAACGCCAGCGGCAAATGTTAGAAACTTAATGGGAGATTTTTTACAGCCTCCTCCTAACTATGAATTTCCTCCGAGGAATAATCCTCCAGCGTATACTACACGTAAGGATGAACCCAGGGAATATGCTAATATGATGAGACAAGTAATATCTGAATCGAATGATAGAAACCGAGCAGAATTAGAGCAGGCAATTGATCGGAAAATTGGTGATAGATTAAAAGCAGGTTTTAGTGATATGTTAAATGAGCTTAGAAATATGACTATTGGAGTCAGAAGGGAAGGAAATGATCAGGATAGTTTAGGTAGAATTTCTGAAGAAGAAGGAGCAGTAGGTGGTCAGATAGGAGCACAATTTTCGTCACAATATAGAAGAACTGATCATGATAACAGAGCCCATAGAAGATTAGAATTCGAGCCGCCTTCGACTAATCAGAATGGAAATTTAACCCTAAACCGACCAGTTTCTGAGACCTCAAATGACCAAATGCCATATAGAAAGGAAATTCGAATCGATAAATGGGATGTCACTTTTGACGGAAACCCTAGTGGAATTTATGTAGAAGATTTCATTTTTAGAATCGAATATCTACAACGGTATCACAATTGCCCATGGATAGAACTTAAAAGAAACTTTCACCAACTTTTAAAAGGCGACGCGAAAGATTGGTATTGGCTCGTGATCCGAAGCACTGACATAAGTACTTGGTTAGATTTAAAGGATGCATTGCTACAAGAGTATAGGTCAAACAGGAGTGAATATGAATACATGAGAGATCTAGAGGAACGCAAACAGCGCCCTGGAGAATCAATCGATGCATATTTTCACGCGATGAAAAAGTTGAGGGCCAGATTAAGAAATCCTTTGCCAGAATCAGAAATGATTAGAATAATAAAAAGAAACTTACGTTCAAATATGGCCCAGATTTTGTACGGCACCAAGACTTATACCGTCGAACAGCTCCGCGACAATTGTAAAGATGTGGAGAAAAATTATCTTAGGAGAGATCCGCCAGCTAATCCCACAAATAAGTTGCCCATACAACGCCGACCATACCAGGTGAACGAAATAGTATACGATGATGAGGATGATAATACCGATGAAAATGTTGAAATAGTAGAGGAAATAAATAATCAGCCAAAATCAAACATTAGAAAAAATAACGTACTTACTTGTTGGAATTGCCAGGCCAACGGTCATACATTTATGGACTGCCAGTTAACTCAGCGCAGACTATTTTGTTACAGGTGTGGGTTACCTGATGTAACCTGCCCCACTTGCCCTAAGTGTTTGGGAAACTACCAGAAGAGTGTGTCCAAATCGGGCGACGCACGCTCCACTCAAACGCCCGATATTTAGAGCAGGCCACTCAAACTGAACCGGAAACGAAATTTAAAATTCTAAAAAGAGAAAATAGAAATTATAAAATTAATAAAAAAGTTTATAGGCATAGAAAAATTATTCCATATGAGAAAAGATTAGAAAATTATAATAGGGTTAGAGATAGGATATTTAGTGAGGAAATTATTAATCAGAAAATTCATAAATTAAAGAAAATTCGAGAAAAATATAGGGAAAGAAAATCAATTAGAAAAACCGTTAATGAAGCAGTTTTAAGTTGTGCAGCCCTTCAAAATATTAGGGGAAAAGATCCTCGAGTTTTTTTTGATGTTAAAATTAATAATGTTGAAGTTAATGGACTTTTAGATTCAGGGGCATCTGTGAGCATATTAGGAAGAGATTGTTCTGAGATCGTGAGGAAGATGCAGGTAAAAGTTAGACCTTTTTACAGTTCAGTCGACACCGCAGGCGGAAATAATTTTACAGTGGTAGGCAAAATTATAGTACCGGTAAAATACAAAAAGTTGTCCGCTGAAATGACCTTTTACTTATGCCCTGATTTAAAACAAACGGCCTATTTTGGGGTAGATTTTTGGAAATTATTCCAACTAGCGCCAGATATATTTCCTATAGATGAAATAAGTCCTGAAATATTAAACGAATTCCCTTTAAAACTTGATAATGTGGTCCAACATGAACTGACTTCAGAGATGAACGATAAGCTAAACGCAGTTAGGAGAAAATTTCGGTCATATGAAGAGTATGGTTTGGGCAAAACAACGATTGAACAGCACACAATTGACTTGGTAGAGGGAGCACAACCGATAAAAGAGAGATCCTATCCAGTTTCGGCAGCTATACAAGAGTTGATCTATGTAGAGGTGGATGAAATGCTGCGCCTTGGGGTAATTGAGGAGTGCCAAAGCCCATGGAGCAATAGGTCCACACTGGTTAGAAAGCCTGGCAAAAACAGATTATGTTTGGATGCGAGAAAGTTAAATGAACGAACCATTAAAGATGCGTACCCTATCCAAAACATTGAAGGAATTCTAAGTCGTCTGGATGAAACGTACTTCATAAGCAGTGTGGACCTAAAGTTCGCGTTTTGGCAAATCGAACTCGAGGAAAAATCCAGAGCTTACACAGCCTTTACTGTCCCGGGACGCCCACTTTATCAATATGTAGTTATGCCATTTGGCTTATGTAACGCGGCACAAAGGCTGTGTAGGCTCATGGACAAGGTGATTCCCCAAGAGCTTAAGTCAAACGTGTTCGTGTACTTGGACGATCTACTCGTTATCTCATCTGATTTTGAAAGTCACCTTAAATTATTAGAAAAAGTTGCTAACTGTTTAGAAAAAGCTAATCTCACTATAGGGTTAAAGAAATCTAAATTTTGCTTTAAAGAGCTTCACTATTTAGGCTTTATTATAGGTGGGGGTATTATGCGACCTGACCCAGAGAAAGTGATCGCCATAAATAAAATACCGTTACCGAAAACCGTTAGGGAGGTACGAAGTTTTCTGGGTACTGCAGGCTGGTACCGCCGGTTTATTAAAAACTTTTCGGAAATGACCGCGCCCCTAACAGACCTAATAAAAAAGGGAAAGAAATTTTTGGTAAACGAGGAGGCAGAGAAAAGTTTCAATGAGGTCAAATATGCATTAACCCACGCACCAGTGTTAGCTCATCCAAATTTTAAAGAAAGATTTTTCATTCAATGTGATGCATCAAATGTAGGAGTAGGGGCTGTTTTGTTCCAAAAGGATTCTGAGGGCCATGAAAAACCAATCTCATTTTTTCACAAAAACTTAATAGTGCACAAAGTAATTATAGTGTAACCGAGAAAGAGTGCCTAGCTGCAGTTCTCGCGGTAAAAAGATTCAGACCTTATGTTGAACTTATGCCTTTCACTATAATTACAGACCACGCAAGTTTAAAGTGGCTTATGTCGCTTAGAGATTTAAATGGTAGATTGGCCAGATGGGCATTGCAGTTACAGACATATGATTTCCAGATCGAGCACAAAAAAGGCTCCGAAAATGTAGTAGCTGATACTTTGTCTAGGCTGGTGGAAGAAATTTTGTGTCCTGAAGACTTTTTAGGGTTTTCTACCACCGAATTTGAGTCCCCTGAATATCTAGATTTGAAAAAAAACTTTAAATGAAAATAGCGAACGTTTCCCTGATATAAAAATTGAAAATGGTTTAGTTTTTCGTAGAAACAATCTGTCAGTTGACAAGGAACTCGATGAATTCGAATGGAAACTATGGGTTCCCGAAAATTTGACAACAACTTTGATAAAAGAAGCCCATGAACCGGAAAACAAATCGCATGGTGGAGTTAGGAAAACATTATATCATCTAAGACAGAAATTTTACTGGCCAAACATGATTATACATGTGAAAAATTTCGTTAACAATTGTATAATTTGCAAAGAATGCAAAAGCTCAAATCAACACATGATGCCTGAAATAGGAGATGAGGTTTTAACTGATAGGCCATTTCAGAAAATCTATATTGATTTTCTGGGAAAGTACCCGAGATCAAAAAGGGGAAATTCATATGTTTTTGTTGTTTTAGATCATCTAACTAAATTTGTTTTTATAAAGGCTATGCGTGAAGCCACTGCGGCCAACGTAGTAAAATTTTTAGTAGAACAGGTTTTTCAAAATTTCGGGGTACCTGAAACTATCCATTCCGACAATGGAAAACAATTTGTGTCTAAAGAATTTCAGAAAATGGCTGATGATTACAATATTAACCATTTAAAGACAGCAGTTTATTCTCCTCAATCAAACGCCGCGGAACGTGTAAATCAAAGTATTGTCAATGCAATAAGATCGTATTTAGGTAATGATCATACCGATTGGGATCTTAATTTATCAAATATAGAAATAGCCTTGAGAACATCAATTCAAACAGCTATAGGCGTAACACCTTTTTTCGCACTTTTTGGGCACAACATGTTTGCTTGTGGCAAAGATTACAAGTTGGCTCGAAAGCTGAGAGCGTTAAGCGATGGGGAACTAAATTTGTTACCAAAAAAGGATCGTATTGAAATCATCAGAGACAAAATTAAGGATAATTTGCATGGGGCGTACGAGAGAAGTGCTCTCAGATACAATCGTAGGGCAAAAACGACGCGTTTTGTACCAGGCCAAGAAGTTTTTAAACGCAATTTTGTTTTAAGCAGTTTTAAAGACAATCGAAATGCCAAGTTTTGCCGAAAATTTACAAAATGTAGAGTTTTAGAAGTTTTAGGAAATAACATGTATAGGTTGGAAACTCTAGCGGGAGAACCATTAGGGGTATATCACTCAAAAGATATAAAACAGTAAAGTTGTGTCGTTCATGAACGAACTGGTTCACTGACTCGAATTGAATGATACTGACCGAGTCACTTAATAGATCTGTGATATGAAGAAAAAAGTGCAATAAGGCTGAAGTAAAAGAGATATTTTATCTTAAAGTGCAATATTTTAACAATTTTTCAATTTATATATCTTTTTTATCATTATGTGCAATATTAGGATAAATGGTGTCTCTGTTCTTATTTTATATTTTGTTTAGAATTTTACAGCCTTTAATTAATCTTTTTCTTGTCCAATGTTTTATGCTTCTTCTGTGATATTTTTTTTTAGAGATAGATTTAATAATTTTTTTTTAAAATAGGGTAACTGCAATATTTTAATTTTTAGATTTTAGTTTGAAAAAATATATAGAAATATAATTTGCATAGCGAAAAATTAATAAAATTGCAATACCCGTCAAGAGCTGTAAAGTTTTCCAACTTATATTGTTAAAACTCCTTAGTGGAATTCATCTGGGTGTTTCTATAAACGTAGGATTTAGATAATGGGTTTTACAATGATATAGTGCGGACTATAAAGACCCATAGGGATGAATAGGGTTAATGAAACTTTGTGTAGTTTTATGTTGAATGTTAGTTGTAGTAGTTGTTATTAAAATTTGTTTTTGAATTGTTTTTTTTTAGCCTTAAACATATTTTAAGTCTTCTTTTTAAAATTACCTTTTGAAACTAGTGTTAAGATAAAGATATTTTTTTTATAAAAGTTGAAAGAACAACGAAAAAGACAAATTTGGTTTAGATAAAAAGTTGTCTTAATAGATATGTTTTTTTTTTAGTTTAATTAATTTAGTGCTTAAGGAAAGCACTGACGTTTTAATTATAAAAAGAACAAAATTAAGTTTTAGTGTGGATTGACACGGTAAAAGGACAACCTTAGAAAAGTGGGTGTTCAATTTGATATGAAACGCAGGGATGTGGTCAAGTTTTGATTTTGTTTAATGTTTTAAAACCGCCAACTATTCAAATAATTAAAAATATCAGTAAGTTTTTTTTATTTCCTAGTTAGAAGATTAAATCATAAATTCATTTGTCTAAAATAACGTTGAATTGGAATTTAGTACAAATAAATACAAATTTCATTTTGAAATTTGCATATTATTTGGAATTTTGTTTGAAATCCATAAATTTTAAATTTAGAAAAAAAAAAAAAAAAAAAAACAGTATTTTTTTTTTGAGTTAAGGGTAACCCTGGCGTTTTAGAATTTTGAAAAATTTTAAATCTTGAAACCACATCCACCGTATATTGTTCCAAGTGTAGTTGGAAATATTTTGATAAAATTTTAACGACATTTATTATTTAATTAGAAATGAAAGATCAGAATGTTAAATGCTTTATTTTAAGCTTTCGAAATGCTTGAAAGTTAAATTTGATTAAAAGAACCAAAGGCATAATCAACCTTTTTATATTTTATATTCAAATTAAGATTAATTTTAGATTCTATAATTTTAATTTGAGATCGTTTATTTGAAATTCTAAATGAATTGTCAAAGTTAATTTATTATTACGCCCTTGTATATGGGTAATATTGAATTTTGAAATTGGAAAATCCATTAGAATTTAGATTTAGTTTTTAGGATAAGGCCTTAAGGGGCGACTAGGTAATTGAAAAGAAAGAAGACTTAAATGTGAAAATAGGTAGAATTCTGTAAATGTTATTTGTAATTATATTTTTTTTTATTGGAAATAGTTAGAAAATTATAGATTTTATTAACGCTGAAGTCATATTTTGTTCCTAGGTGATTGCCCGGCTAACTCAGGGGTTAAAATGGAATAAAGCGTGAGTGTAGCCTACGTTGGGCGCATGATACCTATGCATTTGTCGTAGCAAACGATGGACTGTTTCGAAAACAGCACCCGTCACACTGGTGTTTATGGCACAGGTTAATAAACACCAGAGTTTTGTTGAGGGTGACGAGGGGGTCTAAGAATGTTCAAATGGTTTGGTCCGCTACATTTTTTTTTTTTTGGTTTAAAAGATACGTTTTTACCAATTGAAAAAGTGTTGAAACTGCACTTAGTGGATTTATCCTTTAAAGCCCGATGATTTACTTTTGTTCATTTACTGTGAGTACCCTAAATGACAGAATATAACAGATAAATGTGGTGGGAACAGTTTATGGCAGAACATTTTTTTTTATAGAATACTTACTGTTGGATTGATGCGTTTTGGGCCTAGGGGATGTTTGGGGGTGCCTCCGGGTGTCTGAAAAGATAGGATGAATGGGAAAATTTTAATTAAATTAGTAGAAGTAGAAGATAGTAATTAAATTAGTATTAAGTCTCGTATTATTTGCACGTTGTTTTATTCGTTTGTAGTCCGCATGTGTGCCGGTTTTTTTTTGTTATTGCATGTTGGTAGTAGTAGTTGATGTTAGGTTTTGTCCTTTGTTCTTTTGTAGTTGTTCTTAGTCGTTTTGGTGGTGGTATATTAATTTTTTTTGTTTCTTTTTGGTTTTATTTGATAATTTAGTTTTTCTTAAGTTATAATGGAAGAAATGTGTCAATTTGATTATGGTTGCCCAGGCCATAATGAGTATGAACATATGTTTTTGACGTTTACTAATTTGTGGAACCTAAGTTTGGTAGGGTTGTATTTCCAAGGTTACTTCTTTTTGCACAGTGGGAGACAAGTTGAAATAACATGAAGGGGAAGTGGCAATACAAATTTCTCTTTTAATGTAAAATTTGAAATCTTTTCGCGCGCTGTCGATATATTAAGGTTTTTTATGTTTCACCTAATATCGACGCTCAGGCGAATTTGAATAGAGGTTTTTATGTAATTAGAGGTTTTTATGTAAAAGTTATGTTTTAAATAAAAACCTAGCTTTGCTAGAATTTTCTAACAATGGCTAACATCACATAAGTTACTGTCGCCTGATCATAAACACGTATTTTTTCTTGGTCGGAGTGAACATATTTTTGGGAAAAATTACATAATTATTTTAAAAAAGTTTTGTTTAACTGAGTGATAAAACTAAAAGTGTAATAATTAATTTCATTCGCTATTAATAATAAACCGTGCCAGGGATTGTGAAAAGGTAATAATAGAAATTAACTGAGATTTTGCAATAGTCGATTTTTTTATTAATTTTAAAGCTTTAATTAGAGTGTTCCTACTGTGCGGAAAGTGTTATCCTTGGTGCCTTTGAGGTTATTATCCTGTCTGGGACGAATCCTTGTAATTTTCAGATCATTTTTACTTGAGCGTATACCAAAAACCGTAAGTTTTATCGAATTTTTTTTGAGACGATTTTTTCGTGAGCGTAATTAGGAATGTTTGTTCATTTTATACAGTGTGGTCACCAGGATTTATTACCGGGAGATTGGACGTACATCGTGCCAAATTTATTGAGGCTGACTGCCATTTTTACTCCCAAGTGACCGCAGGGATTTCTAAAGGTAACGTTTGAAAATTTATGGTGTGTGTGGAATTTGTGGGATTCTTAAGTAGAAAACAAAAAAAAAAAAACGTAATACAATTTAGTGGCATCTCACCATATATAAAGTGTTCTACAGAAGAGGTTCGTGCAAAAGTCGAGGCCAGAACCTGAGTAGATTTGGTCACAAACCAGTTAAATAAAAACAGGAACAGTAAATTGTTGTAGTATATTATTATTAAAGTATTCCCAGAAAAAAAAGCCTGGGCTTGAAAGGAGTGAATTCGTCAGTTTTTGTGGCTAGGTGTTAGTTTTTTTTGTTAAGTGTTTAATAGGGTAAAAATAGGATTTTAATAGGAAATTAGAAAAATTCGATTATTTTATGGATATTTATATTTTTTCTATTGCATGTTAGATTTTAAGAGATTTTAAGTTTTTTTTTTAAAGCAAAGTTTGGTTTTGTTAGGGATTCACCAAGGCTAAATGCGAAAAATTTTGTAGGTCAAAAGTAAATGAAAAGGGACCAAATTTTAAAATAAACCTCCAGAGAGCTCTTTAGGGGAAATTTAAAAAAAAAAAAAAAAAAATAGTATTTGAAATTAAAATTAAGACCCATTGATCAAAAATCGAAATTTTAGCTTTTGGTTAGTCCTATTTTTAAAGTTCTTTTTGTATGATTTTTAATTTTTTTTTGTAATTTTTAAACTAAATCTTTTTATTTAAAACAATCATAATTTTTTTTGTATTTTTTTATTCTTTATTTCGTTTTTTTTTTTGCATGTTTTTTTTTTTTAAATTAGGCATGTTAAATTAATTTTTATTAGTTTTTTTTTATTAAATTTTGGTCGTCGTATGGCCGCATGCCCTCGTATTTTCTGAAAGAAAGAAAAAAATTTTGATTAATAATTTGAAATATTGAATGAAGAAAAGTTTAGGAAAAGTCGAGTGAAATCAAGTAAACATTTGACAACATATTTTAGCAAATCAGTTTAAATTTTTTTTTAGAGGGTCAATTGGAAATTTATTTTAATAAGGTCAAAAGCATATGTGCCACTTTAAATATTAAGCTTTATTATTTAATAAATGTATCTTTTAATGTTTGTATCTTAATGTTTTGAACAGAAAATGATGTCGTGCTAATTTATTTGTGTTGGGGGGAAAATAAAGGGACAATGGGTGAATAAAATTTGGTGTTGAGTATGGTAAGTTGGTGTGCATGTCAGGGGTTACTATTAATTCTTTTCAGGTGACCAAGGATGGGTGGGTAAAGAAGGAGAAATGCCATCGAATTCTCCATAGGTCTTTCGTGTTGTTCGTTAGTTGTCGTGTGAGTTTAGTCCATCGTTTGAAATAGATTTTTTTCTGTTAGTCCTTCGAGTATCGGGTTGGGAACTTACGACCACTATTATAGCCGGGTGGCAACGACTCCAATGAAGGTTCCTAACACTTGTTAAAGTCCGCACTGTAAAAAACTTGTCATTACCGGTACAAAGTGTCACAAAACAAGATTTAGATGCTTTTAAGCATTTAAAAAAATGTACCATTTTCAAGTTATCACGGCGCCACGCCAAAATACTTATCGGCTTAAATAATGGATACGTTTGCAACACTTTAAAGTTAGTTGAAGGTTCTGAACGTGAGCCATGTGCATCCAAGACTCGATTGGGATGGGTAATTCACGGTGGAGGCGATGCATCGCTATCGATAACTCTAGGATACCACAGGATTATGCAGTGTAACTGTGATTACGAAATGGAAAAGCTTCAAAAGATAGTATCGGATTACCTTTCATTGGAAAACGTTGGGCGTAAAGACGATCTATTGTCGGCTGAAGATAAGCGTGGAAATTATTTGCTTCAAACAACCACTAAGCGTATGGGGAATAGATTTGAAACTGGATTGCTTTGGAAGGAAGACACTCAGGAAGTCCCAAATAGCTTTCCGATGGCATTAAAACGACTTGAATGTCTCGAAAAAAAGGTAGATCCTCAACACCTCCCAATCATAGCTCAACAAATTGATGGCTTGGTGGAAAAAGGATATGCAAGGAAACTTTCTGCAGATGAAATTCAGAATGCAACTGGCATTATATGGTATCTGCCAATTTTCACAGTAACAAAATCCAAATAAGCCGGGTAAAGTGCGTTTAGTATGGGATGCAGCTGCCAAAGTACGTGGAGTTTCCTTGAATTCTATGCTGCTGAAAGGACCTGACTTGATGGCCCCACTACTTTCTGTACTATATTGTTTTCGGATGAAGAAATTTGCTATTTGTGGAGACATTAAAGAGATGTTCCACCAGGTCTTAATACGCAAAGAAGATCAAATGCACAGCGGTTCATATGGCGTAACGGTGAAACTAATAGAAATCCTGATATCTATGTAATGCAAGTAATGACGTTTGGTGCTGCGTGCTCTCCAAGTTCAGCACAATATATTAAAAATAATAATGCGTTGGAGTTCAAAAACCAATTTCCTAGAGCTGTGGATTCAATTGTTCACCACCATTATGTAGACGATCTATTAGACTGCGCAGATTCCGAATCTGAAGCCATTGAGTTAGCAAAACATGTAGCATTTATTCATAGCAAAGGCGGATTTTTCATCCGAAATTGGAAATCGAATTCTAAAGCCGTAATGGAGACTCTTGGTGAGTTGGAAGAACAAAACAGCTTATATATTGGATCTAAAGTGGTTGAGATGAAAACAGAAAAAGTGTTAGGTATGTGGTGGTCAACTGCTGATGACGTTTTTACCTATTCTCTAAAATTTAATCACGTTAATAAAGATGTATTATCTGGTATAAAACGACCAACAAAAACCGAAATACTAAGAACTCTAATGTCAATATTTGATCCCCTTGGCTTTCTATCATCTTATGTTGTATACTTGAAAATTTTATTGCAAGAAGTTTGGAGAACTACTGAAGGATGGACTGATGAAGTAAATGACAAAATCTTCCATAAATGGTTAATTTGGATTCAACTGTTACCAAATATCGAAGAAGTAAGAATTCCTCGGTGGTACATCATAAAACCCGGATCTTCAACTCAGCTTCATGTCTTTGTCGATGCAAGTGAAATGGCATACGCAGCAGTTGCCTATTTTCGAGTGGTTTCATCAGAAGGAATTCACTGTTCCTTAGTTAGCGCCAAAGTAAAGGTTGCTCCAAAAGAACCTGTTTCAATTCCGCGCATGGAATTGATGGCTGCGGTATTGGGCGTTGCGTCTTGCAAACTCTATAAACTGTATTCGCAACTTGAAAATTGAAAAACGGTGGTTTTGGTCAGATTCAAATACAGTCCTCTCTTGGCTGAAAGCAGATCCTCGAAATTACAAACAGTTTGTGATGTACCGCATTGGAGAAGTTCTCGAAAGCAGCAAATCCTCAGAATGGATACATATACCGACAAAAGATAACGTTGCAGATGATGCGACAAAGTGGAAGAAAAGTTTTGATTTCAATATGCAAAGCCGATGGTTTAGTGGGCCAACCTTTTTGAAGCAAGATGAATCACAATGGCCTCCGAATAACTTAAAAGAATCAAAACCTTCAGAAGAATTGAGACCACATCTACTGATGTTACACTTAGAGGTAATCGATAAAAACTTTATAGAATTTGATAGATTTTCTTCATGGAGTAGATTACGGAAAACTGTTGTTAAACTGTATACATTCATCCACAAGTTAAAGATGAAATATCTGCTTTCTAAACAAATTGTATATATAGTTCCTGATGGTTCTAAGCTGCTTGAGTTGTCGGAAAACTTTTTATATCGTCAAATTCAATCTGAGTGTTTTAAAGATGAATTGGCTCTTTTAACAAACAATAAATGTGACGAGATTTCTAAATCCAGTATCTTATACAAATGCTCCCCTTATATTGACGAAAATATGGTGATTCGCATGAATGAAAGAATAGAATTGCCACCTGTAATACCCGAAAATACTAAAAGACCAATAATCCTGCCAAGAAATCATTACGGCGCAGGTCTTCTAATACAACATTTCCATGAAAAGTTTCATCATATTCATCACGATACTTGCCTCAATGAATTGCGTCAATGGTTTTATATACCAAGATTGAGAGCAGAATTAAAAAAGGTACGTAGAAATTGCCAGTTTTGCAAAAATATGAAAGCCGTACCGATAGTTCCAGAAATGGCTGCATTGCCCAAAGCCCGTCTATCACCATTTACTCGTCCATTTTCTTTCGTGGGTATTGACTACTTTGGTCCGCTTTATGTAAAAGTAGCAAGACATGAAGAAAAACGATGGGGTGTACTCTTTACTTGCCTAACCATACGTGCAATACACATCGAAGTTGCACGCGATATGACTACTGATAGTTGCATAATAGCAATTCAAAATTTCATTGCTCGACGTGGTACACCTACTGCAATATATTGTGACAATGGAACAAACTTTAGAGGAGCGGAAACAGAGCTAAAAAATTCAATTAATAAAGTCAATTTTGATAAAGTTTCAATAACATTTACGACTTCATCTACCACTTGGCACTTTAACCACCTGCTGCTCCACATATGGGTGGTAGTTGGGAACGTTTGGTGCAATCAGTAAAAAAGGTACTTCATCAAATTATGCCAAGTTTTGTATTTAAAGATGATACGCTTTATAATGGATTACTAGAGTGCGAACGTGTTATTAATTCTAGACCACTTACGTATGTCGACTTAGAATCAACAACAGATGAGGCCCTTACTCCAAATCATTTTCTATTGGGATCTTCTAACGGTGATAAGCCACTTGGTGAATTTACGAAAGCCGATAGTTTGCTAAGAAAGAATTGGAGAAAGGTTCAATATTTTGCAGACGTATTTTGGAAACGGTGGATTAATGAATATCTTCCAACATTAACAAAGCGTACGAAATGGTTTCAAAAATGTAATCCGCTGCAGGTTGGCGACGTAGTTATCATAGTTGATCCGAATCTACCAAGAAACAACTGGCCTAGAGGAATAGTGCAATCAGTCTGTACATCAAAAGATGGGAATGTTAGAAGCGCATCAGTTCTTACAAATAGTGGAATTCTTAACCGACCAGTAGCCAGATTAGCAAAGCTTGATGTAAAACGAACAACGGATCTTCAAAATAATGTTGGTTAAAACAAGGTTTTAACGAGGGGGAGAATGTTGAGAACAAGATTTATGTTTAATTTACCTTTTATTTACTTTAACCTTTTTACTTTAAATTTGAACAACAGAAAAAAAGAAAACTTAGAACTTGTTAACTTTGAAAATAATATTAGAAATTTCAAAACAATTTATTTCTTAACTTCAGTTGGAAAAAAATCTGATTGTGAAAACTATTTATTTTGAAGTTAATAAATTAACAAAAATTCATATTTACTATCAAAAAATAGTTTCTTTTCCAACAACAGCTGTGAATGAAAGTTATACATAAATAAAACAGCTGTTAAGTAAAAGTCCAAAAAAACAATATATAAGAAATTTTTCAAAATGTTTTGTTCTTCAGATGATGAGGATTATAGCGATTCGGAAATTTACGCTAATTTAAAAATAACCATAATTAGAAAACCGAGAACAATTCGAACTCGTCCAAATGAGTTTCATTTATATAATGATTTGGAGTTTTATCAGCGCTTCCGCTTGTCCAAACCCTCGGCTTATATGGTGTTGGAGCTCATAGGACCACACATTAAAAATCCAACTACTTGGTAAGCGTTTCCAATTAGTTTTATGGATTTTCAAACTATTTAAGAAATTACTTTTAGGAACAATGCTTTGTCGGAAGAACAAATGTTATTAATAACATTGCGGTTATATGCTACTGGGGGAATGTTAATGACGATTGGGGATCTTAATGGAGTATCTAAATCTACCATTTCAAAGTAGCTACGAAAGTTTCTCATAATATTGCCCTTTTAAGGGACCATTTTATAAAGTTTCCCGAATCACAACAAGAAATTTTAAAATGCAAAAAGGATTTTTATAAAATTGCTAAATTTCCAAAAGTGATTGCAGCTATTGACTGCACTCATGTAAAAATTATATCCCCAGGTAACGAAAATTGTTTTAAATATTTTTACTTTAAACTATTTTACTTTTTTAGGTGGGAACAATGCGGAGATCTATCGCAACAGAAAAGGATTTTATTCCCTAAATGTGCAAACGACGTGTGATGCCAATCTCAAAATCACTAACATAGTAGCTCGTTGGCAAGGATCAGCCCATGATTCTAACATTTTTCGGAATTCTAAAATCTACTCCCGAGTTGAGAGCGGAGACTTTGGCGATAGTTTAATATTGGGAGACAGTGGATATCCAAATAAAAAATATATAATGACTCCATTATTAAACCCCAAAAACGCAGAAGAAAGTCTGTATAATGAGTCGCAAATCAGAACACGTTGCTCTGTTGAAAGAAGCTATGGGGTTTGGAAAAGAAGATTTCCAATTTTATCTTTGGGCCTTCGTTTAAACTTTAAAAAAGTCCAAAGTATAATTGTAGCTACAGCTATTCTTCACAACATTTGCTGTATTAACAATGATACCAATTTGCCAAACTTAGAAAAACATTTGGAAGAAGCTGTGGACTTTGTGCTTTCCGTACCTAATAATAGATATTCCAGCCGTGATTCAAACAACTTAGTACGAGGTGTTCTAATAAATGATTACTTTAAAAAGTTGTTGTAATCGAATTGTGTACAAATTAATGTTAGTCACCAAACTAAGGTACTATTGCTCAGTGTAGGACCTTCCGAAATTAAAAAGGTTTTATTCTTTTTTGTGAGGTATCGTAAACTTGATGCCTACGATTTATCTGTAAAAAAAAATTGTCATATAAAAGAAACAATTTCTTAATTTTTATTTTAATATTTTTATTTAAAACTGTATTGAATAAAATTAACGAATAAAACAAAACAACAAAACTATTCAAATTTTATAAACATAACATAAAAAACAGTTGTACTTAGCAGGCTCTGAACTATACTCTTTCTTGGTGCCGGGAAAGGGCTTGTCTGTCAACCCGTCGAAGACAATCCTGGTACCATTTACGAATAGGAGGAAACTTAACCTGATAATGCCTGTCCTTGATGGGGCCACGGTGGGCTTTTCCAGTAGTGTTAAGTACCTCGGCGTGACTCTTGACAGATCCCTTACCTGGAATGAACATCTTGACTATGTCTCCAAGAAGGCCACAAGGGCATATTATGCCTGCCAAAGGCTTTTTGGTAAGACATGGGGTCTAAGGCCGCAGATGGTCTACTGGTCGTTTAACACCATTGTTAAACCTATGATCACCTATGCTGCCCTGGCATGGTGGCCAAAGGTTGAACAGGTAGGGGCAAGGGATGCTCTCAAGAGGATCTACCGTCTTATGTGTATTGGCATAACGGGGGCAGGTGGAACCTGCCCGACGGATGCCATGGGGGTTATGCTGGGGATACCACCATTGCATATTTCTGTAATGGAGGCTGCCTGCATAGGATCCTCCAGACTTAGAGAATTCGGTGACATGAGGGGAGGTGAGCTAAGGGGTCACATGAGGATCGCTAGAATCCTAATTGATGACCCGGTTACAAAGGTTACGGATAGGAGGTCACCGGAGTACATCTTTGATAGGAACTTTAAAGTGATGCTGTTCGACAGGGCCATGTGGACCAACAGATCCTGGGAGCCAGAGCGGGGTTCTCAGATATGGTTCACAGATGGCTCAAAGCATGCGAATGGTGACACTGGTGCGGGTGTCTATGGACCAGGTTTCCAACGGGCCTTACCCATGGGTAGATACCCCTCCATTTTTCAGGCAGAGATTTTTGCTATCTGTGTCTGCGCGGAGGAGTGTCTACGAAGGGGCACTATTAGATCTCGCATCTACATTCTTTCCGACAGTCAGGCGGCATTAAGGGCTTTAATGTCCTATGAGGTGTCATCTGGTCTGGTCATGGAATGCATTCTGGCTCTTAACCGACTTGGCAGGCGCAACTCGCTTACCTTAAGGTGGGTTCCTGGTCAGGAGGGGCATGAGGGGCAACGAGAGGGCAGATTGTCTTGCTAATTGCGGGGCCCGAAGGCCCTTTATTGGCCCTGAACCATTCTGTGGTATACCTTTGGGGTATGTTAGGGAGAAGCTCGGGTCGTGGAGGGAGTCAGAATTCTCTCTCTATTGGGAAAGCTCTCTTGGCCACGACAGGCTAAGAGATTAATTTCTTTTTCCAGTGCAGGATCGAGGAGACTCTTGTCCCTCGGGAGGGGTGACTTGAGAACCCTGGTGTCTTACCTGACTGGACACTGCAATCTCAGATACCACCTGCGCAAAAGGGGTCTTTCGGACACGGATGAGTGTAGGTTTTGCGAACTGGTAGCTGAGACATCAGAGCATGTTCTTTGCGAATGTCCGAGGCTATGTGAAAGGCGTGCCAAGTTTCTTGGCAATCGCTTTGTCTCCCCTTCGGACATTATGAAGATTTTGCCTAATAGGATTATTGGCTTTATAGGTAGCTTGAATCTTTAGGGTAACTTTAGGCAGCACAAAAGACCTAAGTTGGTCGCGGTGCATAGTGCCATATAATCTAATCTAATCTAGGCTCATATCAGTTTTTATTAATATTTTAATTAATATTTATAATAAATTCTAAAGATATTTTAAATGTTTGGCATATTCGGTTTCTTTAAAACAGTTTACAACTGATAAAAATATTGAGATCTTTTCATAAGACTATATTTTAAAAATAAAAATAAAGTGGTTGTTTATAAAATAAAGTAAAATTAATGTCAAGTAAAATGTTTACTAATAAAATTTGAGATTAGGAAAATTCCAAGGCATTGTATACATTCATACTACAAAAAATAAAATTTAACTTTTCTTTGTACTTCTTTCTTTTAGTTTACTTTTAGTTACTTTTGTAATCTTTTTTTAATTCTTTCTCTTTGTATATCTTACGGTCTTTTTTGTTTCGTTAATTTTTTTTTAATTGGTTTATTTCCAACTCGTATTTTATTTTTCTTAACTTCCACTCTTCCTCAATCACTTTAATTTCAATGTTAAGCTTTTTCTTTTTTAATTCTCCTACTTCTGCCCATATATCTTTAGTGTTTCGCTTTTCTCCTGTATAGAGCGCTTCATGTTTTGTAGACTTAAGCAGTTTAGGCGAATATTTGTCCCATTTGGGTTTTTCCTTCGGTTTTTCCTGTTCCTCAATTAAAATTTCATTTGAATCTTCTAATAAATATTCCTCTGCAATTTCCATCATTTCAATATCTAAAACAAATGAGTTTATGAAAATATCAAGTGTTAATACTTCAAAAACACAACTTACTTGGTGGCGATACAAAATCATCATCGTAAATTGATTCGTGTCCAACCATCTGCTCCTCCTGCACAATTTTAAGTATGATTTCATCTAATGAAGACACTTGCGAAGGTGGCTTTGGACCGCCACCCGTTCTATATACTTCTTGTTTATCTTGTGCATAGTTCTTTTTGCAGTCTTCTTTAGGTTTTCATATTTCGTTTTCAAGTTTTGAAGGAACGAAAATTATCGAAAGCTGAATTAAATTCTGCTTCAATTTCAAACCATGTATTCATTTTTCTTCGGAAGAGGTCGCGATCAGTTTTTTTACACTCAATGGTGTCTTTTTTTTATCAACCAATTGAATCAAAAATTTAATTTCATTTGTTGAAAAAATTGTTTGTCCGTCTGCTGCCTTCCATTTTTACATTCATTTTAGTGTCCATTTAATATTTAAATACAAAAACAAAAAACCAAAGAAATATTTATTTGTTGGGCACAAAATAAACAAAAATTTTTTTTCTACGCGCGTTGTTTTGTTTGTTTTTCATTTTTGACATTCGCAAGTGCTACCATATTTATTTAGAAAATGGCATTACTTTTTTTGGTGTAAAATATGGTAATCTTATTTAATTTGAGATTTTTTAAACCATCACTGAAAAACAGCATGGAGGTTTAAAAGCAGTTTATATCTTGTTAAGGTTTAACTAAACAGCAGTAAAAATAAGTTTGATCGTCCTCCTAAAAACTGGCTCTAAGTATATCAAAATTATTCGTTACAAACTGTTCCCATATATATTTCATATACAAATCTGTTATACTTATTCATCCTTTAGGGTACTCACATTCAACATGAACAAATAGCAGGTGATGCGAAATTCACCTAAACTGTTGAAGAAGGAAAAACCATTGGATATCTACCCAAAAATCATAACGCTAAGACAATTAGACGGTTTTCAAATATAAATATAAAACAACAGTTCGACGCTGCCATCACCCTCAACATCTTTTGTCTTGATTTTTGATGAGCTGACAGTCTTGATCTTCACGTATGTTTTATGGCACTCAGATAATTATATAGAAATTTCTATTACCCCGGGAATTATAAAATTATCTTATTTAGGGTTACCTTATACTTTTGGCGATTGTTCTTCATATAAATTTTTGTCCAATTACGTAATTCTATAGGAGAACTTACGGGGCTTCCTAGAAGAGTCTGGTCTCCACTTAAGGGTTATTATACGTCTGGCCCTGCTCCAGGTGGAGGCCAGTTCCCAACTAATAAAATTTTCACAAAAAAAAAACCCTTTCTATAAAAAAAAATCATAAAAAAACTTACGTTCTCCTTATTATACTCAGGTACAGCAGGGAATATTCTGTCTGGATTTAACTTTAATTCTTCTTTTTCAGATGAATTATGTATTTACACGATTTAAATTATTTATATTTAAATAAAGTTTTATATAATACATATTTCAGTGCACAGACATTTATGTGTTGTATTATCTTTTGTTACGAGCGGGGTTATTACACAACAAAAGAAAGAAAAAAAAAAATTCAGCAAAAAAAGAAAATTTTTTTGAAAAAAAAATTTTTTTTTTTTTTTTTATATTTTTATATTTTCGAGAAAATCTAGAGTCAATGGCATTAAAGATAAAATTCGGCTAGCTTGGTCAATCGTGGCGTGGTTCTTGACCCCTGTTTCATCGCCTCGTAAGCATAGAAAATAAATATTGCCATATACATAAAAAGCCACTTAGTGAGAGTCGGGAAATAATAAAAAAAATCAAATGTAAATATAATAATTCGAATAATTCGATGAATCATAACTAAAATTTACCAATAGAAGGGTGACATGATGTTTTTGTCATTGAGAGCGCAATTCTCCCACCCATAGCCAAAATTAGCTACGCCAATGGTAATCGCTAACGCTCTTAAAGTTTACACGATTACCCCAAAACAAAATTCTATCACCGTTTATTTAAATACATACCGTTACGTTAACCTTCATTCCTCAAGACAGGAAACTTTTAGCAAATCATTTTAAATTCATTAAATGGCTTTATTTGACAAAACTTTGTAATAAACATTATTAATAATAATAGTAAAAATAATGATTTTTTGCAATAGTTATAAGTATAGTAGTTAGAAGCATAAAGGTAAGTTGAAAAGTTAATGGTTAATATAATTAGTAGGGTAAGTATAGGGTGAGGTGTAAGAATATGTATAAGGTATGTAAGTTTATATGTATGTATATAATAAGTATAATTGACATTAAACTGATATTCATTAATAAAAAAAATATAATAATAATATAAAATTTTTTCTCTATATATAATCTTATCTGTTGTTGTAGTTGTGGTAAAAAAAATTCTTCTTTTAAGTTGATTTTATCCCCATGGTTGTAGAACAATTGTTGTTGTTGCTGCGGGCTGTGTTGATGGTAATTGATTGATGATCTGGTATGCTGGCTTATGACGTTTTTTCTTCTTTTTAATGTTTTTTTTTTTAATATTTTTTTTTAATATTTTGTGTTAATTGCTATTAACTATAAATTTCTTCATTTTGTTGGTCTTATTTTTTATTTTTTTTTCCAGTCATGCCAAGAGCAAAAAAAATTGTTGTTTTGTATTTTCTTTTTTTTTTGGTTTATAAAGATTTTCACCCTTAATTATTTTTAATTCCTCTTTTTTTATTTAAATTCTTTAATATAATTTAAAATATTTTTGTTTCCATAAATTCACACATGATTACTCTTTTTTTAAAATTTCTTTATAAAAGTATTGCGTCACTCCGTTTTTAAGCAAAAACCTTTTTAATTGTTATTTACAAATTTTAAATTTTATTTAAATTTTTAAATTAAATTTTTACTTTTAATAATACGTTTAGTTTTTTTTGGTTTTTAATATATTATTTAATTTTTTATTAAAATTAGTTTTTTTTATTTTTTTGAATTCATGTGCAAATTGTACAAACATGTAGTTTTTTTCTTTTTTTTTAACGGTTCGGTTTTTTTAGTATATTATTTAATTTTTATTAAAATTAGTTTTTTTTTTTGTTAATTCATGTACAAATTGGTATGGTACTGCACTATAACCAAAATATTTCACACATTTTAATTTTTTTGTTCGGTTTTGTTTTAAAAAAAAAAAAAAGTTTTTATAAATTTATTATTATGCGCCTATTTTCTTTCATTTAAAAACGCGTGTCTTTCAGATCAATACATGACAATGACTGACTTATGCCAACCAAAAAATATGTCCGTTTGACTTAGCAACCTGCATTTTTTTTCTTTTTTTGTGTCACGCGTTGCTTAGCTATTGGTTGGTATATTTCTAACGGTACTATCAGACCATTATAGTATGTAAAGAAGCAAAAGAAAAGAAAATATGTAAACTTCATTGCACAGGGATGTAACAAAAAGGGTTGCCAATCCTTTTAGCGACTTTGAATTCCTAACACTTTCAACACTTATGTTCAAGAAATTATCTATTATCTGTTATGTAATGTTTGATTGGATATGTACACAAAATGCTAGAAGTATACAATATAAGTTTGACATTTTGTAAAGATTTAGCATAATAGAAGCAGTTATAATAAGTAATAATTTATAAAATATGAAATGTCTTATTACGTGGAAAGTAGTTTAGGAAAATTGAGCAAATGTAAATACAAAACACAATGAGATGCATAATACAGTATGGATATTTATTTTTTTTCACTTATAAAAAAAAAAAATATCCATACTGTATGAGCCATTAGAGAAGTATATCTTTAAAAATATTTCTACTTATAAGATTTTTGCTTTGTGAAACCTTTTCTCTATTTTCAGGCATCATCTACTACAAGGATATATATATCAACCGTTAAAAAAAACTGACTCCAAATGAGGATTGTATGATATTGAAATCTGCAGCCGTTACATCCCAAAAATAATTTTTTGTAAAACTAAATTAACGATAAAAACAGTCTCACATAAAATTTTACAATTGACATGTTTGCGAGTTGGGAACACACGACGTGCTCAGAGCTAGCTGAGGTGGCAACATAGATTCGCTGGGGAACGAAGTGACAGACCAATAAATGGCGCCCAATCTTCAATATATACGTTATCCGGGTTACCGTCGAATGTAATGTCCCATTTATCGACTCTGATCACTCCTTTTGGTACATATTGACGTGGATATAAAAACTTCTTCATTTAAAACATTAAAATTTTCTGGAGAGTTTGAATCGTTGCTGCTATTTGTGCCACTTGCGCCTCGAAATTCTAACCTACGTGGTTGACGGTCCGAAATTGGTATATTGCCCCTTGGTGCTTCAGGTATTTCTATACTTTCAGTAGATTCGACATTTCTAGAACTTCGATTGCCCCCTGCATTCATTTTTTGCATTTCCCTAATTAATTTTGAAAAACGTTCATTTAAACTATCCTGAATTTTAATATCAATATTTTTTTCTAATTCAGATCTATAATTGCTGTTCGATTCCGATATTAAATCTTTAATTAACCCTGCATAAGCCATAGGACTTTGGCCAGGATGAAAACCTGCTTGGTTCTCCAACCGTGGTATTCTATCAACACGAGGTGGTGGAAAATTAAAATTCGTCGGAACCGGTGGATGCTGTGCTCTGGGGACCGTCCCAGTTGGTACACCCCGTAGTGTTACTTATGGTTCCCGAAGCCTGATCTGTCATATTTGGTGTATTAATAGTTTTCGACATGTCCACTATATTAGAGGTATTAATCTCCAGTTCGCGGAGGTGATCTTTGAATTGGCATCTTGATTAAAAACTTTTAATTCAACTCACAATAATAACAAAAAATCTAACAAACTAAAGAAAAAATGTTTTATCAAACAAAAATAGTTAAACCCTAAACAAGATCTACTGTCCAATCAAAACCAATCTAATAAAGATAAAAAAAATCAAAACTGATCTAATCTAATCGAATTAATGGATATTAAAAAAAAATTATATCGGATAAGTATCACTAAAAATATTAAAAAAACGTTTATATAAAACAAAATTTAATATATAAACAAATAATTATACTACAAACAATTAACATATAAAAGGGTTTCAGATACAATGGTGCTATATCTCTCAATGGGCTAAAAGTAAATGTTGTTGGTAACTATTTTCGCGCATATCCAAAAAAATGTAAGCGTAATGTTGTATACTAGTAAAAAAACTATTGATTACATATACGACTAACTCATTTTCGGTTAGGTTATAATCATTTTCTGAAAATTACTTCGCAACTAACTTTTCAATCTCCGTTAGGACTCTGCAATTTTCCAAAAAAAAAACTACCACAAAAAAAAATTAAGGACAACTAATCTGCAACTAGCTCAACAGAAACTTTCTGGCTAGGACAAAACTTGTTCCCCTTAATAATAAACATTTAAAAAAACTAAAATTTATATAAAAACAACATTATACTGTAGTATGAAATACCAAATCTCCATTCGCAATTAATCCATTATTGTTTAAGACTCCTTTTGATTTGGAATCACTGGCCACAATAATATATTGTGAGACAGTGTTGGTCTATTTAAAATTGATCCTTTCAAGCTTTACCTTTGGGCGCCATTTATTGTTCTGTCACTTCGTTCCCCAGCGAATCTATGTTGCCACCTCAGCTAGCTCTGAGCACGTCGTGTGTTCCCAACCCGCAAACATAGACCGGAAGTACAACAATAAAAAAAAATTTTTACTAACAAAACTAAAAATTCAATAATATAACAACTAAATACAATTCAATTAAACACCAGACCAACATTACCGAAAAGACAAATAAATTATGGGACCAACCTATGCCATAGAGTCCCAAACTTTTCATCTATGACCCTTTAAGTTACCAACAACTTACCCTTTTGTTTTATTAATGACCCATGTTACACCATCGTATCTGAAAATCCCTCAACAAAAATTAGCAACACATATTAATATTTAAAATTTCACATTAAAATTATTTATTGACAAACTCCTAAATCTAAACATAAAATCCTTACAGCTACAGTGGCTTTTTTTTAAGAATTTTGGTTCTTTTGTTTAAACAAAACTTAAAATCAACAAAAAATAAAAAAAATAAAAATAAAGAAAAATATAATGAAAAAGTAACAAAAAACTCACTAAAACAAATAGACCCAAGAAACAACTTTACGGACTGTCCGTTACAAACGGATTCATGAATCCGGCATTGACGGTACGAAAACGGACCGGAATTGACGTATCCGTCGAAGCTTGTACGAAAACGGACCATTAACGTACAGTAAAATTGGATTACTCAAATTTTCGAAAATTATCCGTTTTAACTCCGTTTTGCTGTATCCGTTTCGGTGCCGTTTAACCGGACTACACCGATTTTCATCAGTTAAAACTCCGTTACAACCGTCATCGTTTTTCTTCCGGTATTACCGGAGTGTGTTTGTTTAAAAAAAATAAAACAGTTTTATTTATTAATAAAATTAAATATTAATAAAATCTATATACATACATATACATATACATATACATATACATATAAAAAGAAGTGTACATTTTGATTGTCACTCCATAACTCGAGAACGGCTGCAGAAAATAAAAAATGGCTGAATGCGTTTTGTAGAACATGCAATGAGGATGGTTTAAAAAAAAAAATTCTTTAAAAATATTTTCGTTTGGTCCAGAAGTGGTGTTTTTTCTGAACATTAGTCATTTTCATCAATCTATATATCTATCCATATATATAAAAAGAAGTGTACATTTTGATTGTCACTCCATAACTCGAGAACGGCCCGCATAAAATAAAAAAATGGCCGAATACGTTTTGTAGAACATGCAATGAGGATGGTTTTAAAAAAAAAAATTGTTTAAAATATTTTCGTTTGGTCCAGATGTGATTTTTCTGAACATTAGTCATTTTCATCTATATATATAAGAAGAAGTGTACATTTTGATTGTCACTCCATAACTCGAGAACGGCTGCATAAAATAAAAAATGGCTGAATACGTATTTAAGATTTTTAGTGGTAATTTTTTTGGTTATTTTTAAATGTACCACTTTTTTAACATATACTTGTATTTCAGATGTTTTTGCAATTAAATATAGAGATGCAGATCTCATGAAAATTTTAATGATGAAGATGTTAAACAACACCAGAGATAAAATGAAAAAAAAAAATCAAAGTGTTAAAACCACATCCTTTTATTGATTTTTATTGAATTTTTGTGTGGTTTCATATTCTTTTTTAATAATGTAATTGTTTATCCATTTTTGTTAATATCTTTAAAAATGAAAAAATTTAAAAATAAAACCAAACTTTTGTTTAAAATTAAAAAAAGAAGAAATTATTTAGATAAAATAAATAAAAAAAAATAAAAATGGACCATTTAAAAAAAAAAACGGTACGAATACGGACCATATTCGTACCGTATACGGTATATTAAAAACGGAGTCCACTCCGTTTTTAAAATAAATGACGGACAGTTTACGGTACGTTTTGAACGTACACTCAATTCGTACACTCCGTTTTATATACAGCATGACGGAACGAAAACGGTCCGTTTTAGCGTGCTTAATACTGTTTCGAATCCGTATTCGATGTTCCTTTTATTCCGTTTTCCGGTCCGTATACTGATCCGGAAAACGGTACGGAAACGGACTTCGGATCCGTATATGCTGTACCGAAAACGGCACATAAACGGACCGGATTGTTTGCTGGGGAGTATAATATAATATAATAAAAATACTATTCATATAACCACAAAAAAAAATATATATATAAAATTTTGGCTTTTACGCCCTTTTTAAAAATGAAGGGATAAATATTATCCAATATCGAACGGTTTTATAACCAATTTATAAAAAAAAAATAATTTCTTTAAAAAAAAAACAAAATTTCTAATTGTTTTATGCTTTTACCCAGATAAGCAATAACTGTATAATTGAACTTTTCTTGTTCAAAAAAAAAAAAAAATATAAAAAAAATAATTATTCTTTTGTTGCACCACACTTCCTAAATTTATATTTCAAAATTTAGGAAATTTGGTATTTTTACTAAATAAAAATAAAAATTACCTAACTTTGAAAATAATTAATTTTAAACAATAACTTCACTATTCCAAAAAAAAAATCTATAAACTTAACCTAACCAAAGGACCGAACACAAATTATATACGGGTCACAATCCTGATACCAGTATATTACTTTAATTCAAATGTTTATATACTTTCGGTTTTGCTTTTCCTACCCTAAAAGTGCACTCTGAAGGTATTTTAAGGAAACTCTTTAGCCCACCGAATAAAATGTTCAAGCAATTTACCAAAAAGAACACAATTTCCTGTCAGATCCCTTTTACAATTTCTTTAAACACAAAAAAAAAACAAAATTACACTAAACACTAAAATAACCTAACAAAAAAATGTCTATCTTAAAAAAAACTATAACACTACAATAATTAATACCTATTTTTGCCACTGATAATTTTTTCAATTTGCTTCAATAATTTTTATATGTCTCACTTTTAAAAAAAATATTGCCGTGTCACTTGCTGGCTCGTTTTTTTCCGTTCCTCCCGTATTTAACGAATTATAGCAAAGTGCTATAATTATTTGGAAACTAAATCTTGGAGGGGTTTGTGACCAGATCTACGTTTCGTGATCTACGCCAGCTTTACTGTTCTCCCACTTATCTATTTAAGATGGGAGTTGCCACTATCTGGGGTTAACAAGTTGACACTGAACACACGGTTGTAACAAAAACTTGGTTACCTTTTTGTTTTATTTTTAATTTGGAATTAAAATTTTTCCTGTGGCCAATTCTCTCCAGCGCTTCTAGAATTCCAAGCCCTTTTCCTTTTGACCACACTATCAATATAAAAAAAAACGTACACAAAAAAAATATTTACAAACCACACAAAAAATTTAAATCTTTTTTTTTCAGTAAAAAAAACTTACGGATTTTTAAATTCCGACTTATAAAAACAATGAGCACCTTTTCCACAATTGTACTCTGGTCTAACAAGGAACTTTAGATCTTCTTTTATCTAATTAATTTAGAAGATATAACTTTATATTTTTAATTGTTTCCTTTCTAAAAACATTTCAAACTCACTTATACTTTTCCGATTATTAATTTTTGAACTTTACAATTAGTTGAAATTTAATTTTAATATTAACTTCAATTTACTTGTATTAATTTTTTTAACTTGGACCTTTTCACTGCTTGTACAAATTTCAACTGACTATTAAAATGGAGTTACTATGCGTGGTTTGCAATTTGTTCTCTAGTGCATTTGGCATTATGGCTGTTAAACCAACAAAATCTATTTAAAAAAACAAATACTGCAATGTCCAAAGTTCAACGTTCGAACTACTTTGGCCTTGAACATAGCTTGTAGACAGAATATTTTTGGCGGTTTCTCAAAAAAGAGAATCTTGGGAAAATTTCTCTTAAGCGCTAGTCTACTAAATACAACCCTTGTAATTGGCAACACCAATGACAACCCTGTGCAACTTATCTACTTTACATAGATAAGTTATTTGATACCTGTCAATGTGACAGCCGGCTATAAATAAAAAGAACTAAATTTTATTAAAGAAAAAAAACTAAAATAAGAAACCACAACACAACGAAAATTTTAAAAATTAAACAAATAAGACACAAAACAAATCCTAATTTTTAACAAATACTAATTAAACAATAAACAAAAAAATATATATAAATATAACAAGGCAACATTCATTCCATCAAAACATTCCTCTCAACAATCAAACCAACCATACTTTTCACCTATAAAAAAACGTAATTTTACCACAATTTAAAACTAAAACTCAACAATAAAATACTCATCCACACAAACTTCACACACTCCATCAGAGTTCCAAGCCGACTCGAAATTTTCGGCGGCGGCGGCTGAGGAAAAAATGACCTGCGGCGGCTTCAAGCCGGCTTAAGCCGGCTCAAGCTGATAGTTTTAATAACAATAAGTCCATATTAAATAAAGAGGAGTTTATTAAAAATAAAAAATCAATTTCTATTTAGACTTCAATGCTTTTATAACATAAACAAAAATATAATACGAAAAATTAATAAATTTTTTAGTCTAGTGCTAAATATGGTTGAACGACATTCATGTTATCATGAACAAAAAGTTGCTTTTTAACTGTTGTTGGATTTAGCCGACTTCTCTTTTTGCTTACACACGACCCAGCTACAGAAAAAGCCTGTTCTGATGAGGCAGATGTAGCTGGAATACCAAAGCAAAAATTTGCAAGTATTGCAATATTGGGGAAAACCTAAACAAAAGAATATATAAAACGTTAGCACGTAAATAAGATTAATGCAATGAAAACGTACATCTTTATGTTGCTGCCACCAGTCAATACTTTCAATTTCAAAGACTTCTACTGCAAAATATTTTTTAATTTCTTGCTCTAGAGGATCTTTTATTTCGGTTGTCGAGTTATTTGATAAAAATGCCAGCATTTGTTGCCTCGTATCCGAAATTTTCTGTAAAAAATTAAAATATTAACAAGAATTTTTATTTTTTTTTGTATCATAAAAATCTATGTACCTGTTTTTTCCGGCTCGACTCTAATGTGGCAATGCTTGTAGATGAACTCTCATCTTCTACGCTTTTTATCTTTTTAATTTCGTCTAATAATAGTTTTTCTTTTGAGATATGATCATCTGCATCTTTATCCAAAACATATTCATAAGGTACATTACCAAATTTTGGTATTTTTTTTACATACGTGCCCAAAGTAGTCCAGTTTTTTTGACACGGGTCTAAAGATGCTGCGATCAAATGGATTTTCATTATTTTGAAACGATTTCCAAAGTTTTCTTTTGAGAAGTTGCAAAGTGTAATCGTCAGTTCAAAGCAGGATTCTTCCTCTGTTTTTTTTAGAGCTTTGATTATGCTTTCGTAAAAATATATACAAGCCGATATAGTAGGATATTTTTGACCTTGAAGATATTTTGTGGCGTTTTCAAAAATTTCTAAATAATTTCTAAATTCCTTTATCATTTGTTTCTCCATTTCGGGAATAATTAAAGGATCTTGCTTTACCTTAAGCAGAGCAATATTTATAATGTCCATATTTTTTGAAAAACTATTTAACATCTGCAACAAGGAGCTCCATCGTGTAGGCACAGAATTTTTTAGCGATCTATGATGGTTGGCTTGCCTCGTTTCTTCAAAATCTTCAGAAAAATTATCATCACCACTTGGAAATTGTTCATTTAAATCCATACTTTCTACTATATGTTGGCTTTCAAGGAGTATTTTGGCTAAATCGTCTCGTTCTTTTAACTTTTGCAGTCTCCAAATTTCTTCTGTGCTATACATGAGACTGCGATAAATTTTTTTTCAATTTTCTCACGATTTCATTTAAATGTTGGAAAGATTGATGATTAAGCACATCGTGGCTTAAAAACCAATGTAAAGCGTGGGCAATGCATCCATAACGAGTGATGTTATTTATTTTCAGCGCTGACACAATATTAGTCCCGCCATCAGTAACTGAACAAATTTCTTTATTTTTCAAATCAAAATCCGATAGGGCTTCTTTAATCTTTTCTGACACAGCTAGTCCAGTGTGAGGTCGAGGAAAAATTTCAGTTTTAAGGGCTATAACCATAAGCTCAAAATTTTGACAATAGTGAACTTTAAAATTAATGTATGACAAATGCTTGTATTTGTCTGACCACATGTCTAAAACTAAACAAATGTGATTGGAGGAATTCTGTAAAATATTTTTTACGTGTTCTAAATACAAATCGTATACGTCGTTTAATGCTGATGATGATAATGTGTAAGCTCTTGGAAATGTAGTATTTGGGTTCAAATATTTTGCGTACTTTTGGAAACCATCATGCTCGACTACATTGAACGGTTGAAGGTCGATACAGCACATTTCAGGCAGTCTTCGTGCATTCTGAAACTTATCATTTTTTGTTGATTTTGGATCTAAAGCGTTTTTTGTAATTGCAGAATTTTTTTTAAAATTCAGCGATTTTACATCTAAATTATGCACTGATCGTAAATGGTTTATATAATTTGTTGTTGATGTTGTCTTTAAAAAACTTGATATGGAAGAAATATTTAGTGTTATTTAATTGAAGATTGAAAAATGACTTACCCTTTTAACACCATTTGTTGTTCTTCAAAATACATTTTGCAAAATTTATATTTGTCGAGAATTTTCTTGTCTTTTAAATACAAATCTCCAAAATACCGCCAGCATTGAGATACACCTCCTTCATTAACAATTACATTTGCCATCTTTTTTAATTCAGCTTTGCGTTTAAACAGCGAATTATAATATTTAATATCTTCGGAAGGTTGAGAAATATTAATATCTTCATCAGAATCTGATGATGAACTATTAAAATTTTCATTTCTTTGGGGTTTTTGGGAAAAATAAGTTTTTATATTTCGTTGTGCCATTTTAAAAAAAATTTTGTCAATATCCACATTTATAATTTTCACAAGAAAAAGTAACGGAGACGAATAACATTTTCTTAGTGCTGCCATATTCGATTATACTTAGTTTCACTTACAGTGTTGCCAGATTTTTTTTTTTTTTAAAAATCGGCTAAGCTGAAAAAGTCGGCTGAGCCGAAATTGTCGGCGTACGAATATAAGCCGAAACCAGCCGATAGCTTCGGCGGCGGCGCAACCCCTAAAAAAAATCGGCTTGGAGCCGGTCGACTTGGAGCTCTGCACTCCATTCATCCCAAAAAAAAAAATAGGAACACCAAAACATCAACATACGGACCGATAAAGCAAACAACAACAACACCAAAATTCCAACATTCATCACTCAATTCACATGAAGACACACGACCAAAATCAGACAGGTAAGTTATTCTACTTTCTTACTTAATAAATAAAATTATTATTCTACTTTTATATTATAATTATTAATTTTCCCTTATCAAAAAAAAAAAAAATCATACCGTAAAACTAACTAGAAACAAATACGTTCCATCTGTATAACAGTTTTACTAAACCAATTTTAATTTTTCCAACTACTTTCAGGTTTCATTAAGGCTTGTGAACCCCCAAAAGATCTACACCAAATTAAAAAATATAAATAAAAAAAACAAGAAAATTGAATTTAACGGCCTTTAATTATTTATTTTAAAATCCGGCCACCTCTATTTCTTTAACACCCACAACAACAAAAATTTACTAAGTATGGTTAAATATTTTACAATTTTAAAACAATAGAAATTCAACTTCGAGAATGGGCGATATAGTCTATTTTTCACATAATCCTGCTCTCAATTATTTTTTCATCTGGCAACAGTTTCCTTCTAATCTACACATAGTAATGCTGAACGCTCTGTAACTGTCAGGACAAGTGCTGCCAAGTTTATATTCAAATTTAAATAAATTTTCACCACTTTTGTAATTCACCAATCATTATACTGAAGCGTCATTTATTGGCAACACTACGGCTTGCTGAGTTATTAAAAAAGTTAAAGAAATTATAGAAAATTTTTATATTTTTTTAAATAGTAAAAATCTGCAAGATTTTATTTTCTTAGAGAACTGCAGTTAATATTAGCTAAATTACATATTTTGGTTTTAAAAATTACAATACTTGGATTCAACTACAATGGGCCGAAAACGAAAAATTCCTATTGCCAATGAGGAGAAGGAAAATGAAAATGAAGAACCACAACTGAACAATACATCTGCAAATAACATGACATTGAGCAATGGACCCATATACACCATTATGTCCAAGGTACAATTAAACGAAACATATCACAAAAAATACATCAAAGAACTTAAGCAGCTGTACGAAAAGGTAAACAATATCTGCATATCTTTCACGAAAGCCATTTTTTAATTTTGTTTCTATTGTTTGCAGATGGATCATGATTCTTTCATTTACACATTTATAAAAATGATCAAAACCGCCATGGTGGCCGAGGAAACCAACGAGTTTGCATACACGACATTGATATTTTGCGCTAAATTTGTGAGTTCCTTTGAAGGCGAAGAAACGCACCAATTGCTGGCTGATATATGTCGTTGGCTACTGACTGTAAGTGGATAAAGACCATTTGTGTGTGTGTGTTTACTGTACTTTGTGCTAACATTTAATTAAATTTTCTATTAATGCCACAGACAATATCCAATAATCCCCACATTCGTTTTCGCCTGTGTCAATTTGTCAATATGATTTTAAATGCTCTGGGCAATGAGGCCACTTTGGATGACGTTATATGCGATAGCATCATGGAATATATGGTCGGTCGATTAGTCGATGTTTCGCCAAGCGTACGAGTTCAGGCCATATTGGCGATGCAACGTCTTCAGATACCCGACAACCCAGACGATCCTGTTTTGCGTTCATATCAATATCATCTTTGCTCAGATCCATCGCCACGCGTTCGTCAGGCGGTCATTACCAGTATGGGTCGAAATTATCATACAATTCCATATATTCTAGATCGTTTGTGGGACATTGATGAGAAGGTACGTCGGCACACTTATCTTCACATGAGCAGTTATCCAGTGCGTTCGTATAAAGTGTCGCAACGTTTAACACTACTTGAACAGGGTATCAACGATCGCAGCGAATCTGTTCGGAAAGTTGTAACAAATGTTATGTTGCAGCAATGGATAGAATCGTATCAGAAGGATCTGGTAGCATTGATTGGAGCTCTTAAGCTTGATTCAAATGATGCAGAAATAAATCGCTTTCGTAAAATAGGCAAGCAAACTTTAAAGGAGATTTTCAAGTAAGTAAAATGTATAATTGATTTCCCAATTAACACGATTATACGCGTCTAATCCTCATTTCAAAATTCCATTTTAAAAGTTATAAAAATTAAAAATAGCGGCGTTCGACAGAAAGCTTTTTAATTGGAAATGTAAAAAGTGTGAAACTATTTTTAGTAGATTTTCTTCTGTAGTCCAGTTTGTGGTCGGTTAATAATAATTTTCATTTTCATTGCACAAATAAAGGTCGAAAAAACATAATTTTTATTTTTAATAAAAATTATACCAAACTTGTAAAAAAGACAAAGTACGGGCTTGTTTACAAAACGTGTTCTCATGATGGGAACCTAGAAAATTCCCGAAATAGATCTATCAACACATTCCTGAAAGTGGTCAATTAATAAATTTGAAAACAAAAACTATAGATTATTTGTTAGGACAATATCCTAATAATTAAATATAGAGTAGAGACTTGAATAATTTTCATTGTCATTGTGTTACTATATAAGTTTAAATTTAATATTGATTAAAAATAAGAACTGCGCGCTTATGATTTTATGGAATAAAAAAATAAGGGAACAAATCTAAAAAAAAATTAAGTTTAAAATGTAAAAAAAAAATAATTCCTTGTTCTTGTACCGAAATAATTATAAAAAACTATACTTAATTGTATATAAAGGAACTGAGCATTTTTAATTACATTGGGCTATACTGAATTATATATAAATGAACTTTGAAGTTTTTTTTTACAAGGAGCTATACTTAATTATATATAAATGAACTTCCCGGCAAAAAAATTTCATATACATATCAACATATTTAAAAGTCCTAATTGCTATAAATAAAGGTTTTTTCAAATGGCAAAACATGTATATTATGTAATTATGTCAGCTCAAACATTAATAAGTTTATTATTGCATCACAACGAAATATTTGCCGATAAGACTACATTTTTAACAATTTTAAAATAAAGTATAATACGACCACATTAAATTAAAACATTGAAAAAATACTAATATAAGATAAAAAAAAAAAAATACGAATTACTCAAAAACTTTAAATTCTTTCCCTTACAATTAAAAAAAAACTTTAAATTTTCTATTTAAAAGTAAGATTTAATTATTGGATATACAAGTTAATAATGTCGATTTTGGTTGCTTGAAAATGCATTTATTATAATAACAAAATGAATTGATACATTATTTAAAGTATTGTCCATCGTTAGACACTACTTTTTCCCATCTTTCTGGTAGCATATGAATTCCGCGCCAAAAGAACTGCTCCGGTTTTGAGGTAAAGAATGAATCAATGATACCCTGTTCTGAAGTGAAGCGTATTCCAGTAAGGCCGTTCTGCATCGATCGAAACAAATGGTAGTCAAAATGGGCAAGGTCTGGGCTATAAGGCGGGTGAGAAAAAACTTCCCATCCACTGCAAACAGCTGAGCGTTGTTATGATGGAAGATTATGGTCTCGTGTCTGGTCGAATACTCTTACATATGACTTTTTGCGCTTGGGGTTATCGTTATGTATCCATTTTTCATCACCAGTAACAATACGATGCAAAAATTACTTCTTTTTGTAGCGTTCAAGCAGCATTTCTGACATGCAAAAACGTAGGGAAATGGCTTGTTGTGTGACTTCCAATGATAATGCAAGTTCTTCTTGCGTTTGACAACAATCTTCGTGGAGTAATGCTTCCAATTCCTCATCTTCAAACTTTTTCGGCTGACCAGGCCTCTCCGTGTCTTCTGTGTCGAAATCACCACTTTTGAATCGCGCAAACCATCGTTCACAAGTTTTTTGAGTTGGTGCATGTTGACCGTAAGCTTCTACCAACAATCGATAACTTTCAGTAACCGTTTTCTTCAAATGAAAAAAAAGTCTTTCCCACAAAACATCTTTTTTAGGCACAAAATTCGACATTATTATGGCGATTGAAAAAAATGTGTGTTTACACTTTGGTGTCTATCGAATACTGAATTATAATGACATGTTTACCCTACAAAATACCATATTTGTTATTATGGACACAAACCATATGTGATAGTTATGTTGTCCAAATCGACATTATTAACTGTATACCCAATATGATTTTGTACCTTAGAACTTTTAAATAAAAATGTAAACTTACAGTACAATAATTCTTATAACCAGCAATAAAGACTTGATAAATAGAAATAACATTTGAACAAACTGGCCAATAGCTTTAAAAAACAAAACAAAGAAAGACTGGCCAGCAATAAATTTTCAAGTAGAGTTAAAAAATAAAACATAGACAAACTGATTTGTATACAAAGTGAGTACCACTCACAAAATTAAATAAACGCCTCTGAATGCAATGTTGATCAGTTCACAGCATTTGATTGTTTTTTTATGAAAATATGTTGTATTGTTTATTGTTAATATATTATATTTACTTTATACTTTATTTAAAAAAATATGTTTAATTGTCTGAATTATGAAGATTAGGTTTATTTATCGTTTAAATTTGTATAAAGTTACTAAGCACTAAAACAAACTATGAACGAGTCATTTATAAAAAAAGTCAATCCTACTTTTTTTTAAACATTTTTCTATAAATTGTTTAAAAAACAAAAAGTCAAAAAATAGAAAGATTTTGTTAGAAAAATCCGTTTTATGTTGCTGCAAAAAAGCGCTTGTCATACATTACAATCATGCAATAAAATTTTGACATTTATAATTAAGTTAAGCAATAAGATCTTTTTTTTTATAATTTAACTGATCTACATTAAAAAAATATCCACAGTTAAACGTTAAACAAATACATTATTTTGTGATAAGTCAGGAGGTTTTATTGGGAGAAATAACTTTTTTTTACTTATTTTTATTAAAAAAGGGATCAATACCGTTATTCGTTTCGATTACCAACCTTGTTCTAAATAGAGATATAAAAATACGTGAATTGGACTTCTAAAAGCACAATATTTAACCCAGTTATGCCCACTTTTTCATATACAATACTTATAAAACTCGAGGGTAACAGAGGTTTAGACGCATTGTATTTGTCATCTGACCTGTCAATTTTTACATTATAAAATGTATCCATGCAGTGTAAACCCTTTCAAACATTGCATATATTAAACTCAAATGCAAAAGTCATCTGACAATATTTCAATTAGATCGTGTTCTATTTTGGCGTGCTAAAATGCTATCAGCTTATTTTATTATTTGAATTATTACATTATTATTTTATAAACTTTTTTTTGACAGACATACATAATTACATATGGGTCGTTAAAGTGACAGGTAAGATGACAAATACATGCCATCTTAATCCACCTTTATTTTTTAGTACACCTTATGAAATCCTTTAGTATTTTTGTTTCTGTAGAAAAAATAACTGTTTAAACATACACCTATACAAATAAGTCTGTAAAAATAGCAGAAAAAGTTACTAAAAATTAGTTAATAAAGATCTTGCAGAAAAAAGTTGTAAAATTAGCAGAAACTTTTTGCTAAATATTAGTAAAATAAAAATAAAAACTGTAAAATCTACTAAATTTTAGTTAAATGAAAACTAAACGCCATCTCTTGGTGAAATTGTTTGCTATAAATAATTTTATTTTGTATGTACATCGATATAATATATGTCAAAAACTGAAGCGTTATCTAAAAAATGAAAATAATTCAAAAATATTTAAACATTTATCTAAATAAGCACCGATTTTTCTAAAGCTTACAATATCTATTCATTGTTAAAAGAAAAATATTTTATTAACTTTTTAAACCGACCCGAGTAAAAATAGTTCTATCTGGTCATATATAATATGACTAAGTCATATCAGACTTTAAATTGAGTCACATTACGGCTAATATCATTATATACAAATGCATCTGATCATTTTTATACAGACATTTTTTATATATTACTTTATATTATTATATGTTCAAATACTACTCCATATATAACTACATAAGCCATATAATAATCCAAATATATGTAGTGATCGATATGATTATATATGGACCCATGCTAATTCTTATTAAACTATATGTGACGCCATACTGAGCATGTATTCCTTTTAATTTTATATAGCATACACAATATCAAGTTAAGATTTTCTTATATATGGCTTCACATGTAACCATACTAATTTTATAACGAAATTATTTGCAAAGTGATTTGTTTTATATAATTTCAAATAAAATAAAGTGAACATTTTTTAAGACAATACTACATAAATATATTTTTTGAAACACTAAATTTGTTCTTGATAATTTTTAATCATTTAGTTGTTTCATTTAAAAAAATTTTGGTCTTTAAAATGGTCGATTTCTAGAAATTTTAGTTTTTAACTTAAATACTTTTAAGGGCCATTATTACAACTTGCCAATATCTAAAGTTCGGATGTTATCTGACAGATTATTAGTTTTTCGTTATTATAAGGGCCATTATTACAACTTGCCAATAGCTAAAGTTCGGATGTTATCTGACAGATTATTAGTTTTTCGTTATTATAAGTATACTTTAAGCTAAAAGTGACCTATAAGCTAAAGGGAAGATATTGTTGCCTTTTACTTTAAACGTAATGTTTATGTGTTTAAAGTTGCCACATTTTCTGCTCTATAAAGAAGAAGAAGAAAATACCGAATTAAATAATTGTTTCTTTGTAAACAAATAAATAAAAGTACGTTGCCACTACGTATTTTTATAAACCAATTCATAAACCAATAATCGGTTTTTAGTTTGGTGCTGCCACATTATCAAAAATATTATGTTGTAATAACGAAAAACATTATAGCTCACTTTATTCCTCACTTTAGCTAAAGTTACTTTTTACTAACATTTACTTTAAAAGCAAGTTGTAATAACGGCCCTAAGTATAAATGATTATGTCCACAATTATGATACGTAATTAGAAAACACAATACAAAAATTTACTGTAAATAAGAAAATAAAATACAAATATAGTAACAAATGGTTTAATAATGAACTCAGAACACTAAAAAGATAAAAAATATTTAAATATCAGATTGCAATTACTGAAAATACTACAGCGGCATGGAATTGTTATAAATCCATAAGAACTACTTATAAAGTAAAAATTGAAAATGAAAAAAATAAATATATAAAAAATAAAATAAATAGTACATGTAACTAAAAAGAAATGTGGAATAAAATAAAAGAACTGTTTACACGAAAATTCAGAAATGAAATAAAAACTGTGATATTTAACCAAATAACAGTTTTCAAATAGCTGAAAATTTTAATAATTATTTCGTAAACAGCAATAAAGAAATAAGAATTACCATTGATGATGTGCAATATGAAAATAAAATACCTTTGATAAATTCAAAATTTAAATTTCGTGCAAAAAAGAGTTAAAAATTATATATAAGAATATCAAGAAAAATCTAATTACAATAGAATATCAAATAATATAATGAATAGATTGGAAATACATCAAGAGAAACAACAAAATTTAATGAGGAGTATTATATACGTTTGTGTCTATTATTATATATTTTTTTGTTACTTTTAAAAACTGGTTAATTTAAAATTTATTCATTTAAATATAATATATAGTTTTTCTGTTCTTTCTTTTAACTTCTAAAGTTTTTATTATTTTATAATAATATACTATTTTATATTAATTATATTGATAAATTTATAGTTTTTTTTTTTTATATAATACAGTAGTCTTGTGTAGTAGATATTTTTTAGCCATATATGGCCCTCTGGGCTCGGTTATTTAAAAGAATAATAAAAAAAAAAAAAAAAAAAAAAAAAAAAAAAAAATAGCCGCAATTTTTCTGGATATCCAAAGAGCGTTTGAAACAATTGATCGAACATATCCTAATAAAAAAGCTATAAAAGTACGGAATTCAAGAGACTGAATTAAAATGGTTCCAATCCTACCTAAATAAACGTAAACAAATTACGAAAATTAACAATGTTAAATCTAAGGCAATAGAGAATGATTTTGGAGTACAGCAAGATTCAATTCTAGGAACTCCTCTTTTTATTATACACTTGGTTCTGTTTTTATGCGGTAGATGCGTTCCAAAAAAAAAAACGCATAAAAAAAGACTCCACTTTCATACAAAAATGAGAGATGCATTCCTCAAGTTTGAAAAACCGCATAACTTCAAATCAAAATGTCATAATGAACTAAAAACGCATAAAAAAATTAACAAAAAACAATTAATTTAATTTTTAAAATAAGTTTAAAAAATAACACTTATGTACTCAAAATTAATTTAAAAAACTAAGTTTAATAAGAAATAAATTCTATTTAAAAAAAAATAAAAAATTCATTTAGCAAATTAAAAATTTAGAACATTAGATATTATCGGAATCACTATCCGAAATGCGTCTGATCTTAAGAGCTCGTTCCATTTTCTCTATTAGTGTACCCCAGAATATGATGATAATTTTGAACTAAGTTTTGTGCCAGATAAAATAGATTTTCTTAATAGTGAATTTTCATTGTTGATCTATAAATTGTGTGTGAGATGTTGGTTAGTTCGGTTAAAGATCATGAATATTTTTTCCATATTAACAGAAAAATTATAATTTACTTTAATTAACAGAAAAAACACTTAGAAAAAAAGTTATTTGACACCTGCATGAATGGAGTTAACTTTCTAGCCCGCAACGGCCTTCATCAACATTCTTCGTGCTGAATGGTAAACATCATCTATTTAACTCAACTAGTTAAGTTAAAAACGTAACGTGATTAAGTTTGTTGAATATGACGAAATTTGCTGCGAACTTATTTTCTATAAAGCTATGTTTAGTTCTGTTAATTATTACCACAGTTGCTAATTAAGTTGAAAATTTGACCGGCAGTTATTTTCAAATGTCATATTTTATCCTTTACATTGTAAGTGAAAGAATATCAAACATTGAAGATTTTCTTCGTTTTTTCAACATATCTCGAGCATATATATTAAGCGAATTTTTGCACTGTACCTTGTGAGTGGTTAATAGTGAATTTTCATTGTTGATCCATAAATTGTGTGTGAGATGTTGGTTAGTTCGGTTAAACATCATGAATATTTTTTCCATATTAACAGAAAAATTATAATTTTTATTTGTGATAATTTACTTAATTAACAGAAAAAACACTTAGAAAAAAGTTATTTGACACCTGCATGAATGGAGTTAACTTTCTAGCCCGCAACGGCCTTCATCGACATTCTTCGTGCCTTAAAGTGTAAAATGGTAAACATCATCTATTTAACTCAACTAGTTAAGTTAAAAACGTAACGTGACTTAGTTTGTTGAGTATGACGAAATTTACTGCGAACTTATTTTCTATAAAGCTATGTTTAGTTCTGTTAATTATTACCACAGTTGCCAGTTCTACTAATTAATTTGAAAATTTGACTGGCAGTTATTTTCAAATGTCATCATATTTTATAAATAGTTCAAATCCGCAGAAAAATAAACCGCATAAAAACAGACCCAAGTACATAAACGATATGGAGAATGTTTTAGACAAATGTGATATTGTTTTATATGCAGATGATACTCTGATTTTCACAGAAGCGTCAACGGAAGAAAAATGTTTCGAATATCTAGAAACTGATATGGATAATATAAATAAATGTCTAAAAACGAATGAATTAAAATTAAACGAAAATAAAAACAAATTAATGGAAATAAACAAGAACACTAACAGAACATTTAAAATAAACAATGTAATAATAGAAAAAGTTAATATAAAATATCTGGGTTTTTTAATAGACAAAGAATTGAAATTCAAAGAACATATTGAATACAGAAAGAACATTTAAATTAAGCAATGTTAAATAGAAAAAGTTAATAATATATAATATCTGGGTTTTTTAATAGACAAATAATTTAAATTCAAAGAATATATTGAATATAGTGGTATGAATTCAAATTGGGGCAATAGTAATTAACACATAAATCTTTTTGTATTATTGTACAACAACAAGTTTTCATTTTACGTTATAGTTTAAACTTAGTTGTTGTAATTTAGAACAACAACATTAAAAAAATTATATAAAATCTCTTATTCTAGTGTGTATTGAAATAGGGACAACAAACTAATTGTACATAATAATTCAAATTTCTACCATTTTATCATTGTATTTAATAGATACATTTATTTCTGTATCGTAATTAAGCCACGTTTGGAACCTAGAGTCAAAAATGTCTGGAATATGAGAAATCGCGGAAAATTGCGAGAATTTTTATCATTTTGTTTGTGCTAAGCTATTTTGTTGGAATTTTTTATCAATTCTAAGATAATCAAAAGAAGAAATGACCACTTTTAAATGCTTAGAAAGCTGGCTTGCTTTTGAAAATCTAAAATTTTTTAGAAATTTTTAAAATCATGCCTAGTTTGATTTTGTTTATTGGTATTTTACAATCCATATCCCGAATTTCTGTAAATCGTACTTTAAAAGTAGACATTTTAAAATAAATAATGACGTTAATAGTTTTATTTCACGGTAATAGCTGATTATACACATTAGTACACATCGTAGACCCAATCAACTGGATACACTTAAAGTGCAGAAGATCAAAAATTCACATTTATTATTTTTTATAAGCACACAAATGAGACATTTAAATATTCAATGCGTTTAAATCTAATTTTTACATCACTAATATTTTTTGTTTGCTTTCAGACTTTTACTAATTTAGTACATACAGAACATATTATAACATGGAAGTATTTATTTTCAACGTCTGTAAAATAAAAACTGGAAAAGTTAAAATATAAACATTGATGGCGCCAGTTCGTGTAACATGTCTACTTTATGTACAATGAACAAATAAATGAAGTTAAACTAGGGATGAACATAAAAATATCTAAAAAATTCAGATTTTTGAAAAAGTAAGGATTCAAAAGGGTTCATGAATTTTTTGTTTATCTTAGAATTTATAATCAACGAAAATAAAAATTATTCAAGTTCGAGGCCATACTCTATATTTCTTTTATCTGATGATGGGAACCTAGAAATTTCCGGAAATAAATCTATCAACACATTCATGAAAGGGTCAAAGAATAAATTTGAATACAAAAACTCTCTAGATTATTTGTTAGGACAATATCCTAATAAAGAAATATAGAGTATGGCCTCGAACTTGAATAATTTTCATTTTCATTGCACAATTAAAGGTCGAAAAAAACATAATTTTTATTTTTAATAAAAATTATATCATACTTGTATTTATAAACAACTCTAACAAAATAGATTAGTACAAAGAAATACAAAAAATTGTTTTTATTTAGCAATTTGTCGCGATTTTCCATATCCTAGACACATTTGACCCAAAGTTCCAAACTTCGCACAATTATGATACAGATATAAATATATCTATTAAATGCAATGATATAAATATATCTAAAGAAAGTGAAACGAATAACAACGAAGTAAAACAGCTCTATAAAAATTATAAAAATAAATTAAAAGTGTCGAAAAAAATAGAAAGAGACTATTTAGAACAATTGTATAAGTAACAATACACTTGTACAAAGTAAAGTTTTATAAAATAAACTAAAATTAACTCAGTAATGTCTGAGTGTAATAAATGCAAAGGGACGATAAGAGGTGAAAGTGGTATTAAATGTGAGGGTGTGTGTGGTAAAGTTTACCATAGCGCCGTAAAATGTTCAGATATTGATCAATATTCAATGGGAATCTTAAATAAACAAAACTTTATCAGATTTATATGTGAGGATTGTATACATTACATCCATAATATTGATGAGGTGCTCGGTAATACCCAAGATGGAGTTCAAACAAATAAACAACAATTAAGAGAATATAAAAATGAATTTGAAACAGCACTGAAACACAACGAAACTGAAATAAAACAACTTTTGGAGGCAATCGAAAGAAGATATGATGAAAGAATGCAAAAACTGAATAATGCTTTTAAAATATGCGAGAATAATATTCAAGAAATTAAAAATTTTAATAAAAAAATAAGCGAGTTTGAAGATAAAAACAATGAAATATGTAAATCAATAGAAAATAATAACCTTGAAATGTGCAACGAAATAAAGAAAGTTGTAAAAGAAACAAGTGTCAACACAAACCAAATGTCATATGCACAATCAGTAAAAAACAATAGTACAGTGATGCCAGATCTACAGAAAAAAGTCCCACTTATAATAAAGCCAAAGGAAAAGCAAAATGTAGCAAAAACAAAGGAAGAATTAAATAAAAAAGTTGATCCCGTAAATTTAAAAATATCAAATGTAGAAAATAGAAAAAATGGAACGGTGATAATCCAAACTGAAAATGATGAAGAAAGAATTAAAATAAAACAAGCAATTGAAAAGGAAATGAGTGAAGGATATGAAATAAAAGTTCCAAACCCTATTGAAATGAAAATTGACATAACGGATATGACTTTCAAATATAATTATAACGAATTGGTGGAAAAAATAAAGAAACAAAACAATATGTTACGAGAAAGTGAACTGAATGTCATAAAAACGTATGAATTTAAAAGAAATAATAGAACATTCTATAATGCAAAATTAAAAATAGATAATGAATCGTATCAGGAAATTATAAAAGAAAAAAAAATTAACATTGGTTGGGAAAAATGTAGGGTATTCGATGGAACAGAGGTTACGCAATGTTTCAAATGTCAGGGATACAACCATAAAGCAAGTGACTGCAAAAATAAAGAAATTTGTTTAAAATGCCATGGAGCACATAGAACAAATGAATGTAATAATGAGAGTATGAAGAAATGTATAAACTGCATACGTGTAAATCAGAAATTAAATCTTGGTCTTGATGAGAACCACTTTACAATGTTTAAACAATGTCCTGTGTACCAAAATAAGTTGAATAACAAGAAAAAACAGATGGGAATCAATTTCTAACAACTAAAGAAATGGCGTGGAATATATACTAATGCTCAGGGTTTATTAAATAACTTCAATCAATTGGAAATTATTGCCTTCAATGAACAACCAGAATTTATAATATTATCGGAAACTCATATTACACATGATACTGAAGAAAATGAAACGGCATTAAAAGGATATGAGCAAATAATTACTTTCTCAAATTCAAAAAAGACCGGCGGAGTCAGCATTTATTATAAAAAACAGTTTAAAATAAAGAAAATTTGTGAAAAGGTCAAGGATTTTAAATATTGGATAAATGCTTGTATGTTAAGTTATTGTAATACACATTTTATAGTAATGGCGGTTTACAGATCACCAAGTTGCGGGGAAGTAGAATTCTGTGAAGTTTTTGAAGAAGTAATAGAAGAATTAAGCGAAAATAATGGTGACATAATAATTGCGGGAGATTTCAATATCGACTAGTCTAAAGATGGAATTTATAAAACCAGAATTGAAAACATGTTAAATGATAATTATTTAAAACAATTGACTAACGAATATACCAGAATAACCGAAAGATCAAGAACATTAATTGATTATGTAATATCAAATATGGAAAATTTATCGGTAAAAGTTAATAATACAAATAAAATATCAGACCATGAGGCCATTGACATAATATTAGAATGTAAACGTGAAAATCCCAAAAACATTGAATCAAAACAAATAGAATACTTTAAATATAATAAGTGGTCGTATAGAAATGAAATAAGATCAATAATAAACATTAATGAGAACTATAACATAAATTGGACTGTTGATTATTTTGACAATACAATAGAGAGTGCAATTAAAAAATTTACAATAAAAAAGGATATAAAAGAACAAAATAATAACAAATGGTTTAACAATAAACTTAGACATTTAAAACAAGATAAAATTATGAAATACCAATTTGCCAAAACCGAAAATACGAATGCAGCATGGACTGAATACAAAAATATAAGAAACATATATAAAAACACAATAACATATGAAAAAGATAGATATATCAATAATCAAATAAGTAATGCCAAAGACCAAAAACAAATGTGGAAAAAAATAAAAGACTTAGTACTAAAAAACGAGCAACCTGTGATAAAATCTGTGATATTTAATCAAATAGAATATAAGGAAAATTATACAATAGCCAATCAGTTTAACAATTATTTTATTGACAGTATTAAAACAATTAGAGATAGTATAGAAAATATGCAATATATAAACCGAATACCTATGATAAATAACATTTTTAAATTCCGTGCAATAAATTTACAAGAACTGAAAATAATATGTAAAAATCTAAAAAATAAGCCAGATTTTAACAAAGTAACGGTTAAGATAATTCTTGATAATTGGGACATAATTGGAAAGACTTTGATGAAAATAATTAATAAATCTATGGAAACTGGAATTTTTCCAAGCAATTGGAAAGAATCTATGGTGACACCAATTGAAAAATTAAGAAAAACACAAAAGTGTGAAGAATATCGGCCAATAAACACATTAAAAACTTGCGAAAAAATATTTGAAAAGGTTGTAAAAGGGCAATTAGAAGAATATATGGAAAATAATAACTGGTTCTCAAAGTATCAGTCTGGTTTTCGAAAAAAATATTCATGTGAAACTGCTGTAAATTATTTGATAAACAGATGGAAAAAAATAGAAAAGAATAATAAGTTAATTGCAATATTTTTGGACTTCAAAAGAGCATTTGAAACAATAGATAGAGATGTGCTTATTAGTAAACTTTATATGTATGGTATACAAGGCATTGAAATGCAATGGTTCGAATCTTACCTAAGCGAAAGGACACAAACAACAAAAGTGAATAATATAAAATCAACCTCAGTTGAAAATGAATATGGAGTTCCACAAGGATCTGTCTTAGGAGCACTGTTATTTATTATATATATTAACGAACTACCAAATATTTTAAACAAGTGTGAAATTGTCCTTTATGCAGACGACACATTAATTTTTACTGAAACCGAAACAGAACAAATATGTCAACGAAATTTAACACATGATATGATAAATGTAGAAAAATTTTTAAAAATGAATAAACTTAAATTAAATGAAAGCAAAACTAAAATGATGGAAATAAATATGAATAGTAATATTGTAATAACAATCAATAATAAAGAAATAGAAAAAGTGAAACAGATTAAATACCTCGGTTTTATTATAGACAATACATTAAAATTTAAAGAACACATAGATTATATATGTAAGAAGATTGGCAAAAAAATTGGTTTTTTTAAAAGGATAAGAAATAAAGTAAATATAATAACTGCAATAAACATTTATAATATAATGATTAAACCACATTTTGAATTTGGTTCAACAATAATTTATACATGCTGCACAAATCAACAAATAACAAGACTACAAAAACTTCAAAATAAATCAATGCGCGCAATTTTAAAATGTAACCGTTATACACCTATAGAATATATGTTAAATTATTTGAAATGGTTAAATATTCAACAAAGGCTAGAGTTAAACACGCTTAATTTTATCCACAAAATGAAAATGGGAAATGCACCACACTATTTATGTGAACAATTGAATTACGTTGGAGAAGTACAACCGTACAATCTAAGAAATGTGATAGATTTTAGACTACAGAGAGCAAGAACTAACGCAATACAGAAAACACTTTTTTTACAAAGGCTTAAATTTATTTAACTCATTACCAATGTATATTAAAAATGAAGAAAATTTTGTATTATTTAAAAGAAATGTTATAGAGTTTATAAGAAACAACAATATGTAATTCTTTGTGAAATATATGATAAAAAGATAAAGTATTTCAAATACTACTAAATAAATAATAATAATAAAAAAAAAATTTAGAAATTTGTACAATTTGCTTAATTTGTACAATTAGCTTAATGTCCCTATTTCGACTAAAAGTCGAACTAGAGATTTTATATTTTTTTAATGTTGTTTTTCTAAATTACAACAAGCTTTAAACTATAACGTAAAATGAGAATTTGTTGTTGTACAATAATCTAAAAATAATATTGATAGTTTTCCCCTAAGATTTATGTGTTAATTTTTTTCACAAAGTTTCAATTATTACGGCAATAAACATGTACAACACAATCATCAGACCACATTTTGAATATGGATCAACTGTGATATATACATGCTGTTCAGATCAGCAAATAACTAGATTACAAAAACTGCAAAATAAAACAATGCGCGCAATATTAAAATGAAATCGATTTACCTCAATAAAATTTATGTTGGACACTTTAAAATGGCTAAATATACACGAACGATTAGAGCTAAATATAATTAACTTTATCCGTAAAATGAATTATCTGGTCGAACAACTTCAGCATGTTGGAGAGGACAGCCGTATAATCTTTTTAAACTTTAGACTTTAACGAGCAGACATTAATGCCATGCAAAGAAAATTATGTTATAAAGGATTAAGTCTATGCAACAAGTTGCCAAATGATGTTAAAAATTAAGTAAACACTAATATTTTTAGAGAAAAAAACTGTAATTAGAAATGTTAATATAAATCAGAGCTTTCATATCGTCACCTTAAATGCAAAAGGCCATAACTCCACTGTCTAGTTTGTTACAGGAGAGACAAAAAACATTATAAATAAAAAACTACTTGAAGTTTATGCCTAAGAAACAAAGACGGACTTGTTTCTGAGAAAAAAATTAATGGAAAAATGGTAGCTTTTAAGTAATGCAATAACGGCCTTTTGTAATCGATTTCGCTGAAACCAAAAATCCGTAACTCTAATACAAAAAATATATGCAAAAAATAAAACAAAAGTTTAAGATAAAAAATACTGCTTTCCGGCAGTAATTAAAAACGTTTTTATCCAACTTATGTATTTTTATCTATTTATTGTAAACAAACCGCATTTTAATTACAAAACGCTTTTTAATTATTTAAAAATTTTCGAGAAAAATTAATTAATTTTTTCCGAGAAAATAAAATTAAATTAAATTGATTAAACAAAAAACAGTGTAAATCATTACCTAAACGGCAAAAAACTGCACTATATGACTTTTTGGTTAATGAATATATTAAAATTGCTGCTATGGCCTTTTGATTTTCGTCATAAAATTGGTGTTTATTTACGTAAATGTGTAAAATTTTGTGGGAAGGTGTATTTTGTTAGTTACAGCCTTTTGGATTTTATGTGACGACATGTAATTTTGTAAAGTTAAAAAAATTATAATTGTAATTGAAAAGTATTAAAAATACTACTAATTAACAAATAAACAAATTATAATAACTTCCAAGTTACTAAAAGCATACCTACTATCGGCTAAGATTTTATAACATCAGATATATTTATATATGTGAACATATAATTTTATTATACTCCATATTAAAATTTTTACCCGGGCAGAGTCCATATTAAAATTTTTACCCGGGTATCTTAAATTATTTTATAAATTTCTATTTATTTTTTTCTTGAATCCACTCTGTAGCATAGAGTATACTCCAGTATTGTGAATATACCTTTAGTTCTAAACCTGCAAAGTTGGATTACTAACGGCTTTACTATTTTTGCTACTAACTTTTTTCTATGAGTGTATCTAACAAAAAAATATAAATCTGGGCAAAATTATTTTTCAGTATAATCATGTCGGTTTTTGTTTCAGGATATCTCACTGGTATTGTAAAATTATATTATATATGTTAAGTAGTGTTATTGTTTCAAAAAATAACTGTTTGATAAAAAATTTGTTTTGATAAAGCTTCCCTTTTTTATTTAAATAGTCCTGTCATAAGTTTTTAATGTGACGGTTTTTTTTTTGTACAAAATAAAAAAAATTTAAATTTTTCCTTAAAGAGTTACGATTTTTTAACTAAATGGATTGACAACACTGACCCTGAGTCCTTTATATAATTCTGTACTGCTTTACATATAACTGTTTGCAACAAAATCAAACACACACAGCTATTGATCGTTTTTTGTTTTTTTTTCAGTTATTGTTTTTCATGCTACCAGCACATAATTGAAAAGTTATTAAAACAAAGACTGGCTGTTTTTAAATAACCTGGAGGTTTTTAATAACTTGTGCTGGAACTTTTTGCATTATTGAAAGTTATAGTTAAAAGAAAAAGAAAAACTTCTTAACGAATCGTAGTCTTTTAAGCAATGCGTTTTGAGCATTTCGTATATTTATGTGTGAGGTCTAAAATTGGTTCACAATGTTTTAATTTAACGGTTATAATTCAATTTGCTCTTTATGAGTTTAACAATAATTGCTGAAACTCATTTTTTACTTTTGTATGGACATATTTGTAAAAAAAAAAACAATTTTAAAAAAATGGTAGAAACAACTTCTAAACATACTGAAATTTTAAAATAAGAGTTAAGTGCTTTAATATTGTCGTAATGAAGACAAAAATAATTATGAATCAGACAGAGTCCTTATGAATTAGATTAAGAATTGCAGTCTATAATAGGTCTTTAAAATGAGTTTATAACTGATTGGATACACCATTTTTATGTGTTTCATAATTTATATCATACGATATAAATAAATAATATGTACGTAATTTTAATAAATTTCTTCCTATTTAAATTTAATAAACAATTGGGTAATTATATTCGTCCACATACTAGTCTTTGGGTTTATGGAGTCACATATACATTCTTGAATGTTATTATGTGATTTCTTTTTGAACATATGAAATTTAATATACTTCCATATTTGCACATTTATGCCCCTCTTTTGCGAATATGAAATAACATACACTTCCATATATGTGCATATATGAGCAACTTTTGCAAATATGAAATCACATATATGACCATATACGAGTAATTGCATATACTTCCATACATATTTTATTTCCATATTTGTCCAGATATGAACTTTTTTAACCGGTTATACACAATTTTTCCATCGGGTTGTCCAAAACTTTTACGTACTTTCTGAAACTAGTTTGACCATTTTCCACCTTTCTCTTAAAGAACTAGCTTAAAAAATTCGCATGCGGCATTCTACATGTTTTTTGTATTGATTTTTGAAGTAAAAAAATTACAGAAATATGTAAAAAACCATGAGCTTATAACTTTTTTCTTTAGTTTTTATTGTAAATAAGTTAACTCATTTAAGTCAAGTTGATAATACATCAATAAAATATCATCTGGCAGCACTTGTATTAATTTTGTAAAAATGCATTCCTCTATACATTTTAGACGGCAAAGCAAAGCTGATATTGTAGCTTGCTTAAATCTTGAGGAGGATGGCGACTTTTATCGTTGTGTTCCACACGCACGTCTCAACTTGGAGACATCATTCTATTGGCAATGTCTTACCGAATATTTACAAAATGAATTGGCTGAAGAATTAGACATAATCGTACCCGAATTGAGTATATTTTGTAACTATGTTGAGTCTTACTGTCAGACACGTAAATCGGAAATGGATAAATTTGAGGCCATGGAATTTCAATACGTTCTTCTTTCTCTGATGGAAATACTCTATACATTTGACTTGGGTGATGAAATTGGCCGAGGTAATTTGCAAAAGCTGTTAAATCATCTATTGAGAAATTTTACTCTTGATGAAAAGGTGATTGAGGTGATTGTAAAATGTTCGGAAAATTTAATAACTGACCAGAATACCAGGCATCAGGTATGTACTCTCAAAAACTATCATAAGTTCGGCATTTATTTTACCATGCACCTTTGTCCTTTTCAGTTCTTTTTGGATATAATATACGATATATGTGGACTGAATGCTAAGCAACAGGACTTGGTGCATGATCGTAATCTTATTAGCGAGTTGCTGGCCAACTCAACGGATGCTGATCTTAATCTTAAGCTTTCGTCACTTAAAGTAAAGATATTAGATTTAGAAGAGCAAGAAATGAACTATGTCCAAAAGAAAGACTACGTTCGAGCTCAACAAATAATTGAAGAGAAAAATTTAGCTACCGAGGAGTTCACACATCTGCTAAGACCCTTGTTGGAAAAAAGAAATGGCAGCTCTGGGGATTCTGGTCAACCGCAGTTTTCTAAAGTGGTTAAACACGTTTGCATACTACGCAGTTTACAGATTACCTTCTACATGGTAGTCTCAAATCGTGTCAAGACTTTGGGTCATGTAACGTGTCGTTTGTATAATGTAAGTTTGGTTATCGTTATTGTTAAATTAAAAAGCTATTTTGAATTAATTTGATTTCACATTGTTACATTGCAGGACTTTATCTTTCGTAATATTGCCTCAAATCAGATTGTGATTCGTGATTGGGCCCTTAAGTGTGGTGCTGCCTTTAGTATGCTCTATGAGCCTTTGGCAAAAGATGTCTTTGATGAGCTATATGCTCAATTCTTTAAAAACCATAACATTCGGATATGGGAAACCGCTATTACATGTATATTTGAGCTACTTGATCGTTACGGAGTAGATAGTTTTGTAGTGCAAGAGGAGCAAAATAAGGCAAAAAAAACTGGACGCCAACTGTACAATACTCTTGAGTTTATCGATGCTGACGATGATACGCGTCAGTCTACAACACTGGGACAAGGAGTCGGCGTTATTTATATGATGTCGCATTTTTTGGATACCTGTGATGATATGTGCATTGTACGAGCCATTATAAATGGTTTCTGCCGTTTAGTTTTACACGGTCATATCGAAAACCGTGATATCGTAGAGAAATTACTTTTGCGATACTTTAATCCCGCAACTGGTAAGTTAAATACAATAATATGTGCTCATCTGGGAAAGATATACACATAAAACTATTCGCTTGCTATTTCCCTAAATACATGGATTGTGTATAGTTCTTAGTGATTTTCACTCTTTGCAGTTAATAGTCTTAAAAACCTTGCAAACCAAGCAAGTATTGCATATTAATTTCTATTTGTATTAAGCTTCCGTCCTCATACTGGTGTGTACGGTCCCAAACAACACTTTACAGCGGAATAATTCTTTACTTATTTCATACCTTATTTCGATGCAGTTTGAGCAATTTAAGATCGAATGACAGTAGTTTAGGAGTTGTATGTTGTTAAAGTAAGCTCGTTTTTAATAAGCACTCGGCTGCTCCCCAGTGTGAGTTTGACGTCAAGCATCAAGAAAACATGCTTTGTCAAAATTTGTCAAACAAAAAGACATTAAAAAAATTATTAAAAAATGTTAGCCAAAAAAACTGATCTCATTTGTTATTTCATTACCAATTAGCAATGTTTTTTTTTTTAGCGAAAAATCATTTATATTCCAACGATAGGAATATAATATCATTCGATCAACAAAAACTTATTTTGATGATAAAAAGTTTTTGGTCATAAGTAAAACTGAAGTTTCTTCTCAACTTTTGGAGCAAAAAAAAAAAAAATAACTGTTTCAATATGCAGAAGAAAAGGCGCTGTTTTTTGTAGCCTATTAGAGCCACCAATTTGTTAAATATTTAAGGCAAAATGAACATGAATCAACTACACTGCAAAAATAAGTTTTTGTGTGCAATGTCACGAAAATGTTAAAATTCTTTTAATTTATTGCTTTTGAATTAAAATTAATATAAAGCGTGAATACTTTCTAATTTAGCCTTTTGAGAGCCAAACTTATGATTGTGAGTTTTTATTTTTAATGTTTTATGTTTTCTCCTAAAACTGCGAATATTTTCAATATCCGAGTTAAAAAAGTTTTTACATGATATTTTATTTGATCTTATATTTTGGTGACCCGAGTGAAAAAATAACATGATGTCATGTATGATGGTATATCTTTTCTTATAACGGGAGATATATTAAAATCCGAAGAATGGTGGATCAAATTATATAGGATATGATATTTATGTATATATTAAATTATATAAAATTTTATCCGATTTTGACCCGATACAATCGATCGATGTAGAAAGACATAATTTTTCTGTTTTACATACAATTTTTCATATATACATAAATATTGCTTTATATAGCTACCCGATTAGAAAAACATATAGAAAATTATATAATTTTACATGTACAAATATGATTATATATAGTTAAGCGCGGTATTATATTTGTGTGGATATAATTATGTATAACTTTCAAATATGCCGTTATATATAAAGAAATATGAATAAGTATGTTCCCATACATGTATATGGGGCGTTTTATCTTAAGTGACCCAACTTTTGAAAACGATGTCTTCCGATCGGGATGAAATTTGCACCAAGGTTAGTAATATTGGAGAGTAGTTTAGACACAATTTTTCAACAAGATCGGTCAAGAACTCTGAGTTAGAGGGGGTCAAAATTTGACATTTTGGCCAAACATGTGTTTGTTTTTTCTCATCCATGTAACTTCCCAGCCAGAAAAATAGGAACGGCAAAGCATTGGCCCAGTGCTTTCAACTTGTATTAGCGTTGGCAGAGCGTTGGATTTCTGAAGATTTAAGTGCTTTTCCAACCCCAAATGATAACACCGGGCAGGGCTTGGCTGTTCCTTTTTTAAAAACGTTGGCAAAGCACTGGCAATGAGTACTTCACCAATACCAAAATCATAATTTTAAAACGTTGGAAAAGCATTGGTAAAACAACTAATAAAGTAAATAATAAATTAATAAAAAGAACAGTGTACTTATTACAATCTTTTTTATAAAATTTTGGTTTTATTATTTAAAATAATAAAATTATTAAAAAAATAAACATACAAATTAAATTTCTGCAATATAAATTAAAATAAAATTCAATTAAAATATCATTTGTATTCTGACTGTGAACTTGTAATTTTTCATAGAGAAAATTGAAATTTATAAAAAAAAAGATTTTCTTTAAAAATTGGGTAAATTCAAATTTTTAAATTAAAAATTGTGAAATTTTGGAAAAAAATGATTTTATATATTTGAAATTAGAAAATTTATAACTCAAATTGATTATCCGTTTGAAATTAAAATTTTTAATTAAATTAAGAATATTATTTATGAAAACGAGATTTATTTTTGAACTGTATAGTCCTACTTTGTAATTTACTTAAGTAAAGACAATTTACTTAAGTAAAGACAATTTACTTAAGTAAAGGAAATCTGGCAACACCGTGATGACAAGTTGAGTTTTTTTGTGTGCAGCCGGTTGTCCTTAAGATTTATTTAAAATACAAGAAAATCTAAGTTTTAAATTCCTTAATTCATGTAAACGACATTATTAATTACGTTTTTCTTGATTAATAATTAAAGAACTTATTCACGCGGAATAATAAGACAATTAATTTCGATTTTCTGCCACTCAAAACGCCTGTAGCGTGATCTACTACACAACGTAATTGTCAGCAATATTTGATTTTTTGTTTGACTAGTCCCACAATTTAATCCAATAATGCCACCTAATGAAAATGTTCCCTGTAGCTATGAGTCGAGTGGTAAGAACATTAATAAATCAAATGGTAGTGTATGTTGTGCAATGTGTTCTAAATGGTACCATTCCAAATGTGTTGCTGTAACAGATGATGAGCTAAAGTTTTTAGTCAAGGTCAAAGGGAAATTTGGATACGTTTGTAGTTTATGTGCTGATTCACCATTGGGAAGTGTTAATGCTAAAATATCTGAACTTAGAGGAGAAATCCGGAATGCAAATAAAAATGTTGAACACAAATTGGATGCTGTATTGTCTAAGATAAGCAATTATGATGTGGTGTAATGGTTAGCGCTTTGGACTGTTACACAGATGGTCCCGGGTACGATTCCCGGTGACGACAACATCAATTTAGAAAAATAATATGTATGAGTTTTTCTATCACTTATATGTATCGCTGCGCCCACCTTCGGTATTCCCATAGCACTTAACCCCACCGAAGTAAAATAATGAATCAGGGCTATGAAACAAAAAGCTTCAATAAATTCGCCAACTCTACATCAGGTGACGAGCAAAAACTGTTCTAAGACTTATCTACTCGCGCAATTACAGTGTTGCCATGTTTGAAGCCCTTCATCTTTCACCACCTTTCATCTCTCCACTATCCCCTTTCCAAAGAAAGCAACACATTCATTAATAGGAAAAATTTCCTGAGTGTTGCTTCTCTTTTTTTTAAAAAAAAAAAAAAAACAGTCGCAAAATTAAAGCCTTGGAAGACAAAAATTAAGTCCTTCAGAGTCGGTTTAACAAGCCGGACATTATTATCAGTGGATTGCCACGCGAAAAAATAAATATTAAGAAGGTGGTGCTTACTATTTTTAAAATTTTGGATGGTAATGTTAATGATTCATATTTGAATGTATGCTGTTATATCAACAACAGGAAGAGTATTTTAGTAAAACTTAACTGTGTGGTCAAGAAGAATATCATAATGCGCAACTATTTTAAAAAGGGGATTTTGAAGGAAGCCGAGGTTTTCAACAATAATGGAAAGAATTATATCTACCTTAATGGTCATTTGACTGAAAAAGGGGGTAAGCTTTGCAAACTCTGTCGGCAACTGCGAAAGGACAAAATTATTGAAAAGTTTCGTATGTTAAATTCTCATTTACCCCGTGTAAAAATCCACTTTAAGGATAATACTGATAAAATTTTCGAAAACGAAGAATGCTTGTCGTTTTTTAATGAAGAATATGTGAGGTCTCATGGTTTACAACTAACGGATGAAATCAACTCTCAAGCTGCTGGTGATAATCTGCCTGTACATGATGATGTGTTCGATGATCTAGATGGGGATCACTGTTAAGTTTAGTTGATACATTTATTTATTTTTTTTATTGGCCACAAGATATCGACATATTATTAGTCTCTGAGACCCACTTCACTTCTAAAAATTGCTTTAGAATTAACAATTTCTCGACATATGACACTAAACACCCTAGTAACAGAGCATGTGGTGGTACTGCTATTATAATTAGTAACAGAGTAAGACACTTCCCATTGCAAGAGCACAAAACTGAATACATACAAGCTACATCCCTAACTCTGACAGATGTCAACATAACAATTTCATCGATTTACAGTCCTCCTAGACACAAAATAACTCAACAACAATACACAAGCTTTTTCTCTACACTTGGTCATAAATTCATTGCAGCCGGTGATTTCAATGCAAAACACACGTATTGGGGTTCCCGACTCATTACTCCAAAAGGACGACAACTACTAAATGCAATACATTCATCAAAGCTTGATGTGGTCTCTGGCGGTCAGCCTACTTATTGGCCTTCAGACTTAAATAAAATCCCGGACCTAATTGATTTCGCAGTTATAAAAAACATAAAACGAGAGCACATATCGATAGTATCTTATCTGGACCTGTCATCTGATCACTCTCCAACTGTTATTAGTTTGGCCACATCCAATCCTAGCTTAGTGATGGAAACAAATCACTTTCCCAATAGAAGAACGAACTCGCTCAAATACAAAATGTATATCAGCTCTCATTTACCCGAAACCCTCTCATTAAAAACCGGGGAAGAAATCCAAGAAGCCATTGATCAGTTTTCTAATACACTTTCCTCAGCAGTAATAGTGGCTACTCCAAAATCCCAAAACAGAAAGAGATGCGATTTCAGCAGCTCAAAAAGAGTTGAAGATCTCGTAATAGAAAAAAGAAATATTCGTAGACAGTGGCAACAAACAAGATCCCCTGCTCTTAAAAGTAAACTCAAACAATGTCAAAGAAATTTAAATCGTATTTTGAAGGAAAATAAGGAGTCCTCCATTAAATTTTACCTACAAAATTTAGAACCAACACAAAATGCAGACTATAATTTGTGAAAGGCTTCAAAAAAGCTAAAACCTCCCACAAATTATGAAGCACCCATACGCAACGAAAATGGAGCGTGGGCTAAAAGCAGCATTGAGAAGGTTGAAACTTTTGCTGATCATTTAGAAAAAGTGTTTACTCCCAATGATACAACCTCATCAATAAATCTCCCACATATAAACGACATAATTTCCTCTCCTATAAAAATCCGATTCTCTACTCTAAAAGAACACGTAAAGAGCCTCGATGTGAAAAAGTCTCCAGGCCTAGACAGGATTACTCCAAAAATGGTTTGTGAGTTACCAGATGGTGCACTTAAAATTGTTTTGTTTATCTTCAACGCTATATTACGTACTGGTATATTCCCTGCTTCTTGGAAAATTTCGGAAATAATAATGGTTCCCAAGCCTGGAAAAAATGCAAGTCTTGTAACATCTTATAGGCCAATTAGTTTATTATCGGTGCTATCAAAACTCTTTGAAAAAATCCTTTACAACGTGTTATCATCCCACATGGAGGTAAATGAATTAGTTCCCATGCATCAATTTGGTTTTAGAAAAAAACATAGCACGATAGAACAAGTCCACCGCATTGTTACTCTCATTAGGATGACATTTGAAGCCAAACAATACTGCTCCGCTCTATTTATAGACATTTCTCAAGCATTCGACAGAGTATGGCATAACGGTCTTATATATAAAATAATAGCTCTGTTGCCATCCAATACCCACAAACTACTAAAAAGTTATCTTTTACAAAGATCGTTCATAGTAAAATCTAAAAATTGTCAATCATCAAGTAGGACAATTTGTGCTGGAGTCCCCCAAGGTAGTATACTGGGCCCATTGCTTTACATTCTCTACACCGCAGATATGCCAACTCATCCACTTACTCACACTTTTACATTTGCTGATGACACGGCGTTTATGAGCGTCCATCAAAATCCCAAAATCGCAAATTTCCAATTGCAGTCTCACATTCATAATGTAGAAAAATGGCTCGATGAATGGAAAATAAAAGTGAATGCTTCAAAATGTGTTCACGTAACCTTTACTCTTAAAAGGGAAAATTGCCCAAATGTAACCATTAATAACACTGTAGTACCACATCAAAATCATGTTAAGTATCTCGGATTACACCTAGATCGACGTCTTACTTGGGCACATCACATAGATTCTAAATTAACTCAAATTAATCTAAAAACTGCTTAGTTAAACTGGCTTCTCAATAAATATTCGACTCTTCGTTTGGACTATAAAGTGCTTATATACAAAGTCATAATAAAACCCATTTGGACATACGGTATTCAACTCTGGGGAACAGCCTCAGCCTCGAACATAGACAAACTACAAAGAAGACAGTCGAAATTATTAAGATTCATCACTGGTGCTCCATGGTTCATACGTAATTCCAATATCCACAAAGATCTCAACATCCCTGTAGTCCGTGACGAAATTAAAAAGCAGAGTATCAAATACGTGTCTAAACTAACCGTTCATCCTAACCGCTTAGCTCAAAATTTACTTACATATCCAGGGCATCACCGTCTAAGGAGATTAGACACCCTGGACATTGCTCGAAGCTAAATATAATCATACACTCCTGCTCAAAAAAATTGGATTGGCTGCTCTGGCAGTTAACCATTAAGAAAATAGATTTAAGATTTGTTCACTTATTGTAAATTCCTTAAGGGAGAGATTCAATAAAACAGAAAATTTGCAACAAAAAAAAAAAAATTGGCCTTTTCTGAGGGGATTGCATATTGTCTATTTTATTGACATTGTTAAATATTTTGAAATAATTATTGTCTTAGAAAGGGTCAGGTATTCATATATTTAGATTTTTTTCCTCATTCTGTCTGCACATCTATTTTCTAAATAGAAGTGTTATGACAGGCTTTGTTATTTAATCCCACGAATTAATTTAGTGCTGGTTTTTTTTTCTTTTTTATGAATTTATAACATGGTTAAACATATTTATATAGTCATGTGTATTGTGTTTTGTTGCTTCTTGCAGCAGTTTATATGTAGAATTTGCTGTTGTTTCTCATGCTAACTTTATTTGTGGGACTGTTGTAAAATTCTGCAAGGTGTCTATGCATATGGGCGAAAGTATTTTTGCTTAGCTTATTTCAGCACCAAATTAATTCAATGTTATTTATATTTCCAATTTTGTTTATTGGATTTTAAAATATCATGGGATGCAGTTATTGATCTCTGAATATTTCTACGTATCTCATTTATTTTTTAGGGTTTTTTGCCCTTGTGTTTTAAATTTTCTTTTTTTTTGGACAACTTGGTTGTGCTTTAATAGAAGACTTAAGATGTTATTTTTTTTTTTATCAGAAAATTCTGAATTTTGTAATTTGTAGGTTAAACACTCTTGTTAATATATGGCTTCGGGTACGCATATTTGATTGTTATGATGTTCCATAATAGGAACTTAGGCCCCGTAATCACCGATATTTCGGCTTTAAGGAGTGCTTTCTCTAACTCTGGTAACAATCTTAATATTGCACATGCTAATTGCCAAAGTATAAATCCGTCCACTATGTCTGTGAAACTGGATGAATTGAGGAACATTGTAATCGATTCTCGGTTGCATATTTTGGGATTATCCGAGACTTTTCTTAAACCAGATATGGCTGATGGGTCGGTTCATATACCTGGTTATACTGTTTGTAGGAATGATCGTCCCGATGGTTGGGCTGGTGGTGTTTGCCTTTATATTGTTAATGATCTCAAATTTAAGAGTTTACCATACTCAAATTTATCATTTATGTGAGGCTTTATTTGTAGAGATTTTTCTCCCTACTTCTACTATTCTTGTAGGGGAAGTTTACAATTTTCCTGACATTGGTCTAACAACATTAGAGACACAATTGGGAGATCTCTTAATGAGATATGAAAATGTTATCATAATGGGAGATTTTAATTAGAATTTGTTTGAGCCTGTTAAAGCCGCTTCTTTAAGATCCTCTACCTGAGTCCCAACCTACTGGGACTCAGGTAGAGATTCCACATCTTTGATTGACTATTTTATTTTAAATGATTTATCTAAAGTTCACTTATCTGGTCAAATGGTAGTGCCGGCACTATCTCATCATGCTATGGTATACGTTTATCTTTCATTTCCAGTTGAAACTCAGATGGAGTTTATAGAATACAGGGACTATAACAGAGTTGACCATGATGTATTGAGATCAGTTGTTGAAAGTTTTGATCTTTCGTCATTTTATGGGAACAATTGTGTTAATTTTAAATTGGACGTTTTGAACAAGTTAATCTATGAATTGTTTGGATTTGTGCCTATTGTGAGGATTAGATCTAAACCTAGGAAGGATCCTTGGATGACGAAAAGTGAGGTTGTTGAAGCTAGAAGACTTAGAGATTCTGGGTACCGGGCATTTATGGATAATCGTACGTCAGAGAATAGGAGCGAATTTTGTAGATGTAGGAACAGACTGAAATCTGTAATTCGTAGATTAAGGAGGCGACATCACATGGAAATGTTTGATGGTATTGACAATAGGGCAATGTGGAGGATTTTGAATAAAGCATATTCTGGGAGTAATAGTGATTACTTGGGTTAAGTAGATGTTAATGATATTAATGACTTTTTTGTTTCTAATAATAATGTAAATACTACGTATACTTTGGATGTTGGGAACTTATGTTGTGGGTTGGATGGTTTCTCATTTAACTGTATTGGTGTTGATGATTTGTGTTTTGTATTTTAAAGTATCAGGTAGTTCAATATATTTCACAGTATGACCTCATTAAGGACTTTCAATATGCCTATAGGGATAATTATAGCACCGCTGCTATGCTTTTAAGTATAACCGAAAGTGTGAGGGAGAATTTTAATGATGGTAGAAATAGTGTATTGGTCTCGTTAGACCTTTCTAAGACCTTCGACCGTCTGAATCATATTATTTCGATAATGAAGCTTAATAGAATTTTTGGTTTTTCCAGAATGGCTTGTAAATTAATTTATTCATATTTACGGGGTAGATCTCATTTCGTCAGTTTACACGGTTCTAATTCTAATGTTGACTTTCTTTACTCAGGAGTTCCTCAGGGTTCGGTCATTGGACCCCTTCTCTTTTTAATGTACTTAGATGATTGTGTGGATTGCTTGGATTTACATTTGGTGAAACCTTTTCTATATGTAGATGATATTCAACTGCTTTTTAGTAATAGAAGAGAGTTTCCCGAGGTTTTGGAGGCGGTGATCAATTTTAACCTTGCTAATCTGAATGATTGGATGGTACATAATGACTTTACTATTAACACCATGAAAACCAAGGCTATTATGTTTCGCTCACTATATCGCAGCGTTGTTTACCCCCATATTAGAATGGGTGGTGTGGATATTATGTTTGTTGATATTCTCAGATGCTTAGGTCTGGTAATTGATGAGTACTTACATTTTGGTCCCCATATTGATGCTATTTCTGCTAAGGTAACTCTAGGTCTGAGATCACTTTACCGCTCTGGACTTCACCTGCCACTCAGGGTTAAACGTATGATCGCACATGCTTTACACATGTCACACCTTAATTATGGCATTGAGGTTGTATGTGTTAAGTTATCCTATAATATTGATAGGCTTGAAAGTGTGCTTAGGAGAATAGTAAGATTTGTTTTTCAAATTGCTCATTATGACCATGTTCGCGTAATTGGAGCTGTTAATGAATTTTTGGGATGTTCCTTTAAGCAGTATCTTGAATTACGTAATATGCTTTTCCTGTTTAAGATACTTAAATTTAATGTGCCACAATATTTGGCTTCTAAATTTGTATTTTTTAGATCTCCGAGGAATACCCATATTGTTTATCCCTTGTTTTCTTGGTCAGTTTATTAACGAGCATTTCTTGTCAGAACTGCGAGAATTTGGAATCAGTTACCCGAAAATTTGCATGATTTAACTGTTTCCACCGATACTTTTAAAAATAGACTCTTGCGTAGTTGTCAGAGGAATCTATATCTGAATAATCGGTGATTTTCTTTTTTTTCTGAATTTCGCGGATTGGGGATACTAATTTATAATGGTCATGTCTAGGGCAACTAATTGCATGCAAATGCTTGTTTTTTCTCGATAGTCTAAAACTAATACGGACTAGATATTTATCCGAGTCATCCAATTTAAAAAAAAAATGGCATCGATTTGTAGTTGCATATTTTTGCATATGTCACCATAAATGCATATTTTTGCATTTTTAGTATTTCTTCATATTTGTATGGCGTATTTTACAAATTTTTTTTTACAAAATTTGCAATTTTCAATAGTTAATGTCATAAAAATTTTATCTAAAAAAATTAAAGAAAGCCAAAAACTCAATTGCTTAAGGTTTTTGAAGACGTTGGTAGTAACCATTACTTTTTTACATCACTATTTTACTTTTGTTACAAAAGTAAACAAAAAACAGCTGACTTATCAAGTGCACAATTAAACAGTTCAATTTACATTTAGTAGAATTCTAAATTAAAAATTACGTATTTTGCAATAATTGCAATAATTACATAATATAAAAAATTAAGAATATGCCGAAATTCAAGCAATCCGTGTCAAACAGACTAACGCAATATGTTAGCGATTTTAAAACTGATGGGAAAATTCTGTTTTGTAAAGTTTGCAATAAGCCAGTGTCAGCAGAGAAAATATTTACCATAAAACAGCACCTCGAAAGTCAAAAACATATTGAGCTCAACGAAAGAAATGTAGCTAAGAAATCAACGCCACAGTTTTTGGGTGAATCTAGCAGAGCCTCAAAATATGCTCAATTTGCCGAATATTTGTGTGGCGCTTTACCGTTGTATAAAATGCGGAATAAAAAAATTCAGTCTTTTCTGGAAAAATACACGGAGCACAAAGTTCCATTGGAGAGCAATCTTCGCACAAATCACATAAAATCCCTTTACAAATCCAGCATTGACAACATTAAAATTTGCATCAAAAATTGTTTTTAGTGGTTGTCCATTGATGAGACCACTGATGTAGCTCAGAGATATGTTGCAAATGTCATCATTGGAATGAGCTGATCGCCAAACAAACATTTTTATTGAATTCTGGACAGCTGGACAAAGCAAATTACACCACTATTGCTCGGCTTTTTGACGACTCAGTTAAGCTTTTAGGTGAAAACTTTGACAAAGATTTGATTCTGCTTTTTATATCAGATGCTGCACTGTATATGGTAAAAGCGGCCGGGCAATACAGACATTTTACCCAAAAATAACTCATTTCACTTGTCTTGCTCATGGACTTCACCGAGTATGTGAGCAAATACGAGGCCTGTATGCTGACGTCGATAGGTTAATTGCAAATTTTAAAAAAAGTTTTTTTAAAGGCTCTGTTATGACCCAGTGTGCAGTCAGATAGTTGGCAACCCTGGTGATTGTAAAAGATCAATCTTCTACTTGCTTTGAGTTAGTTCGTAAGTTGTTCTAGAAATAAATAGATACTGAAATAATAAACGCGTGACTTTTCAATTACATAAAAAACGATACGACAATTGGCGACGATGAAAAAAAATGAATAATTTCGAGAAATCTACAAAGAAAAAAAAAATAATTACAGCATGGATGCAACTCAATTTAAACAGTTGTTGGAAGTTTTTACAAAAAACCAGCAAGACCTTCTGCAACAATTGAGTGCAAGTGCTACAATTCAATAACAGCAGCAACAACAACATAACGCACCGCTATTACAAGTAATGATACCTTCATTTGAGAATTTTGATGGCAATAAGGAAAACTTCAAGTTATACCGGCAAAGGTTTGAAAATTACCTTACAATGAAGGGAGTATTTTCCAACAAAACCACATGCCATCAAATGCTCATAAATTCTACTGGTTCAAAACATTTTAGGTTGCTCGTGTCTTTAGTGGCCCCGAAAAACATATCGGAAATGGATTACGACGAGTTAATTAAAAAGCTGGAAACACATTTGTGCCCAAGGAAAAATATTTTGGTAATCCAGCATCGATTTCTGTCAACGTACCAAAGTGAAGAACAAACGTTAGCAGATTATGTTGCACTATTGCGGGATATAAATGAGTGCGAATTCAAGTCTGAATGTGCTTGCAATGTTGATATTTCAAACGTATTTCTTCGAGGCCAATTCATACGAGGTTTAATAGACAATGCCATTCGTGAACAACTTTTACAGTCGGAGGAATCTGATTTCGAAAAAATAATGCAGAAAGCATTGTCGTTAGAAGCCTCCAAAATAGACAGCCGCGAACTCAATTCGAAACAACACGTCCACGTAAATGACGTCAACAGAATACACAGCAGACCAACAAATTCAAACCAACGAAGAAATCGTTCCCGTAACCGGTCAACTTCAAAATCAACAGCTCGTTCAAAATCAAAAATCGATTACACCCAATTGGGGATTCAAAATTTATGTATACGCTGTGGCAGAGACAACCACAAAACAAAAGATTGTCGAACCAACCCCAATAAACTAAAATGTAGAGCCTGTGGTAAAACAGTGGCCGAATTCCTGCATTCGTGATCGTAATTTTTCGATCGAAATAATTTTTTTATTTTCGAAAGTAAAACATTTTAACGAAAAATTTTTGATCAGGAATGTTGTAGTTCAACCCTTGATTAGAATTAAATTAAAAACTTAGTGTTTTCATTATTAGTATTTTTGTAGTTACTCATTAAAAAACAGTTTTCGAACCATTTCACTCGATCACGAATGCCGTAATTCGACCCCAGGTCATGTACAACATGTATGTTTAAAAACCTTAATTAGCTCTTCAAATACACCATATATTTCAACAAATGATGACAATGATGAACAAATTTGTAAATTGTATGGCATAAATTCCATTGTCAATATCAATCATAATCACTAAGTAAACAAAGAAACAGATGATGATTAATACATAGTCGACGTTCAAATAAATGGCCGCCGTCAAACATTTGAAGTCGACTCAGGAGTTAAATACACGTTAATAAAAAAATGTCAATATGAAAAACTCAACATAAAAATACAATTACAGCCGTCGACTATAGCGTTTCGCTCTTATACAAAAAATATTGTTATCCCTTATGGAAAAGTAAATGTAGAGGTAGAATATAACAACAAACGTGCAAATGAGGAAATGTATGTTATACCGGATTTGGATCCGCAAATTAAATATTATTCTTCAAGAAATTGACAGCCAGCGGTTTAGTCAGATTAACTCTGTTCAAATGAGTGAAACGTATTCTATAAACGATATAATAAATAAATTTCAACAAGTTTTTACAAAAAAGGGTAGGGTGTGTACCAAATTATGAAGTAACCCTGCAACTACGTATAGATGCTAAGCCCGTGTTCTACAAAGAACGAGAAGTTCCATTTGCGCTCCGTGATCGGGTGGAGAAAGAGTTGAATGATTTGGAAGCATCTGGAATTATTTCAAAAGTGGGAAGAAGTGACTGGGGATCACCCCTAGTTATTATACCAAAATCAGACGGAGGTGTACGACTTTGCGTCGATTACAAAATGGGGGTAACCCCACAACTCGTCTCGACAAATTATCCAATACGCAGAATAGATGAAATTTTAAATAATCCCAAGGCTCAAAATATTTTTGTCGCCTTGACCTATATAAAGCATATCTGCATCTTCAAGTAAGCAAAGAGTCAAGTGAAATCCAAACAATATCAACCCATAGAGGTATATATAAGGTAAACCGACTTTCATTTGGAATCAAAACGGCACCTTCAGAATTCAACCGAATTATAGAACAAATTTTATCAGGTTTAAAAAACACCATGTCATATTTCGACGACATCATAGTACATGGAACTACAGAAGCAGAATGTAAAAACAATTTAATCGAATGCCTTCAACGTCTTAAGGAACATGATTTACATCTTAATCAAAAGAAATGTTAATTTTTTTCAAACCCAGATCGAATATTTGGGACACGTTGTTATTCAACATAACAAAATTTCAAAATCTCCAGCTAAAATCCAAGCGATTGTCAACATGCCACGTCCATCTTCAGGTTTATTCCAGAAATGTCTTCAATTACATTCCCATTACGTCAACTTCTACAGAAAAACAAAAAATTTTATTGGTCTTCAAATTGCGAAGCTGCCTTATTAAAACTTAAGAATATCATATCCAGTTAACAAGTTTTAATGCCTTTTGATCCGAAACTACCCGTAATCGTAGCTTGTGATGCCAGCCCCACAGGAATAGCAGGAGTGCTATCACACGTGGTAAACGGCAAAGAACATCCAGTCGCTTTCGCCTCCAGGTCATTAACATCTGCTGAACAAAATTATAGTCAACTGGACCGCGAAGCGTTAGCAATTATTTTCACCATAAATCACTTCTTCATGTACTTGTACGGTAGAAAATTTCAACTAATTACCGACAATCGTCCGTTAACCCGAATTTTTCATCAGCACAACAAAATGCCAGCAATAACTTCAGCTAGGTTATTACGTTACGCCGAATTCCTATCAAGTTTTAATTACGAAGTTGTTTACATAAAAGGATCGGACAACATAAATGTAGATTGCCTTTCTCGGGCAACACAAAATGTGGGAAAGCCATCTATAGAAAAAATCATTAATGAATAGGTTAATCAAATTTGTATATCTTCAATTTTCGAAATTTTAAGTGAAATTATTAATGCCGAGGTATTAGCGTCTGAGACAGCTAAAGATCCAGATCTCTCAAATTTAATTAAAAAATTACGAAACAACAATGACGATGATAAAAACTATACACTTAATAATGGCGTAATATTCAAGGATCAACGTGTGCTGATTCCCAAAAGTCTGCAGCCTCAAAAATTGCAAGAACTTCACCATACTCATTGTGGGAGTACAAAAATGAAGCAACTCGCAAGGAGATACTGCTTTTGGAAGGGTATTGACCTTGATATTGAAAAGATGGTAAGATCATGTGAAGCTTGTGTACAAATTCAATCAAAACCAGCAAAAGCTCGACTTCACCACTGGGAAGAACCAGCCGAAAACTGGGATAGGATCCACATCGATTATGCAGGCCCTTTTCAGGACCACTTTTTCTTAATTGTCGTTAATGCAAAAAAGTTCAATCTCGCAAAGTTCAGATATTGAAAATGCAACTCGCAATTCAACCGGACAACAATGATTATCAGTATTACATCTTACCAACTACTTCGCAAAATCAAACTGGTCAAGAAGTTCCAACTACTCAACAAACTCCTCAAGAGCCTCAAGGAAATCTTCAAGAAGATCAACAAGATAAAGAAAATCAACAGCAAATCACCCGAAGATCTCAACGGTCCCGTGTTAAACCAACCTATCTAAGAGATTACATCGAAGAATAAAATACTTGATGTAAATATTATTTTCTTATATATTATTTTTAATCTTGAATATTGTTTTTGTAATGAATTAATTAAAGATAAAAACATTCGATCAATTTCAATTAATGACCCAGTGTGCAGTCAGATAGTTGGCAACCCTGGTGATTGTAAAAGATCAATCTTCTACTTGCTTTGAGTTAGTTCGTAAGTTGTTCTAGAAATAAATAGATACTAAAATAATAAACGCGTGCCTTTTCAATTATATCAAAAACGATACGACAGGCTCCGTCTAGAGTAGAGATTTTTAAGGATCTAGAACCTGGACTCCCACTTCCTCCTCAACCAATAACCACACGATGAGGAACTTGGCTCACGGCCGTAAACTACTATACACACAACTATGAAAAGATTGTGCGAGTTTTTGATTCGTTGGACAATGAGGAGGCAGCCTCAATAAAAATATCGCAAGACCTTCTACGTGGCAGCACAATCAAAGCTGATTTAACTTTTATTGCATCAGGTTATGGATTTCTTGAAGCATCAATAACTAAACTAGAAACTTCTGGACTACAACTTGCTGTGCAGATTAATGTGTTAACAGACGCTATGGAAGCAATTAACGTCATAAATGGCCAGGCAGCCGACATTATTTAAAAAAACTTGCTACTGTAATTGAAAAGAACTGTGATTTTGCTTTATTGAAGAATATTTCAAAAAGTTTGCTGGAGTATCCGTCCAAAATGCAGTAACAGAAAAGTATACCATTGGAGAAACGTTAGCTTTCAAATTTGCACCAATTACTTCCGTTGATGTCGAAAAAACTTTCTCGATGTACAAGGGCGTTTTACGATCACACAGACAAAGCTTACTGTTTCAAAATTTGAGCGAAATCTTTGTCATTTATTGCAACAATAATTTAAATTTATTTTGTACTCTTTTATTTTGTATTCTAGTCAGTTTGAATTTTTTATGACACTTTTTGTTATTTTATTTTTGGTTTAGTTTTGGAATTAAATTAAAATATAAATATAATGGAATTTTATTTAATCTGGTTGGTGGTTAATTTTATTTGTTACGTTTGTTCATATTTTCAAATTAAAAAAATAAATATATATTTTTTTATGAACATATTTTGCGTTTTATAAAGCATATTTTTAACGTTTAAAAGTGTTTTTTCAATGCATTTTTTAGGCGCTTAAAACTAATTTTTTAGAGCATATTTTTGGTTGCCCTAGTCATGTTTTATTTGTGTACCTGTGTCATATCTTACAAGAGTGTTTTTTTTCTTCTTTTCTCTATTATTAGGGTGGCTATTAATATTGTTTTCTTTATTTTTATTAATAATGTATCATATATTATAATTTTTTTTCTTATAATTAGTGAAGTAATTTAAATAGAAATAACAATAGGTTTCAGCTAAGTTAATTACAAAATAATTAATAATTATCAAATTATTTTTGTGATATGTACAAGTACGACTTTTTTACTAGAAGTTTACTAAAGAAAGAAATTTGAAAATAAATGTCTTAAGTAAAATTTTAGTACAAAAACTATACTTTGTGCTGACTATAATAGGAGACCTTAATTCTCTTAACTTTAAATAAATTGCAATTTAGTTTTGAATTTTTCCAATCTTGTAATTTTAAATTTTATAAAGGTATAGATTAGAAAAGTTTTTAAATGCGCTAAATTAGCAATTTTTCTACAAGGATCCTTTGAGCAAAAATGGTGCTGACTTTACTGATTATTTTTTTTAGTGTATGAATTTGATTTGAATACCATAAGCATGGTTAGTTGATTTTAAATTCATTTAAGAGCGTTGTGAGCAAGCGCTGTGCCATTGTTTTTATTATGTTAACAATTTTGTAAATAAGTACTGGCAAGTCACTTTTTTGACAATGTTGGGAAAGCGTTCTAAGCCAGTGCTGTACCAGTGCTTTTTTATTTTTACGGTTGTAAATTTTGTAAATCAAGTACTGGCACAGCACTTTGTACAAACGTTGGTAGAGCGTTCTAAGCTAGGGCTGTGCCAGTGCTTTTATTATTTTTACTGTAGTAAATTTTGTTAATTAAGTACTGGCAAAGCACTTTTTACTAACATTGGCAGAGCGTTGTAAATCAGTGCTTTGCCAGAACTTTATTTGTTGGACCATTGGCAAACACTGCTCTGCCAGTGCTTGATTTTTCAGACCATTGGCAATTTCTGGCTGGGTTATTACCTATTGTTCTTAGCAAAATTTGTCCTAAATAGTTAAGATAGCTATTTCTTCAATCTTTCAAAAAAATAAAAAAAATTAAAAAAATTGACAATTTTTTTCAAAATCAAAAACTTTTTATGCCTAATTTTTTTTCTTTCTTTTTTTGTTTTTTTTTGCTCAAAAGAAAGATATGTCTTTTCTTTTAAGAGCTTTTTGGTCGTTTAGTGGGATGCGAGTATGTTATCTATCAAAGTAACAAACTAAATGTTTTGTAACTCAAGACAAAGGTTTTTTAATTTTTAGCATATGCACTATTTTGAATTATATCCTATTTGTGTGTAAGTGTTTCTAAAACCTTAAAAATAAAAATTCTATTGAGAAACTAGACAAATTAACTTTTCCGACGGTATGTAACATACCTAATTAAAATTTCATACACTCGATACTGTAATACCCACAATATGTTAAACCCCCAACATATTTTCTGAGTCTTGTATCTGCTTTTCATTGCGTCTTTTTTTTTGTCAATCCTATAGGTAGTTTTGAGCGCACGTAATATTAATTGTGGTAGAAGTTAACATGTTGTTTATTTTAACACTATGTTGAAAAGGTAAAAACTAACAGGTAGATTATTTTTATTATTAGTAGTAACATTTGGTTAAAATGATCTTAAAAAACTATTTATTGTCATTCTAAAGACATTCGGAAATCAGTTTTTTAGAAACAGCGTTAAAGTTTAGACGTGTGTTATTTACATAATTAATCTTCACAATGTCTACGGCTCCTAAAAAGGCTAAGCTTGAAAATAAAATTCATGGTTCTTTTTGTTTTAATCACTTTAACAACAAGAAACACACATCATCATATATGCGAAATATTTCCGACGGCTTATTAAAAAAATTCCAAAACTGTTGCTAATTTGTGGATCATGCAGGAAAGAGCTCGAAAATTCAAAGAATGAGTCAAAACCAATATCATAATGATGCAGTAGAAGTTCTTGAACAAATAAAAGAGAAATACAAAACGTCACAGAGTAGAGGTGAAAAAATTCAACTTCTCATGCTTGCTCCATCGACATGAAGTTGTGCAAAAATGATGACTGAGTTTTGAACGTCTCAACGAAAAGCAAGAATTGCTAAAAATTTGGTTGCTGAGCATGGGATTCTCACACCCCAAACAAAAAGAAGGAAACACTTTAGAGTGCGAAACTGAAGCTCTAGTAACTCAGTTTTATCAGCGAGATGATATGAGTCGCCTGATGCCAGGGCTGAAAGCCTGGGTGTCTGTACGAATCGATGGCAAGAAAGTTCAAATGCAGAAGAGAATGGTTCTCTGCAACCTGAAAGAGTTATTCGCAACATTTCAATCTGAACTTCAAACTGAAAGATGCACATTGAAAACAATCATTTTAAATGTGGATGATTTTGTGGAAGAAATGTGTACAGGTTTGCTAAATTAGAGAATCCCTGAATTTTTAGTCAAAGAGCATTCTTTAAGGATTTAAAGATACATTTGAAGTCTGGTGAATTCGTTATTTCATATGATTTCGCAGAGAACTATAAATATGTTCTTCAGGATGCCATACAAGCATTCCACTTCAATAACGACCAATCAACTATATTCGCAGTTGTTATTTACTACATGAAAGAGAAAAAACTTTAACACAAAAGTATGGCAATCATATCAGACGATTTAAAACATGATACCGTTGTAGTTTATGAGTACCAGAAGATAATACTAAATTATCTAAAATCTAAATTTACAGTAGAGAAGGTATACTACGTTTCGGACGGAGCTCGTCAACATTTTAAAAACAAAAGTAGCTTCACAAATCTTATAGCTCATGAAAAAGATTTTGGAATGCCGTCTGAGTGGCACTTTCATCCTACTGCTCATGGTAAAGGAGCATGTGATGGTATTAGAGCAAACCTCAAAAGAAATGCACCGAAGTATAGCCTCCAGCGCTCTCATCAAAATCGCATCTTAGATGCGATTGGTTTATTCCTTTGGGCAAAGATCAAAGATTGGGATTGAAAACACTCAAGAGCAGATTCGATTCTGCGGTAACAATCGATGGTACCGCTCAATACCATGCTTTTATACCGCTTGTCGATGGAAGACTCAAGTTGAAAAAGTTTTCAATGCGAGTTCTTTAAAAAGCCAAAAAAAGAAACCAGCAGCGAAATCAACAGCTGCACCTAGTAACGCCAAGAAAGGCGTTTTTATACTACAATAAATTAAGTATAAAAATAGTTATAATATAAATAGATCTAATGTGATTAAGATTAAATTTAAATTTATATATGTGTATATATATTAGGGCGGGTCGATTTAAAAATCGCTCAACGTACAAGGAAAATTTTATTCTAGGAATCAAAATAAGAAACTGCCGAAGGAACCATACCGCTAAAACGAATTTTGATGTCCCAACTTTTGACCCGTAGGGTCAAATTTTGAAAAATCCCTCTTTGACACGTCATTTTCAAAAAATCACATTTCAAAAAATCACCATTTTTAGCACATTACATGAAAAAATCAGCGAAATGGCTGTTTTTTTTTTTGAGGCTATTTTTCTCTTTAGAAATTTATTTAGTCAGAACATAAGTAAATGAAAAAATTAATTTAACTTAGTAATAGAAAAAAAATGAACGTTGTTTTTACAACCATTTTTGCGACCATTTTAACAATTAAGGTATCACTCTGATGCACCGTAACCCTTTTAAAAAATTAAGGTATCACTGTGACACAATTGCAGGTAGTAAAATTGGACTCGATTGGGGCACTCTAAATGTGTCAAAGTGGAATTTCTCAAAATTTGACCCTACGGGTCAAAAGTCGGGACATCAGAATTCTTTTTAGAGGTATGGTTCCTTCGCCAAAGTTTCTTATTTTGATCCCTAGAATACGATTTTCCTTGAACGTTGAGCGATTTTTTTTTTCCTCCATACAAATCGACCCGGCCTAATATGTATATATTCGAGTGTTTTTTTGGTTTTTGATTATGGGATATCATAACTTTTTAGAAGGTTTTTGCGCCAATAAAAATAATGGCGTTTTTATTTTTGAAAAATTCCAACTCCTTCAATTCCCTCTAGGCGGCTAAAATCGCGAATTTTGGGTACCTTACTTTGTGAACAAAAACCGCTAAATATATTTAAAATCTGACTTCACGAATCGATTCTACATGAAAAATTAGGCATATAAGCCCTTTTATAATGTACGGGATAGCCATTAGGGTGGTCGGAAAAAAAATCGATTTTTTTTTATTCTATCATTTTAATTATTTTTTCGTATACACAAACACAATTAAAGAGGATTCTTACTTGAGAAAAATGGTATACTATACTACCCGTTAAAAAGTTATTATTCCTTAAACTTTTATTTTTACATATTTTTTCTTTTGTTTTAAAATTTTTACTACCATGTTTTTTTTTTGTACAATGATAAAAGAACAGCAGACTAAAAAACATCAGCCTTAAGGCAGAATTAGTTTGCACGTTCTGTTCTGTTACGAATCAGCTGTTTTGTTTCTGTTCAATTGAAAGTCTGTATGTGTGGTTAGTTTTCACTTTTCCGTTCAGTTCTGTTGCGGACAAATCTATTGAAAATAGAATTCAACGTTAAGTGACAGCCTAAAGTGCGTATGTATTGGTTTGTTATGAAATCTTTTTCTCAATATTTGAATCAGGGATGATAAAGTTGGTACTATAGTACTTTTTATGGTACTATTTGAACCTCAGATGTACCATGATACTCCTATGACTCATTTAGTACGATTTACAAATGTTTCTATGTATGAATTTCTTGATCCCATTAAAATTCAATAATTATTAATTCGATTTGCAGTCCCATATGAACAATGAATTAATTCGGAACCTAACGCTGTGAATTCAATCACATGATTTCACTGAGTGCGACTGATTACAGATGATTATATTAGAGTTTTATTAATCGATTAAACCAATTATTGAATTCAATCACTAAGGGTTTTAATTATTATTAACTAATTTTGATTTTCAAAAAAGTAAATAATAAAAATCTTATAAAAATGTGAAATCGAATTTGTTTGCTCAAGGATTGAATTCGCAAAAAACTGTGAGAAATGTAATTCAATATAGCAAGATATTAATAGCACATTCAAAAAATATTAAAAATTTGCTGAATTTAAGAAAAATTCTCAAAATTTTAAAAACTTTTTATATCAATATCGGCTAATTTTCTTAGTACGAACTGCTCATTTTTACATAGCTTTATGTACATTTTTCCGAAAAGTTTGGTATTGAAAATGAGCAAAATCGGTCCAGCGGTTCAAAAGTAATGAGTGACAATGTGAAAGTACCTCTAAATTTTCCATACAAATTGGTGTATAATGCACTGTATATTATTAGAATTCATTGTAGTGTCTGGTGTATAAAATAGAACGTCATATTTTTCCACCAGACGCTAAGAGGTGTATAATATTTAAAATTCACCGCAAATTCTTTTTTCTCTACAAAAACTTTTTTTTCACCTCAAAAATGTTTTTCACGATACAATTTATTTTTTTACAACTAAAAAAGTTTTTCACCTCAAAATTTTGTTTTCACCTCTTAACATATTTTTTTTAATATATTTTTGTTGTTTCATTTGTAATTGTTCATTTTGGAGGGTACAAAGATTTGTTTGTTAATTTATATTTAAATTTTTTTTTATACTTTTAATGCCGAAAAAGTACTATTTTATATGCAGGTTGGTACTATTTTAAATTCGCATTTATCATCCCTGATTTGAATGTTTTTGGTTTGAGTTTCGTTTACTTTTTAAAACAGCTGATTCCTCTCACAGAAAAAGTAATTACAAAATATTACCTACAGAACAGAACGACACAGAACGGCAACAGAAAGTAATAACTAATGAGGCCTTTAAATTTCAATCATTTTGTTATTCTTATATTATTTCAATTTTTATTGAATTATTTTTGGAGTTTTAACTATTCGTAATTTTAACATTATTTTGTGAAATGTGTGATCTTAAAAAAATAACTGAAAAAAGAATTAGACGGATTCCAGGCATTATATGTTATTTTAATAAAATTATATAACTAGTTACATTTTTCCCTAAGATATTCGGTCGTGTACCTCCAGAAATATTCAATCAACAATCATTTACACCGAAGAACTTGTTGGTAATATTTCGCGGTTAAACACTTCTGGCGTAGTAAAATATAGAGATAATTTGAATTGTTTAGCTCTATCAGCAGTTTGAAAAAAGGGTAATTAATTAAATTACTATTTATTGTTTCTAATAATCAATTTCATTGTTTTGTTAATAAAAAATGTTTACTTTGTTTTTAATAAATAAAATTTACTTTGCAATAAAAATTACTAAACAAAAAAATGTTGTTGTTACTTGCATAAAAATGTAAGGCTTAATAACTTTTTAACTGGTAGTAATAAAAATAAGTATAGTATAGCATTTTTCTCAGGAAAGAATCCTCGTAAATTGTGTATATTAACGAAAAAAAAAAAAAAAAATTAAGAATAAAAAAATCGATTTTTTCCGACCACTCTAATGGCTATCCGGTGCATTGTAAAAGCGTAAAAAACTGCTTATAAGCCTAATTTTTCATGTAGAATCGATTCGTGAAATCAGATTTTAAATATATTTTGCGGTTTTTGTTCTGCAAAAGATGGTACAAAAAATTCGCCGCCGAGAGGGAATTGAAGGAGTTGGAATTTTTCAAAAATAAAAACGCCATTATTTTTATTTGCGCAAAAACCTTCTAAAAAGTAATGATATCCCAAAATCAAAAAACATAACATAAACATATATGTGCATATATATATATGTATGCGTAGCGCATACTTTAGGGACATGGCCAAAATTGTACCCGAAATATGCGGTGTATCGAAAAAATTGTCCTCATCTTAAACGCTAGATGTATGAATATATATATATATATATATATGTATGCACAGCGCATAGTCTAGAGACATTTATTCGTTCCCCCCGCATAGTTGAGGGACATTTGCTTACTTTGGGGACTGTCCCCAAAGTTTTCGCGCCTTTTCATACATCTAGCGTATTAGATGAGGACAATTTTGTCTATACACCGCATATTTCGGCGACAATTTTGGGCGTGTCCCTAAAGTATGCGCTGTGCATACATATATATATATATATATATATGTATGCACAGCGCATACTCTAGAGACATTAATTCATTCCCCCGCATAGTTTAGGGACATTTGCTTACTTTGGGGACTGTCCCCAAAGTTTTCGCGCCTTTTCATACATCTAGCGTATTAGATGAGGACAATTTTTTCCATACACCGCATATTCCGGCGACAATTTTGGGCGTGTCCCTAAAGTATGCGCTGTGCATACATATATATATATATATATATATGTATGCACAGCGCATACTCTAGAGACATTAATTCATTCCCCCGCATAGTTTAGGGACATTTGCTTACTTTGGGGACTGTCCCCAAAGTTTTCGCGCCTTTTCATACATCTAGCGTATTAGATGAGGACAATTTTTTCCATACACCGCATATTCCGGCGACAATTTTGGGCGTGTCCCTAAACTATGCGCTGTGCATACATATATATATATATATATATATATATATATATATATATATATATATATATATATATATATATATATATATGATGTATGAAAAGGCGCGAAAACTTTGGGGACAGTCCCCAAAGTAAGCAAATGTCCCTAAACTATGCGGGGGAACGAATAAATGTCTCTAGAGTATGCGCTGTGCATACATATACATTAGACTGATTTTTTTATTTTTTTTTCGAAATTTCAAAAAGGTCCGGGCAGAATATAATAAAACTGGGCCTAAAAATACGATTCTGAAGTTTTTGGACAAATCGGACCACGTCATCACGTGCCTCATCGAGGTCAAACTTTCGGAACCCTAGAACAATTCGGCAAAATAAATTACATCTTTTAGACTTGTGATATGACTTTTCTTATTAATTTCCCTACGCTGAGTTCAAAAATGCTAAAATTTTTGAAATCGATAAATAAGTTTTTGAGATATCACGATTTCAATTTCGTTTAAAATCAGGAATTTTTTTTTTTATAATATGAGCGCCATCTTGTGTATCAATTTATTACTCTATAAAGTTATTATAGACAACAGGCAAAAGTATAATTACAATTGAGTGTTGCCAGATAAGTTTTGATTCATGTCCTCAATTAGGAAACCGAAATTCCCGAAATTCCCCAAGAAAATTTCCAAATTCTTTTTTTTTTTTTGCCAATTTATTTTTCTAAATACGATTACGATTAACAATTTTTTAAAACAAAACTTCCGAAAAAAATACTTTTGAGATATTTTGTAAAAGATATACCTTGTGAAACAACTTCTTTGGCTTAAATTTAAAAACAAAAAAACCTTTAAAGTATCTCAGACTTTTGTAAGTTTTTTTTTACAAAATATTTTTTAGTTCAAAAGGAAAAAAAAAAACTTTAAATTAAACTGTAGTATTGAAAACCTTTTTTGTGATATCAATTAATTTTGTCAAATTATTTGCTGGGTGCCTCTAGAAAGTACTTACCAAGTATGAGCTCTTAATATTAATGGGAAAATTATGCTCATCATAGTTTTCCATTTTCAATTTAGTCTCATATAAAAATGGTCATATCTCATCACCAACTAGTTTTCGTATGTCAAATTCAAAAAAAAAAATATTTGATTTTTTTTAGCCACCCTAGTGTATGTTTATAATATTTAATTCAAGTCTACTCAAACTCTTTACGTAAATATTTTAAATTAGCACTTGCAGAATATTGTTGTCTATAGCTTTGTACGACCTATACAAAAAGAAAAAAAAACATAAAAATGTTGTTAAAACATGCAAAATTAGTGATAATTACTTTCATCAAATCTTGCTTTTGCGCCTCATCTTTCGTTATTTTTCCGTGGTACTCTTGAATTAATTTAATTCCTCGTTCCGCGCTGTCATTAACAACATGAATATTTTGCACAATATTTTTTCCTCTTTGAAATTCCTCTAAATCATTCCAACACTGTGGGTGTGAATTAAGGAAAGTTGTGGATATTCCAAATCTCTTAAATACTTTGCTTGTATTTTTTGAAAACAGTTCCTGTAATACAATAGAATAGTCTCTCGAAATGAAGATCGCTAGATTTTCATTCTTCAATGCAAGCTTTTTAGGAATAACTTCATCTTCATCTTCAGAATCCAACGTGTAACTAGACATTTTTGCCACCAACTTCCACTTAGTTTCATTATCTATTCTTTCGTCGAATAAGCAAAGTCCAACACTCTCTTCACTTAAATAGTAGAGATGATTTAACATTTTTGAAATACCCTTTTCAGCAATATTTTTATTTACTCCTTTATATTCTTCCATTTTTCTTAAAAATTGCAAATCATTGAAAGCTGCCTTATCTGCTTTGTCGGAATCAAACCAGAATTTCGCATAGATACTTACAATAAAGCCAGAAACTTCTACAAGACCGTTTATTTCGGTATCAGAAACTTCTGGAAATTGATCCCGAAACATTACAATTTTTAAACAATAAATTGCCTTTGCCATCCATCTAGCATAGTGCAGAGCCCCGGGTTTTTTAAATTTGATACCGCGAGGAGGACTTCCACCAAGATATATAATTACAAGCTCTAAAAATTCTCTGTAGTCATTTCTAGGAAATGACTCTTTGATTTTATTGCATGCGAAGCTTAAAATTTCTTCTACGTCATCGCCTAAAATTTCATTAACTCTAGGTAGAGTTATTCCGGGCAAAAAATCATCCTGATTAATTTGGGGCCAATTTTTTTTGAATTTTTTAAAAACCACAATCTCCGGGCCGGTGGATGCTCCAATGTTAGCCTCTGTAAACACTGCAGCCAAAATAATTTCATAGATATGGTGCCTGCAACCAAAAAATAGTATATCTTTTCCAATTTCCTTCTCCAAAAGCGTACATGCACCTTTAAACCGGCCAGTGTTCGATGAAGTTGTGTCAAATACAAAGGCCTCCGTTTTTTTCAATATATCGCTTTCTTCCAAAGCGTCATAAACAGCAGAAGCAATATCCATTCCAGTCCCAGAAGGAATGTCAGGCATATTTATTATTTGCTCTAAGCCTGGAGCTGTGGCAATAATAGCAAGTCGATCTTCTGTTTTTCCCGTAATTGTTGAAAGGAGCTTGGTATCCCAATGTATGTTTAAGGGCTGATCATTATCTGAAAACTTTTTCATAATTTTATCACTTTGTGATTTTCTGAAAATGGCTCTTTGATGATTTATGGAACTACCGTTTGCATCCAAAAATGCCACAAATAAATGAACAACATCTCGTTGGCTTATTTTAAGCTTATCTAAAACAGCAGCCAGCCTTGGTGTTAAAATTTGTTTTTTTTTTTCTTTTCGGTGTTCTTGTGGAGTGTTTTCAAAGGGTTCATGCTCTACTGTAGCTTCTCCATTTTCAGAACTTGAGCAATCAGATACGTTAAAAGCTGAAAATGAGGAAAAATATTTTTCAAAATTACCACATAAAGATAATATGGCATAATCCATATGAAATCAACGAAAAAAATAAGGCTTTCGGATTTCACCTCTTTAAATTTTACCAAACTTGAAAACAAAGAAGTACCTTGTATTAGTATAATAATTCTCAATTTTTAGCCCTCGCGGTTCGCAAATTATTTTTGAGAAATTTTTCAAAATTTCTCAAAAGTAATTTTAGTATATTGCCTATAACTTTTAAAATCCTTAAGCTATACAAATCCTTGATTTTCATGTTTTTCGGGTAATTTTTTAAAAAGGTACCAAAATCCAATATTTTTACCCGTTTTTACCTATTTTTATCCCCATTAATTTTAAATTTCCAAACTGTTTTATGTTAGTGTATGTTTGGGTGCTTGGAAGAATCTATAACCCAAATTTCGTGTGTCTATGTTCATTTGTTAAGAAAAGTGCCAAAAGTACCCGTTTTTACCCTTTTTTACCCCATAAATTTCCAAAAATCCCATCTTGTTGGATGCCCATCTTGGAAGGGAAACCTGTTGTCCAAATTTTAAGTTTCTACCTTTATTTGTTTAGAAACAAATGTGATTTTCAAAAAAGTACCAAAACCAATATTTATTTCCGGTTTTTTTCCCTTTTTTACCCCCTTAGAGTTTGAATTTCCGAAAAGTACATTACTGGTGCATGTTTGTAAGTTTTGAGAAAGGTATAGCCTAAATTTTTTGTATGTAGGTTCTTTGGTTTAGCAGATACAAAAGGTACCAATTTTACCGATTTTTCCCCTTTTTACCCTCTGAACATTCGAATTTCCAAAAAATTTATAGCCTATAGTTCCTTCTAGGTGATCCTTTATCTGTACCGAAAATTTCAATAAAATCGGTTCAGCCGTTTTGGTGTGATGGCGTAACAAACAAACAGACAGACAGACAATCACTTTTATAATATTATAAGGATTACAATAAAAAGTTTACCTGTCGAAGTTGAGGAAGAATCCAAATTTATATTTTGTTGAGTCTCCATTTGTCCTCTTTCTTCTCCTGTTGTGTCTTTTTCTTGATTTGATTTTCTATTTACTCCCAACATACAGCCAACGCGTCCTTTTAATCTTTGGCTTGCCAAAAACTCTTTGTCCACTTCGTTTTCAATAAGATTCATTGCATTGGCATGAGCAATATCAAATAAGTCATTCAAAGACTCCTTCCATTCATTTCTTTTATTTAAATAAAAATCGGTGTCTCGGGATTTGTTTTTAAGGAAATTCTTCCATTCGTTGTAAAGATTTATTATTTTTTTGGTGGCTTTTATTTCATTTTGAACGGGAATACAGGCCTTTTCCCAAAAAATTATGGATTCACGTACCACTAATTTTGCACTTTGGTGAACATTTAAATTTACATTTCTTATATTAAAAAATAAAACTTTTAAACACTCTCCCTTAGATGGAAGTTTACATCCAACTAATTGGACACTTGGGAAACCAACTAAATATACTTCTTCTCTTAACGAGGCCATTATTTTATATTTAAAACAATAGAAAGCACTTTTCACTAGCAGCTTCGACAAGCGACTAAACTTTGTATGGACTAGTTACAAACAACTGTATTTGTTTTCATACAATTTATGTTATACATCTGGTACTCCTTGACATTTATAATTAAAATTCGTTAAATTTATTTAAATAAGAAAATTCAAACTTTTTGGGTTATATTCCGTTTGAGGTTGTTGTCTACGATAGAATATTTTTTGCCAACAAAAAAACTAGATGTCGCACATGTATAAAACAAGAAATTCGAAATTTTCAGCAAATTTCAAATCGTGATATCTCAAAAACTAATTCAGCGATTTCAAAAATTTTAGCATTTTTGAACTCAGCGTAGGGAAATTAATAAGAAAAGTCATATCACAAGTATAAAAGATGTAATTTATTTTGCCGAATTGTTCTAGGGTTCCGAAACTTTGACCTCGATGAGGCACGTGATGACGTTATCCGATTTGTCCAAAAACTTCAGAATCGTAATTTTAGACCCAGTTTTATTATATTCTGCCCGGACCTTTTTGAAATTACGAAAAAAAACTTTTTTCATACAAACAAAAAATCACTCTAATATACATATATGTATGCACAGCGCATATAGCGTATAAGACGAGGACAATTGGTTCGATACATCGCATACTTAGGGGACAATTTTGGGTGTATATACAGATGTCCCTATAGTATGCGCTGTGCATACATATATATATATGTTGGGACATTTATTCGTTCCCCCGCATTAGTTTACGGACATTTGCTTACTTTGGGGACTGTTCGCAAAGTTTTCATACATTTTCATACATCTAGCGTATAAGATGAGGACAATTGGTTCGATACACCGCATACTTAGGGGACAATTTTGGGTGTGTTCCTAAAGTATGCGCTGTGCATACATAAATATATGTATGCACAGTGCATACTCTAGAGACATTTATCGTTCTCCCGCATAGTTTAGGGACATTTGCTTACTTTGGGGACTGTCCCCAAAGTTTTCGCGCCTTTTCATACATCTAGCGTGTAAGATGAGGACAATTGATTCTATACACCGCATATTTCAGGGACAATTTTGGGCGTGTCCCTAAAGTATGCGCTGTGCATATATATATATATATATACAGTGCCGGACAAAAGTATTCACACAGCAGCAAACTTTATTTTAAATCTTTTATGTTTTTAAAATGAAAGCTTAGCCGTATAAGGTATTTAACAAAATTGTTTATTAACTTATTAATAATTTAAATACAACAAAAAACTAACACTAAGCATGTTGTATTTAAAAAAATAAAAATTAATGCAAAGTACGGTTTTAAGCGGACAAAAGTATTCACACAGTTACAATTTGGAGTTTTAAAAATACATAAATATAAACATATTTGTTTGATATGGCAATACTTTTGGTTAAGGAATGTGGAAAACAACCGTTACAAATATTTTATTTTGTTTTAAGTCCGCCTAAAATAATACTTTGAATTACATATTTAGTTTTTTCTTATAATATAACATACTAAGAATAAGTTTTTTGTTGTATTTTAATAATTTATAAGTTAATAAACAATTTTGTTGAATACCATATCCGGCTAGTGGGTTTCATTTTAAAAATATAAAAGAATAAAAATAAAGTTTGCTGCTGTGTGAATACTTTTGTCCGCCATTGTATGTATGTACAGCGCTTACTTTTGGGACATTTATTCGTTCCCCCGCATAGTTTAGGGACATTTGCTTACTTATCTAGCGTATAAGATGATATATATACATATATATTAGGCCGGGTCGATTTGTATGGAGGCAAAAAAATCGCTCAACGTTCAAGGAAAATCGTATTCTAGGGATCAAAATAAGAAACTTTGCCGAAGGAACCATACCTCTAAAACGAATTCTGATGTCTCTATTTCTTCTCCGGAAGAAATAGAGTATAAATATATTCGATTGGGGCACTCTAAATGGGTCAAAGTAGGATTTTTTAAAATTTCACCCTATGGGTCAAAAGTCGGGACATCAGAATTCGTTTTAGAGGTATGGTTCCTTCGTCAAAGTTTCTTATTTTGATCCCTAGAATACGATTTTCCTTGAAGTTGAGCGATTTTTAAATCGCTCAACTTCAAAAATTGCAATTTATTTTTGAATTTTTCCAATGTTGTATTTTTAAATTTTATAAAGGTATATATTAGAAAATGTTTTTAAATACGATTTGAGTAAATACTTATTATACACTCAAAAAAAGTCGGTAAAGTCAGCATCATTTTGCTGGGAGGATACTATTAGGATAGTTCTAGTGACTTTAATACTACAGAAGAATCTATATCTGATGACTATATTCCGGATGCAAACGTTTCAAATACAAAGTTTATGATATGTATTTAAAAGGCAATATTTTGAATGAAGTTAGCGATTCGTTTAATTATCCAGTATCATCAAAAGAAATTGGAATATTCACAGTTAAAAATATGATTGAAAATAATATTGAAATGAATATAAATATGGTAGAATTAACTACTTAATACTGTAAATAATAAAATATTTGCCATAACTCTTTTAAATAAATAATAGCAATAAAGTAAGTAAAATAAATTTAAAAACACCATTTATTTGTTATTTTTATAAAAAACCTGCTAACTTATTAAAAAACAAGTACATGTATTAAATTTCGTTTTTGTAAACGGTTGTAAATTTAGTAAATCGAGCACTGGCAAAGCACTTTTGGACAGCGTTGTGAACAAGGTTGTGTCACTGTTTTTATTATTTAACGGTTGTAAATTTTGTAGATATTCTAGCCAGTGCTTTTTTATTTTTGCGGTTTTACATTTTGTAAACCAAGTACTGGCAAAACACTTTTTACAAACGTTGACAGAGCGTTCTAAGCCAGGGCTGTGCTAGTGCTTATATTATTCTTACCCAGGTAGAAAAATACAATCTTTAAAACGTTTTAAAAGCATTTTTCATGATGGTAGAAGCGTTTTCAGAACATACCAAATTACAAATTTAAAGCGTTTTGAGAATGTGCAAAATGATAACCCAAATTTACGGTCTGAGGATGGTATTTTATAACGTTCTCAAAACATTGCAAAACAAAATTTTTGAAATGCTTTTTCAATCGTTAAATAAGTATTTGCAGAATATTTTGGCTTACAGTTATTAAGCGTTATGAAAACGACCCAAATGATAACCGCTTTGAGGGTTGTAATTTTCAACATTGTCAAAACGCTCGAAAGACAAATTTGATTGAAAATAGATTGTTTTGAGCAGTTTCTGTACTTAGCAGTCGCCAACCAGCGGCTTGTCTGTGTCAAAATTTTGGATGGTGTTTCAGTTTCAAACTGATGTAATAAAAAATCTGTAGAAAATAAATGTTGTAAAAAAATACTTTTTTCACAAGTTATGTACTTATTACCCTTTAATTCTTCATATACTTGGATTAAACTGAAATTTTCTTTGCCTACACCCTTATTTGGCTTTCCGCATCCACTAAACTGTTGTTGCAACTCGTTTGACATTATAACAGAGAGAACAGCTGCAATCGCAAAAAAAAAAGTATTTCTAAAGTACTATTGGCAAATGTTAGAAAAACGCTTTAACGCAATGGTTTTACATTGGTTTTATTTTATAAACCGTTGTAAATTTTGTACGATAAGAACTTCTTAAGTACTTTTTACAAACGTTGGAAAAACGCTTTGAACCAATGTTTTTACAGTGTTTTTATTTCACAAATATTTGTAAGTTTTGTATAAAAAGTATTCCTAAAATACTTTGTCCGAACGTTCGAATAGCAATCCAAAATAATGTTTTTTAAATGCTTTTTTTCGTATTATTTGCAATTATCGCTTTGGAAACGCTTTTATTTTAGTACCATCAAAAACAAACGTTTTGAAAACTCTTCGTTTTTTGTACCATCCCAAATTTCTACCTGGGTATTGTTGTAAATTTTGTTAATTAAGTACTAGAAAAGCACTTTTTACTAACGTTGGCAGAGCGTTGTACATACGTGCTTTGCCAGCACTTTATTTGTTGGCAAACAGTGATCTGCCCGTGCTTGCTTTTTCAGACCATTGGCAATTTCTGGCTGGGTAGTTTCTTCGAAAATCATTATTTAAAAAAACAATCGAAAAAAAGTTCAAAGTTGTATACAAATTTTGACGGTAATATATTAACACGTCTTTCCAAGAAAAATATTTGAAAACTAGCTTTGTTAGGCCTTCTAAGTGAATGGAACCCCTAAAACTCACTCCAAACAGTATCCAACGGCACGGAAGTAGTTACAAGTTAGCTCGAACACTGATTTATTTTACACTGGATGTCCCATGTTGTCAGTAGTTTAACTAAAGAGTGAGCCCAAATAAACGTTAACAATAATTTTTCTTTATAACTTTTTGCGATTGATTTAAATATTTTTTATTCATCAGACCATGTTTGAAAAATGTGTCATATAATAAAAAATTTTTGATTTGTCAAAATCAGTTCCATAGTTAGTTGACAATAAATAATCAAATGCAAATGTGTGAATAAGTTATTTAAACTTTTAGAAATAATCCAAATAGTGAAATAGTTAAAGTTACACCTATCCAGTCAGTTTGTTTTAAATGTGGTAGTATAGCTTAAAAGGGACCTAACAATTGGCAAAATACCTGAAACTCGTAAAACAAAGAAACCTAGGAACACTTCCAAGGAAAAAAGGGGGGGGGGGGGTGGGTAGATTTTGAGAGCTCACCCAAAGGTTTCTGGCCGATAAGTAGCACGACGCGTGCAATGTTCGAAACATTTTGTGCGAAAAGTTAAAAAAATTATTGGGCTTAGTACATTTAAAGTGCAAAAAGTTCCGGATAGGAATGCTAAGAAGAATTACTAAAGCCGAAAACAAGCAAAACTACTATAAAAGATTTTTTTCAAAAACTAAAAGTTTTTGGCCTAGAATTCTTTGTATTATTGATGAATTAATAAATAAATAAATAAAATGTTGTATTAGGGACGAGAAAAGTTATGTATTTGCCGACTTTTCACAGCTTTCCGGACGAAAGTTTTATGTAGCGGATAGTCTTAGAGACGCCCCGGAATAGTACCAAACAAATAAAACAATCGAAATTTCCAAAAAAAAGGTCTCAAATTTATTTCCTTACAAGTGGACAGAAAATTTCAGTATAAGTGGACAGAAAAATCACAACAGAAATTGCTTATATGAAGAATACCAGAAAAATTAAAAACTTATATTAACCGCTTTACTTTTATACAAGGTGGCGCAAAAATAACCTTCCGATGTTTTTTGGCTGTAATTAAAAAAAAAAAAAATGAAAAACTTTGATTCTTCTTGTGGATTATTTTTATTTGGTATTTTAATTTTTTTTACATCAAGTCGAGAATATGATGTTATGTAAATGGCCGCCGCCACAGTTGATTGTCATTTGAGCGCTTTTTATGGCATTTTCCATCACTTTGGCCAAAACTTCCGGCGATAGGTCCTCACATTCTTGACGAATATTGTCTTTAAGAGCTGCAAGAGTCTGAGGCTTGTTGACATAAACCCGCGACTTCAAAAAGCCCCACAAAAAGAAGTCTGGAGCTGTCAAATCAGGCGATCTTGCTGGCCAGTGCTAATCGCTAAAACGGGAGATAAGGCGCCCGGGAAATGCATCCTTATGCATATCGGTTGTGGCACGTGCAGTGTGTGCTGTTGCACCGTCCTGTTGGAACCACATGTTTTCCAATCCCAATTCATCAAGTTGCGGCAAAAAGAACTCGTTGATCATTGCTCTGTAGCGCTCACCATTCACAGTAACCGTTTGGCCCGCGACGTCTTCGAAGAAAAAATGTCCGATGACTCCTCCAGCGAAAACAGCACACCATACAGTGACTTTGAGCGGGTGTAATGGCTCTTCGTGGGTTACACACGGATTTTCAGTGCCCCAGACGTGTAAATTTTGCTTATTTACGTACCCGCTAAGATGGAAATGGGCCTCATCACTCATGATTATTTTTGATGAAAAATCATCTTCCTCTTGGTGGTGATTAAGGATGGCTTGAGCGTATGTTACACGCGATTGGCGGTCAGCAGCTAACAGCTGATGCACCGTCTGGACTTTGTACGGAAACATCTTCAAATCTTGTACCAAAATTCGCTGTAAAGACCGTCGACTGATACCCATTTGCGTGGCACGTCGTCTGGTCGATGTCGACGTCGCTTCCATGACATCCTCGGCTACAGCAGCAATATTCTCTGCAGAACGGCTACTCCGGGGTCTGCCACGCCTGGCAGCATCTAGTGTGCTGTGCCAGTCTCTTCGAGGCGAGCGGCTAAACGTCGCAGTGTTTCACCAGTAGGCGTTGGACGGCCAGGAAATCTGCGACGAAATTCACGTTGTGCCAAAGTCACCGACCGATTATTGGTAAAATAAATAGTCACCAATATTCCGCGTTCTGGAGCAGTGTAGCGTAACATTGTTTATTAACGTGTATTTCGCATGTGGTTACTACACAAATGTCAAAACAGAACTGACATTAGGGGTCAATCGCAAAATTTATAGCATTTTCTGATAGGAGGATTACTTTTGCGCCACCTTGTATAAGATGATACAGAATATAAATCTGTATAAAATTTTAATCAATAAAATGTTGTATTTTAAACTATCGCTTAACTCAGTCTCTAATAATGTAACTTTTTCTGTGTTAACATTTATTTGAGGGCACACTTGTCTTTAAAACAACTTTTTTTGGAGTTGAAAAAGTATGTATGAGCATGAACCAGATTATTTTGTGCTTCTTAAATTGTTTGTTTTGAATGCTGTTTGTTTGATGTTGTTAAAAATGCGATCCATTTACAAGTACAGTTGAACCTCGATTATCCGGGCCTCTATTAACCGGGCACATCTGTTAACCGGCATGCTGGTGGTTTGATTTATACCTCTATTAACCGTGTTTACCTCTGTTATCCGTGCTATTATTTTTTTTCCTCTATTAACCGTGCAGAACACATATCTATTTGCTTGTTTTTTCTTTTCACCTACATACAAAGAGTTAATATTCGGGAAAAAATAAATAACTTCTATTAACCGTGTTTTCGATTATCCGTGCCGAGTCCGGTCCCGTGCAACCCGGATAATCGAGGTTCAACTGTACTTCACTTTTTTTGCTGAGCGATTTTAAAATTGTTATAATTCCGGTTAAAAATTAATTTATATCTTAGTATATGCACCCTAGTAAAACAAGTCTTATGTGTTTTCATCTTAAAAGATATTGTAACATTTGATTATATATGGTGATATGCATATCCATTTATTATTATATATTTCTTATGTGATAACATATATAACGATATATTGTTAAATATTAAATATTTAGCATATATAATAATATAGATATATTGTCATATATAATAATACATTCTCATATATAACACAATATGTAATCATATATGGTAACTTATAAGCTATATAATTTAAGATATAATAATATATGCTGTCTTCTAAAAAAATATTTTTGTGTGTTATATAATATATGCTTATATATTATATGGGGCCATATGAATAATGCAATTCAAGATAGAAGATTACCATTTTTTTTAAGATATGATTATATATGGTCCAACGTTATTAATATATTCCATGCGTATAAGACATAATTATATATAGCAATATATAACCCCATATTTAATTATATATGCGCAGATGTCCAAATTATTTTTTTTATATTTTTTATTAAAAATATATGTCATAGGATATAAGTAAAAAAAATCTGGAAAAAATTTATCAGAGATAGACACTCCAAAGTTTTAGCTTTCATTGTGCCAAAAAGACGCTTAATGCAAAACCCATACCTTTTGTACCGAAATACGCAAATCCTCCAAACGTTCCAAAAGTACCTTCAATTGAGGACTTTTGGGGTCTTTTATGCCAAAAAGTGTATGAAAATGGTTGGGAAGCTAAATGCACTGAAGAATTGAAGAAAAAATAAAAAGCATTGTTAAAAAAAAAATGACATGAACGTCTTCTAAAGCATGATTGGAGGTATCTAGCATAAAATACGCCAAATAGAAGATCGCGGTTCGTTGGCTCTCTACAAAAAGTGAATTAATAATTTATAGTGTCCGATTAAACTCATTTTTTTAATAAAAAAAATATAAATTGTTTTTTTAGATCAATAAATTTAAAAAAAAATTATTAAACATAAACAAAAATAAAAATTCATAGGTATAATTTTTTAAAAATTCATATTTGGAAAATAGTTGCACTATTTTAAGTAAAAAAGAAGAATAAAATATTTGTACTATATTTTATAGTCAAAGAAAAATAGTTGATCGATTTTTAAGTTGATATAAAAAAAAAACCTTAACTTTAATATTTAAAATTAAAAAGTTTGATATTGTAATGGCAGAAAAGCAATTTTTTCGCATTCACACCATGTAAATAAAAAAAAAATAAAATAAATAATAAGCTGTTCGCTAGCTACACTAGTTGGTGGGGCTAATAAATATTTTATTGCTACAGCTTTTTAAATTTGTAAATGGACTTGAATTCCAATACTCAAATATATTTATATTTCTGGGACTTAAGGCTCCGTAATAAACATTTTAATTTCTTTTTCAATAACATTTTCATTTGGTTCTGATACCTCTAAGTCTGGTTCATGATGCAGAACCAGACTTAGAAGTATCAGAACCAAATGAAAATTTTATTGAAAAAGAAATCTATCTATCTGTCTATTCCAAATTGATGATTAGATTAGATTATAGTGGCACTATGCACTGCGACCAGAAATTGGTATTTTGTGCTGCCAGCGAATACACCCTATAGGTTCAGGCTCCCTACGAAGCCAATTATCCTACCAGGTGAACAGTTCCAAACGTCCGATGGCGTCACTATTCGATCACCAAAATAACGCACCCTCCTGTCGGAGAGCCTCGGACATTTGCAGAGAACATGCTCAGAGGTCTCGGGTTCCAATTCACAAAACCTGCACGTATCCGTAGAGGATCGTCCCATCTTGTACAATTGATACCTAAGGCCACAGTGTCCTGTGAGGTAACCCGTTACGGTCCTTAGTTCGCCCCTCGTCATAGACAAGAGTTTCCGCGACCTCTCCCCAGAGGGAGATATAAACAGTCTCGCCTGTCGCTGCCCAGGCGATCTGGCCCAATAGGCCCCAAACTCCGACTCCCTCCATCTTCTGAGCTTCTCTCTGACATACCCATTGGGTACGCCACAGAAGGGTTCCGGGCCAATGAATTGTCGACGAGCTCCGCAGTTGGCTAAACAGTCAGCCCGTTCGTTGCCCTCATGCCCCTCATGGCCTGGAACCCAGCCCAGTGTCAAGGAGTTGTTAAGTCCTAGACGATTTAGAGAGTCGATACATTCCTTAACCAGACCAGACGACACATCTTGAGCCCTCAAGGCACCAAGTGCCGCTTGGCTGTCAGATAGAATGTAGATCGTGGCCCCCCGTGTCCTCCTCCGCAGACACTCTTCCACACAGATACAGATAGCGAAGACCTCAGCCTGAAAAACGGAGGGATATTTGCCCATGGGCAGAGCACGCTGAAATCCGGGTCCGACGACACCCGCCCCCGTATCCATGTTCGACTGTTTCGAGCCATCCGTGAACCAGACCTGTGCACCAACCTCCGGTACCCAAGATCCATTCAACCACATGCACCTGTCGAAAATCACAACAACAAAGTGCCTAACAAATACTTGCACAGGCAGTATCTTGTCACTGACCCTAATAACCGGGTCATCAGCGAACATTTTCGCAATCTCAAGATGCCCCTTCAGATCCCCACTCCTCATGCTGCCAATCTCCCGCAGCCTTAGGGATCCCATGCACGCGTTCTCCTTTACAGAAATATGCAAAGGAGGAATACCCAGCATGACTCCAATGGCATCAGTCGGACATGATTTTGAGGCACCAGTGATACCAATACATGCCAGTCGATAAATCCTCTTAAGAGTCATCTGAGCCCCGAGTTGTTCAACCTTTGTCCACCACGCCAAAGAGGCGTATGTGACCATCGGTTTCACAATGGTGTTAAAAGACCAGTAGACCATTTGAGGTCTAAGGCCCCAGGTCTTGCCAAAGAGCCTCTGGCAGGCAAACATTGCCCTAGTGGCCCTTTTAGAGATCATATCAAGGTGCTCATTCCAATTCAGAGACCTATCCAATATAACCCCCAAGTACTTAACGCTATCAGAGAAGCAGATCCTCGTCCCCTGAAGCGATGGCTCAGTGAGACATAACTTACGTCTCCTAGTAAAGGGCACCAGGATGGTTTCCGAGGGATTTATAGTCAATCCCTTCTCCTGGCACCACTTTAAGGTAAAGTTCAGAGCCTGTTGCATGCGCTCAGAAATTGTCCCGTCATCCCAGCCTGTGACAGAAATAACAAGATCGTCAGCATATCCGTAGGTTCTGAAACCCAGGTCATTAAGCTGCTCAAGCAGCTCATCAATGACCAGAGTCCACAGCAGAGGCGATAGCACACCACCCTGAGGACAGCCCCTAGTCGCCCCTATGGTCCTAGAAGTGTTCCCGATGCCGAATGTAATGACTCTAGAGGTCAACATCTCCAGAGTCCAACTAACGATAACACTGGGGATGTCTTTCCTCAACATCGCAGTCCTAATCGCATCGTAGGACGTGTTGTCAAAAGCGCCCTGAATATCAACGAAAGCACATAAGGCTATTTGCTTCGCCTCCAATGCCTTTTCGATCATAGTGACAACTTGATGGACAGCCGTCTCAGTGGATTTTCCCTGCTGATACGCAAATTGGTACCTATGAATGGGTTTGCGCAGCAGGTACACATCCCTGATATAGTGGTCCAAGACTTTCTCCATGGTCTTAAGGAGAAAAGAACTAAGATTTATTGGTCTATAAGATTTGGGCAAATGTTCCGCTTTGCGCCCAGCCTTCGGTATGAATACTACCTTAACTTCGTTCCAAGCCAATGGAACGTGACCAAATAACAAACTCGACTTAACAATCCTGGTCAGTTGCGGGAGTATAAGATCCATGCTCCTCTGCAGCAGACACGGATACACCCCATCTGGTCCAGGAGATTTAAACGACTAAAATTTTCTCACTGCCCATGAGATCCTTCCCTCCTGAAACACCCTGTTCGCAAGTCGTATGTCCCTACCAGATAGGATAGGAGTCCTAGGAATCCTAGGTAGCCTCTCAGGTGACACACAATCCGGAAAGTGTGTATTCAGTAAGAGTTCACAGGTCTCCTCGGGCGATTCAGTATAGGACCCGTCCGGTCTCTTCAGGGTACTAAGTCCGTTCGTATGATCTTGTGAAAGAGCCTTCTGAAGCCTAACCGCTTCGGGGAGATCTGAGATCTTCTCGCAGTAGCTACGCCACGTTGCACTCTTAGATCTACGGAGTTCCTTATTGTACCCAGTTAGAGCCGCCTTGTAGGCCACCCAGTTGCCTGTCTCCTTGGCCCTATTGAATAGTCTTCTCGCCTCGGTTCTGAGTTTCCCAAGTTTGTCGTTCCACCATGGAACATCACGCTTGGGTTTCCTTGCCCCCATTGGGCAGCTCAACTCATAGGCGGAAATTAGATTACACTGAATATCAGCCGCCTCCTGATCGATTTGTGTCGTGCTCAAAATAAGCGGAAGGACTGGATAGTACCCAATGAACCCGCAATGTTGAAGACCAGGTGTTGGTGGTCCGACATTGAAACTTCCTTCTAATTGCCACATCTGAAGCCGCTTTGGCATGGTGAAGGTTCACCTGTAAGCACTTAATGTGCTGTTTTGCCTTACTTTTTGAGGCCATTATTTGCGAGCTTGTTTTTTGGCGCGCTTCGCCACTTTACTTCCTCGATTGCTGTTCAGCAGAGCTGCTTCTTCTGCTGAGTGCCTCTCCCACTTTCTAGGCCTGTTGCTTGTATGGGCCGTGGAAGCCTTGTTTTTGGCCCTCTGGCTATTTTGCCCGCTAGAAATTGACCTTGGCACATGCTTCGAGCAGCTTGGTTTATCGTCTGAGGTAATTGGCTTTGAAGCACTCTTATCAGACTTAGCCGAAGTTGCTGAAGCAGATGCATTGGTCGTTTCGAGTTTCTTGCGCTCGACCACATTAGGTTGACGGGTGGGTCTTACCAGCGCCGTTCCAAACTCGAATTTCACCCGATAGTTCTTTTGTTTGAGTACATCGGCAGATATTGGATCGATCGAAAGAGTGATCTCGACTACACCACCCTTCACGACACTATTCAATACCTTCCAGTACTCAACCGAAAGATCACGGTTCTGGGCTTCAACCAGTCCAAGTATGAAGTTACTTGATTTATCCTCCTTGTCCGGGAAGTATCCCACGAACACTTGGGCCCTCGGCACTTCATCCTCAGCTACGACTTTGAGAACAGCACCTTCCCATGGCTTTATTTCGGGGACATGCGTCTCCATCCACTGTACCGTCTCTTTGTCGTCGCATACAAAATTGATCCATCCTGGTTTGAAGGAGCAGTTGGAAAAACTGGGCTTCAGGGGCCCCTTCTTGAGCTCAACAATTTTATACAGGATGGACCTTTTGATGGAGTGTAGCTGCTCGTCAGACCATCTCGTTGCCGGAAAATCAGGCGGTATAACACCAATTTTTAGGGCGGCAACGACATCCTTGTATGAGGGGACCATTGTTTTTGGCGGTTTTGCCGGCACGGTTATGGCTGGTTACACCAGTTTGCCACTGTCCACCTTAAGGGGCGTGCCATCCGCAGCTGCTCCAGCGGTCCTCTTTGCAGGCTGTTTCGTTGCAGGTGGCGTTGATCCATCGGATCGCACTCTCTTACGAACACCTGTCAGTGCCTTAACTTCTTTTCGAGTCTCTCGCATCGGTTTTTGGCATAGTATGCGAGCCGTCTCGATGTCAATACCATCTTCCAAGTATTGCTTCATGCGTTTTCGAGCCGCACCAGTTAGTTTGGCTCGATTGTTTGTCGATTGCTTCGACACAGCACTTTCAGCAGTTACGGCTTCATAGGCTGCGAGTTTAATAGTGCATCCTCATCGTCCGTTGGGATGGTGGAGTCATCAGCAACAGGTGGACCTGAAGTCGCAATAGCCTGCTCCACAACATCCATATTTTCTGCAGGTTCGGACAACAATGTGTCCATTGGCTGCACTTTATTTTTGTCTTTAGCACATTCCAGGCCCTGAGGCACACTGTTTGGTTTAGATAGATCTGCTTCGATCTCTTCTTGCTTTTTATTATTTAGTTCATGAATTTTCTCCATCTAAAATAAATATAAAGTAAATAGGGATTAAAAAGAACGCTCGGTAACAGAGCCCTGTGCTACCAGCGGGTTAGTACAACCAGGGTCCTGGAGGCCTCCGTTCAAAAACACACTCACGTAGTGCTACACATCCCATGGGCACGGGTCGGATGACACCCGGGATTACGGGCTTTTATCGAGTTATGCCACTCTAGAGCCGCCATGTTCTGCGAAAGTAGGGGCAACCTCTAACCGGTTGTGGCTCTTCACCACGCATGGTCGGTCTCGATCCTTGAATTAAGCTAAGGCATTATCGATAGATTTGCTGTATTCGCATTCAAGGACCCTGTGGCTCACACTCACTAACCAACCAGTGAGCAGGCACCACTCCAACGCCCCCAAAATTGATGAACCTTTTATTCTCTTTTTACAATTACTTACCACTCGAAACTAATTGCAAAATATAAAATTAAACGGTTGTTTAAATTATATTGCATTAAATTTGATTATTTACTTATAATTCTTGTAGGTATATTTCTGGAAATTTTTTTTAAACTGTTTCGGCTTTTTGAAATTTTTTCACGCACATACATTGATATTTAAATATCGTTGTTTTTTTTTTGGTATTCTATCGTATTCAACGTAATATTTTTTATGTAGTTTTTTTTTTGTAAATTCTGAAAAGTAAATATAACCACAGTTGTTATATATTTGTGGTTTTCAGTTAAATAATCATAAAAAGTTCGGTAGTTCGGCCAAAATTTGGCCGATCACCGAACTTGGCCGAACTTCACTTTTTGGCCGTCTGGTTCTGCATCATGTCTACCCCAAATTGATGAACCTTTTATTCTCTTTTTACAATTACTTACCACTCGAAATTAATTGCAAAATATAATATTAAACGGTTGTTTAAATTATATCGCATTAAATTTGATTATTTACTTATAAGTCTTGTAGGTATATTTCTGGAAATTTTTTTTTAAACTGTTTTGGCTTTTTGAAATTTTTTCACACACATACATTGATATTTAAATATCGTTGTTTTTTTTTTTGTATTCTATCGTATTCAACGTAGTATTTTTTATGTAGTTTTTTTTTTGTAAATTCTGAAAAGTAAATATAACCACAGTTGTTATATATTTGTGATTTTCATTAAATAATCATAAAAAGTTCGGTAATTCGGCCAAATTCGGCCAAAATTTGGCCGAACACCGAACTTGGCCGAACTCCGAAGCCGAATACTCGGTCGGACAATAATAACTTATAGTCTATACTGTGTTATAAATAAAAATACTTAAAAAAATAGTTTTTTAATTACAAGCGTTTTAAAATTGACCATTTACTAAATTGGCATAGGTTATTTGAATGGAGTTATCCAATTTTTTTTTGTAACATCTTATTAAATAAATTTTATTTGAAAATCTTTTGCTTTTTTTTAATAAAAGAGAAACAACACTCAGAAAAGCTTCAATAAGTTCGCAAACTCTCCATCAGGTGGCGAGCAACAAATGTTTTAGGACTTGTCACCTAGCGCAATTACATTGCTGATATGATTGAAGCCCTTCATCTTTACTCACTATCCAGTTTCAAAAGAAAGCAACACATTAATAAATAGGAAGAAGTTCCTGAGGGTTGTTTCTCTTAAAAAAAACATACTGTCTCATATAATAATATCAAACAAAATCAATAATATTATCAATATCACATAAAACTTTTTAATCGGGTATATGGAGAAAAATATTGTCTGTTTTTTTGTATTGGTTGAAAAGTTAAAGTCTGAAAAATTCGTATTCATTGGGGTACAAATCAACCCAGTGTGAGGTGCGTGTTATAAAAATAGGTGTGTGGACGGAAGGATACATTTGCTAGACTTACAATGTTTACAAGACATACTGCATAATTATTGTTGTTGAATGCTCACTCAAATGTTACATGTTCTTTTGTGTCTTTATTATTTCAGAGCCAGAAATTAATCAAATTTTGGGTGTTTTCCTTGAGAATCTTATTCAGCATAGAAAACAAAATCTTTTACAGCCTTGTTTAATGGCAACAGTTAATTCAGTTCTTTCGGCTCCATATGATAGTCCGCTACACGATATACGACCAGAGACAATAACGCGTTTTATTATAGATGCCACGCGTCCAGATGCTGTCGCCGGTAATAGTTGTGAAAATTCCCATAATAAGTTGGCTTCGGTGTTTTTAAATGAAATGGTCAATAACTCCAACAACAAAGAACTTTGTAAACTTTTAGCAAAAGAACTAATAACTTTGGAAGTCAATGTTATGCAACAAGAGGAGCTTAAGAAGGACATGAAGGAATTGGCAGATAAATTAATACTGGTATGTAAAAGCGTTCGTTCATTTATTGTAAAAAGTTATTTTTATTTATCGTATGGCATTGGTTTAAAACAAATTACATAAATATTAATATTTAGGAAGAAATTTAAAAGGAGAAATAAAACAAATTCTAGTGATAAGTATCCGATATTGATGTCAATATTTTTTAGCCATTCGATGGCAGCAGGACTAGCGTTGTTAAGTTCAGATAATTCGCCAATAAATTTTCGATGAGGGCATTCTTTTATAATGTGGTGAATGGTTTGCACAGTATCGCTGCAATCACACAGTGGGGAGACTGCTGAGTCCCATTTGTGAAGGGTAGCTGCGCATCTTCCAGTGTTTGTTCTAATACGGTTAAGCCTAACCCATAGGAGCCTTGGTAGTTCTGACCCTGGTGGCATGCAGGTTAGATCTTCGTTTTCATGGCGTCATCATACGAGGATAGATTCCAATTGTCGGTCCAAATGCTTTGTGGGTCGTAGTTGTTTTCTGTGAGCGTTTCGGCAAGCTTTAATGGTGGGTTTCTAGATTGGAGACGATCGTCATGGGCGGTTCCCATATATTGATGTACTTTAAGGCTATGATTAGCCATTATTTTACGTTGTTCACGTACTAGAGCATTTTGGCGTCTTATATTTGGCGGTTGTATATTACTAAGAACAGGTAGAAATCTTAATGGAGTTGAAGACATTGTACCTGTTATTAATCGCATTGATGCGTTGAGTTGGACATCTAGTTTGTTGACGTGTGGACTGTTGAGCCAGACCGGTGCGCAATATTCTGCAGCGGAATATACTAATCCAAGCGAAGCTGAGCGCAGTGTTTTTGCCGAAGCTCCCCAGGTAGTTGAGGCAAGTTTTTGGATTATATTGTTTCGCGTTTTTACTTTGTTGGCAGTATTTTCTATGTGTTTCCTAAATGAGAGTGTTCTGTCAAGGGTGACACCTAGGTATTTTGGAGTCGGATTATGGGGTAGTGTAGTGTTACCAAAACGTACATATAATTCTAGGTTAGATTGATTGTTGTTCAGATGAAAGCATGAAACTTCAGTTTTATTTAAACTGGGGCAAAGTCTCCATTTTTTAAAATAGGTTGAAAGTGACATAAGGTCCTTTGTAAGAACAGATTCTGCATCTTCGACTAGAGAGCGTTGAGTGGTTATAGCAATGTCATCGGCATATATAAACTTTCTTGAATATGTTAATGGGAGATCATGTGTGTAAAGATTAAATAGCAGTGGAGCCAGTACTGATCCTTGAGGGAGACCATTGTTGAGTTTACATTTTCTGCTTTGTTTGTTTCCGAGATATACTATGAAAGGGCGTTCACTCAACATGTTGTTTAGAAGCGTGGCTGTTCGGATGCAAGGTATTGCTTTTAAAAACTTATAGATCATTCCGTCCTTCCACACCGTATCGTATGCAGCCTTTAGATCTACAAAAGCGGCAGCAGTCTTGAGTTTCTGTTGAAAGCCTGACTCAATGTACGTTGTTAGGGATAGGACCTGGTCCGCGCAGCTGCGGCCCGATCAGAACCCTGCTTGTTCTGCAGGGATTATATTATTAATGGTGGGTTCAATTCTATTGTAAATAAGCCTCTCTGGACGGTAACTTTCAGGTTGTTCTTTTGGCTTGCCTGGTTTAAGAAGAGCGAGTATTTTAGATCTTTTTAGATCCGTAGGGATTTGGCCTGTAAGCATGATGTTGGAATAGAATAGTGTCAGCCACTTTCGAAAGTTCTTCCCACTATTTATGAAAAATTCAGGAAATAAACCATCAGCTCCTGCTGCTTTACCAGGTTTAATTTGCGTTATTGCATAATAAATTTCCTTTTCTTCAAAAGGTCCTGAGAAGTGTCGTAAAATATGCGATTGACGTTTTAGTTGTTTGAGTTTCTTCTTTATATTAATTGTGTGTTTTTTATCTGATACGATTTTTGAGGTTTGTTTAATATTTAGGGCAATGCTGTCTGGGTGTATAGACGTTTTGGAATTTGCTATAGGAGAAATTCGTATTTTCAACCGTTTTTTGCCATTTTGTCATGCGGGCGTTATCTAATGATTTGAGAAGTTCATCTGCAATTGACTCATCCTGCGTGCCTAGATATTCTTCATGGAGAGCTTCTGTTTCCTCGGACCAACCTGGGACGTATTGTTTTCGGTACCCTCTGGGAATATGTTTTTTCGCAGTAGCAATTACCATTTTTACCATTCTAAGATAGTTTTTTGGGTTTGGGTTTATCCTCCTTATGTTTGAGTCGAGATCACGAGCAAATAATTTCCAAGAAGCTTTGCAGAAGTTCCATCGTGGTTTAGGAACTGATTCGACTAAGGGAATTTGGATTCCAGTTTCTAGGAATACTGGACGATGTTGGCTGTTTGGGAAGCGTTCGAGTACTTTACGGTAAATTGGAATGGAAGTGTGGTCATCTTTAAGACTTACAAAGGTCAGATCGGGGTTATATCCTCTTCGCCAGCGGCCGGAGTGGAAAGTAGCCGCATCTTTAGCGTCATAAACAAGATGTTTGTTATTGACCTCTGCCCATTCCACTAACATATTGCCACTTACGTCATCGGCTGGGTACCTCCATGAGGTATGTTGACTGTTGAAATCACCAGTATACAAAGAGGGAGAAGGCAGTGTAGGAAGAACTGTGTCAGGCCATACAATATTTGTAGGTTTGTAAACGTTTACAATGTGTAAATTGTTATGATTATTAAAGTCCTCTTCAGTAGAAATATGTGTTTCTTGTATAACTACGACATCAATACCTTCGTTATTTAGAAGACGGGCAAGGTACTCGCATTTTGATTTGCTCATACCTTCAATGTTAAGCTGTAATAATCGGATCGAGGGGCCGATTTTCTTTGTCAAGAAGCTCTTAGAAGAGCTGGTACGATTTATTTAAGGCTGCATTATATATTTGTTCAGTGTTGTAATTTGTTGGTTCGTTTTATATATTTATATTAATTTGTACTAATTTGTTTTAAAATTCACCAGGAGATCAGGATAATATTCTGATAGTTTGGCAGCCAGATGTTATAGATCAGTTAGCGTTACCCAGGGTGCATCTGCAAACAGTTAGTTTACGGAGGAGATCTATGTTACACCCTATCACTAGCCCCATTTTCATAATGAGTAAGTTTAACTGCCCTGCCGGCAAAGGGACACGCAGGATATGTCCCAATCTGGCGGTGACACGTCCGGGATCAAACTTTTTATATGAAAGGAACATATCACTTTAACATGGCGTTGTCATTGAAGGTGACGTATTTCCACATTACGGGCACCTGGTACGTGTTAGGTGATATGTCTAAAAATAAATCGTTTGTGTGGATGTTTTAATTCAAACGGAAAACAAAACAAACAATACAACAACATCAAAATTTAAAGCAAAAAAACACACTACAACAACAAAATATAGTTGAAGTGCAGTGCTGCCTGTAAATACAAAACTTTTGGTTGTTAATTTAAAATTTGTTCGAAATTTGAAACGTAAATACAAATACTTTTCAAAAAATACTAGTTTTAGCTGTAGTATAAATCTTTTATAGAAAATAGATTAAATAAATACTAAAAATAACTAAAAAAATGCAGTTATTTTTAACTGTTAAAAAAACTGACAAATGAGTAAAAACTGACAATTTCGTAAAAATATTTGTCAAATTTTTTACTAAAAACATTTTGAAACAACTAACCAAATTAGTATTCGCATTAAAAAGAACTAAAAAAAAATTAAAAATTTCACATTTTATAATGATTTTTTTGTCTACTAATATTTAGTAAATATTTTTGCTGAGTTTAGCAGATTATTTTGTTACTTTCAATTAACTAAAATTTAGAACAAATATAACTATTTGTAAACTCAAAAGATTTTTTTTTTTTGCTATTCTTATATTACTAATATTTAGTAACAAATCTGCTAATTTTAGCAGTTTTTTCTGCAAGGTCAATTTTAACCAATTTTTAGTAGCTTTTTTGCTATTTCTAAATCCAGTTCCATATACAATTTCAAATTTATTTTAATTTGAAATCAATTACATTCCATTTATTATTGGAAAATATTGTATTCTTGGGGAAACTATTATAAAAAACTTGTGTGGAGTGTTACGTTATTTATTTGGTTTTTGTTAGAAAAACAATTTACATATAAAGTCCACTTTAATTTATTTAAAACAAGCGGAAATCCATTTTCCCAATATCTGTCGCATATTCTTACTTCATATAAACATTTTATAATAAAGGTTGAAATAACCAAAATTGAACAATTTTTTTTTAATCGGTGTTTTCTACAAAACTACTTGACTAATAAATATTAAAATTTATGATTTCAGTAGGCTATTATCTTCTTATTTTATTTCAATAAAAAAGATTTTTGAAATTTATGGTTTCAAAAATGGTAAAAGTGTTTCCATACGTTTGATAGCCAAAAATTTTAAATAAATATATTCCACGGTAAGAAAAGTTATTAAAATCTTTAATGAACGGTTGTCGATTGAAAGAAAGAGTGGAAGTGGTGGTGAGCAATGTCAAAGTGATCTAAAAGCAGCGGAAAAGGCAATAGAAGCTTTTAAAAAGGAACTTAACATTTCAACTCGAGCAGTCGCGTGTAAAATCAACAAATCGCAAAATTTTGTTCAGAATGTCGAAAAGCGTAATGGACTCAAGTGTTTTTTTTTATCAGCAAAAACACGCCTTTACGAAAACCAACTCACAAAATATAATTGCGTGATAATGGATGATGAAACATATTGCTTTGCAAACTTCCAGAGCATTGCAGGACAAGACTTTTATACAGCATGTAGTCGTCGTGGTGATGCTCCAGATTTATGTAAACAGAAAATTAAGTCCAAATTTTCAAAAAAAAGTACCTGGTTTGGCACGCAATTTGTTCTTGTGGGTGAAAATGAAGTCCTTTACAACTGGTACAATAAATTAGGAAATTTATAGAAATTTGTTACCATTGGTAAGATCTCACACTAGAAAAGCGTTATTTTGGCCACACCTAGCCAGTTGTCACTATGTAAGAGACACAAATGAATGGTATAACAAAAACAAAATCGACTTTGTACAAAAAAAAAAAAACAATACACCACATTGTCAAGAACTACGTCAAATAGTAGAATATTGATCAATTATAAAAGGAACTTTAAATAAAACAGGAATGTTGAAAAGTTTATTTTTGTTGACCTGTGTTGTAACTTGTGATTAGGATTTTTTCGGCTTAAGGTCATGAATCAATATTAAAATTATTAAATAAAAACACAAGTATTTAAATTTTGAATTCTAATTTTTAGATGTTTATTTCCGATATTTCGGTTAACGTCGTTAACCATAATCATGGAATTTAAAAATTAAAAAACGCTATTTGCGCTGAGTTGTAACCACTTCTTGTCTGCTTTGCGAGTTTATGTCAACTATGACAATCTCAACTGTAGAAGATTCAAATCTAAATTGAATTTGGCAGCCAGAAAAGTGGATGAAAGTCTCGTACAAAAGCTGATGGAACGAATTCGAAAAAAGTGCGATCTTTTGCTTACCAATCGACTTTTAATTATATTTTTTTTTTACATTTTGGTAGTTACTATAGATATATATAATAAAATAAAAACTTCAAAAGCTATCTTTGATATTTTTTTATTTAGAAAATAAAGTGCTTCGATTTTGGTTATTTCAACCTTTATTGCTTAATAAAAAACAAATAATAGTTTTTTATTTAATCGGACCTCAGAGCCAATCAACAAAAACCAAAACTTAAATTAAATTAAAACACTGTGGACGAATTAATAAGATCCCACGTGGAAATGATTATATATTGGTGTCATATATGTTCATAATCGATAATTGAGGGTATACGGCCATATATGGCTCATCCTAGACCATATATTTTAGGTCATATATGTCATATTTTGAATATTTTTCATATATTTTATTATGTTTGTCTCTGAGGTCCGATTAAATAAAAAAAAATCCTATTTTATTGCTTATTGAAAATCATTTCTTAGTTTTTTATTTAATCAGATCTCAGAGCCAATCAACAAAAATTATATAAATATATGAAAAATATTCAAAATATTAAAATTTGAAAATATATGACCTAAAATATTCCTTACGAAAAATTATGGCTGTTACTCCTCCCTTTATTGGATTTTTTAGGTTGTAACATTTCGGAACTTGATGTAGCAAAACCATTAAAATCTTATTACAAATAGAAAAAAATAATTTCTTCTAACTTTTTCTTTTTGTTTTGACAGAAATTTCAAAAATTTTATATTGTTTTAGAAAAAGAACAAATAATAAAGAAAATTTAAAAACCCAAAATGATAAGTGTTTTTATTAAGATTTTCAAATACACCATTCCATGCACAACACAAAAACTTATTGGTTAAGAAACCCGCGTAATAACAAAAAATAGGTCCAGTTGTATGTGTATGATATCATGTGTAATCATCAATTTGTCTTTTAAATAAAATGTAAAATAGTAGAAAATTACAACACTATTTTAAATATGCATACATAAAACATAATTTAAAACAAAAATTTAATGTTTTTAATAGCGAGTCTATTTTAAGTCATAAGACTTTTTAAAAATAAAATAAGGTTTAGATTCTGCGACTTAAAAATATGACCTTAAATAACTTTAACAATAAATAATTGTTTATTTCAATGATAGTCAATGATACGCGAACATTTTTAACTTTCGATTTTTGTCAATTATTGTTGCGATTATTGTAGAAATAAAGAGCTGTGATTTGAAATAGGAACACTAGCATGCAACAAATTTAAAGTTAAAATAACACATAAGTCTTAGCCAATAATTATCAGTAATATTTTTATATTATTGTAGAACAACAACTTTTCATTTTACGTTATCAACATTAAAAAAATTATTTAAAATCTCGTATTCGAGTGTTAATTGAAATAGGGATAACAAGTAATTGTACAAAATTATACAAATTTCTACCATTTTATCATTATATTTAATATATACATTTATTTCTGTAATCATAATTAAGCCAAGTTTGGAACCTAGAGTCAAAAATGTGTGGAATATAAGAAATCGCAAAAATTTCGAAATAAAAAGAATTTTTTTCATTTTTATTTATGCCAAGCTAATTTGTTGGAATTTTTCATCAATTCTAAGATAATAAAAGCAGACATTACCACTTTTAAATGCGTAGAAAGCTGGCTTGCTTTCGAAAATCTAAAATTTTTTAGAAATTTTTAAAATCATGCCTAGTTTGATTTTGTTTATTGGTATTTTACAATCCATATCCTGAATTTCTGTAAATCGTACTTTAAAAGTAGACATTTTAAAATAAATAATGACGTTAATAGTTTTATTTCACGGTAATAGCTGATTATACACATTAGTACACATCGTAAACCCAATCAACTGGATACACTTAAAGTGCAGAAGATCAAAAAATTCACATTTATTATTTTTTATAAGCACACAAATGAGACATTTAAATATTCAATGCGTTTAAATCTAATTTTTACATCACCACTATTTTTTGTTTGCTTTCACACTGTTTTTTTTTACAAATTTAGTACATACAGAACATATTAGAACATGGAAGTATTTATTTTCAACGTCTGTAAAATAAAAACTGGAAAAGTTAAAATATAAACATTAATGGCGCCAGTTCGTATAACATGTCTACTTTTTTGTACAATGAACAAATAAATGAAGTTAAACTAGGGATAAACATAAAAATATCTAAAAAAATTCAGATTTTTGAAAAAGTAAGGATTCAAAAGGGTTCATGAATTTTTTGTTTATCTTATAATTTATAATCAACGAAAATAAGAATTTTTTTTGTTAGTCTCTTTACAGGAAGAAGAAGTAAACATTTTTATTATACCAGACTGCCGCAGTTTCGTCCCCCTCCTGGGACTCGTCAGTGGTTAATTTATGTGTCAATTGAACAAAGTATTTTATATTGTTAATTTTGCTCTATATGAAAAACTTTTTTTTTTTTTTGGTGTCGTACTGTGATTTGAACTCACTGCCTTAGCATCAAGCTATGCATCGTAATCTCACCTCTTAACGAGTTGAGCCACGGTCGACACAGCGATGACTGTGGCTAAAGTGGAGTTTTTGGTCACACTACATACAAACAAGTATTGTTTCGATCAGAAGAGACAGAATTAACTAATACCAATGCACAATTCATTTCTCAACTAGAATGCTTTTTCTTCTTAATCCTATCTCTTTTTCACAAGTAATTATCACGTTTTATGATGCGCTTTATTCACATACAATAGTTGGATACCAAGTGTAGGTTAGAGATTGAGTCGCCGTTAAGCAAGTTTCTTCAAATTTCATGTTAGAAAGTGTTTTGCAACCGTCAGATAATGACAATCGTAATTAATTTTTATATTAATTACTGTAGAATATTTCTTTAGTTAGTCTCTTTACAGGAAGAAGAGGCCATACTCTGTGTCTTTTATCTGATGATGAGAACCTAGAAAATTCCCGAAATAGATCTATCAACACATTCCTGAAAGGGTCAAAGAATAAATTTGAAAACAAAAACTCTATAGATTATTTGTTAGGACAATATCCTAATAAAGAAATATAGAGTATGGCCTCGAACTTGAATAATTTTCATTTTCATTACACATTAAAGGTCGAAAAAAAACATAATTTTTATTTTTAATAAAAATTATATCATACTTGTATTTATAAACAACTCTAACAAAATAGATTGGTACAAAAAAATACAAAAAATTGTTTTTATTTAGCAATTTGTCGCGATATTCCATATCCTAGACATATTTGACCCAAGGTTCCAAACTTCGAACAATTATGATACATATATAAATATATCTATTAAATGCAATGACCAAGATTATATTACCAACAAAAAAATTTAGAAATTTGAATTATTTTGTACAATTTGCTTAATGTCCCTATTTCGACTTAAAGTCGAACTAGAGATTTATATTTTTTTAATGTTGTTTTTCTAAATTACAACAAGCTTTAAACTATAACGAAAAATGAAAAGTTGTTGTTGTACAATAATCTAAAAATAATATTGATAGTTTTCCCCTAAGACTTATGTGTTAATTTTTATTTGAAATCTGTTGCATGCAAGTGTCCCTATTTTAATTCACACCACTGTAGGTCTAAAAGTTAGATGGTGGCAATTTGAAGAAAATCGGATAGCATTTTTAAAGTTTTTTATTTTTGCATTAGCAAAACTGACAAAAACTACTTTCCATTTGAGCATAATTATGTCAATATTGGTTGAAGGATACCTTTTAAACATTAACTTTAACCTTTTCTTTAATTAATGCTTTGATTGTTGTAGTACTAGGTTCAATAGTTTTGGGGTGTGAAATTTCGGGAAAAAAAAAATCGGATTACTTAACCCGTGGCCACCTGCGCAAAAAGAATCTGCTATGTGGACAAAAAAATAAAATTAATTTTAGAAAATATATTTTGTGATATATCATCTCTAATTTCAGACATAATTATAATTATTTGTGTAGTATTTGTGCGAAAACAAAAAAAAATTGAAAAGTTTTAAAAACAATTCTGGAATAGGGTAAAAAGTTGTAATTTTTAGTGAAAATCAAATCGAAATATCTCGAAAACCGTTAGTCCGATTTCAAAATATTCGTGTTCAGCATCCAAAATTAATAAAAAATTATGTGACCCAAGACATATTTTATTAAAACAATTTAAGAAAAATGTTCACGGGTTAAACCTATCCGATTTTTCTCAAATTTGCACCAAATAACTTTTAGAACTAATACTACAATAATCTGAATAATAAATTGACTTTTTCAAAAAAGTTTTTCTTCATACAAAAAATGCCGCTCTAATGAACATATGTACATATATTACAACAATAATTACATTTTTCTATGTCAATGATATATGTATTAATATATAATCACATATGAATTCACGAAATAAATTTTTATCATACATATATGAAACAATATCAATATAAAATCCCGTCTCATAGTTAATTTTGCTTGTCGGATACGGCTGTGCTTGTCGGATACGGCTGTCATTGATTGTATTAGTATTGCGTTCAATAGTCAAAGTCGGCCGTGTTGGGAAGTTCGTCTTATAAATCAAAAGTGGAATACAGTTCTGGACCAGCAAATAAAGATGAATACATTATTGTTTGTAAAAATGCAAACATTAAAAAAAAAGAATTTGTAAAAAAAGGAAAGTTTAAAAAAATAAATAAAATTGTAAAAGATAATAAATTATGAAAGTGTAGAGAAAAACGAAACTATTTGAATTTGAATGTGACCTACACACGAAAGTTAATAAATATAATAGAAAAGATAAGTTAAGTTTATCAATTTTTAGTTTAATCGACCTTTTTTCTAATTATATTTAAATATTATATTAGATTATTCTAATTTGGGCTTTCAAGGTCATATATTTTCCTAAATGTAAATAAAAGATTAATTTATTTCATTTTTTTTTCATCCAACGTTTCTCTGGTACTTTTCCAGCTTCATCAGGGATAATATTTATTAAATCTGGTAACGTTATGAAATATACAAAGGGAACAATAGTTAATACGACAACATGATAACTTAGTATTATAAAACAATTTTACTTACAAATAATCTTTCGTCAATCTTTACATTTTAACTTTAAAAACATATAATTTGTTTTTATACACCACGACATAAAACACCAAAATAAATTAATAAATAATAAATGTAAAAATAATAAAGTAAAAATTAAATATCACAGTAAAATTTATAAACTAAGTATCACAGTTGGAGTAAGGAACTAAACTAAATTATTGCAATGGTATAATTTGCGTTAACGTTGTCTATGTCATCTTTCTTATTCATTGCACGTTGTTGTTTTTGTTGTATTCGCATACTTTCCAAAGTATATCGTTTATTCTCTCGTCTTTCTTTGTCTAAAATTTTTACATTATTAAGATCTGCAGTGTGTCCCTTTTCTAGACAGTGCTGTGCTAAAGCTGTTGAGAGTTTGTTTTTTCTAATGTCTGCTTCGTGTTCTGCTACTCTTGTGTTTAAACTTCTTTTTGTTGTTCCTATGTAAACGGCATCGCAGCTTTCGTTTGACTTGCCTATGCATTTTATTTCGTATACCACATTGCTATGTTGTCCTTTCTCTATTTTCGTTTTGGTTTGTGTAAATAGTGCATTAATTGTTTTGTTGGGCTTATGTGCTAATGATAATAATAAAAGAGTGGTCTTTATACCGAAGGCGGGGAAAAAGTCTGAGCAGCTACCCAAGTCCTTCAGACCAATTAGCCTGAGCTCGTTTCTCCTCAAGACAATGGAGAAAGTCTTGGATCAGTATATTAGGGACACTTACCTCAGACGAAAGCCGATACATGAGCTACAGTTCGCGTATCAACGGGGTAAGTCTACCGAAACTGCTATCCATCATGTTGTCACAACAATAGAACGGGCACTGGAGGCAAAGAACATTGCCCTTTGTGCATTTATTGATATACAGGGCGCTTTTGACAACACGTCCTACGATGCGATTAGGGTATCCATGGCTAGGAAGAGCATTCCTCCAATCATAATTAATTGGACATTGGAGATGCTCCGCTCTAGGATAATCACGTTCGGAATAGGGACTACTTGTAGGACCGTGAATGCGACCAGAGGGTGTCCTCAGGATGGCGTTTTGTCGCCTTTACTATGGACACTGGTCATTGATGAATTACTCGAGGGTCTGAACGACTTGGGTTTCAGGACCTATGGATACGCCGATGATCTTGTCATTTCCGTTGTGGGCTGGGATGACAGGACCATCTCCGAGCGTATGCAACAGGCTCTGAACTTCACTCTTTCGTGGTGCCGGGAAAAGGGGTTGTCTGTCAATCCGTCGAAGACAATCCTGGTACCATTCACGAGAAGGAGAAAACTTAACCTGTCTATGCCGGTCGTTGAGGGCGTAACGGTTGGCTTCTCTAGCAGTGTTAAGTATCTTGGAGTGACTCTTGATAGCTCCCTCACCTGGAACGAGCATCTTGACCACGTCTCCAAGAAGGCCACCAGGGCATATTATGCCTGCCAGAGGCTTTTCGGGAGAACATGGGGCCTAAGGCCACAAATGGTCTACTGGTCGTTCAATACTATTGTTAAACCGATGATCACCTATGCTGCCCTTGCATGGTGGCCAAAAGTTGAACAGAGTAAGGCAAGGGATGCTCTTAAGAGAATCTACCGTCTTGCGTGTGTTGGCATTACAGGGGCCGGCGGAACTTGCCCGACGGATGCCTTGGGGGTTATGCTGGGGATCCCGCCATTGCATATTTCTGTAATGGAGGTTGCCAGTATGGGTTCCTCTAGACTTAGTGAATTCGGTGGCATGAGGGGAGGCGACCTAAAGGGTCACATGAGGATCGCGCGAATCCTAATAGATGACCCAATTTCTAAGGTTGCGGACAAAGTGTCACCGGAGTGGATCTTTGATAGATATTTTGATGTGTTATTGTTTGACAGAGACATGTGGACCAATCAATCCTGGGAACCGGAAGATGGTTCTCAGGTGTGGTTCACTGATGGCTCTAAGCAGTCGAATGGGAACACGGGTGCGGGCGTCTTCGGACCAGGCTTCCAGCGTGCCTTACCTATGGGTAAATATCCGTCCATTTTTCAGGCGGAGATTTGGGCCATTTGTGTCTGTGCATTGGAATGCCTGCGAAGGGGAACTCGCAGATCTCGCATCTACATTCTTTCTGACAGTCAGGCTGCACTGAGGGCCTTAATGGCCTATAAGGTGTCGTCCGGGTTGGTCATGGAATGCATTCAGACTCTCAATAGGCTCGGTAGAGGCAACTCTCTAACCTTGGGGTGGATTCCTGGTCATGAGGGGCATGAGGGCAACGAGAGGGCAGATTGTCTTGCCAACCACGGGGCCCGAAAGCCCTTTATTGGTCCTGAACCATTCTGTGGAATACCTGCGGGGTATGTTAGGGAAAGGCTCAGGGCATGGAGAGAGTCTGAATTCTCTGGTTACTGGGAAAACTCTCCTGGTCAGCGCCAGGCTAAAAGATTGATCTCTTTTTCCAGTAGGGGGTCGAGGCGACTCTTGTCGCTTGAAAGGGGGGGTTTGAGGACCCTGGCGTCGCACAGTGCTTTGTTCCCATATAAGCAGGGTGCAAAAATAGAAGGAGTTATTGTATATAAATAAAACTTGGCATGCTATTTTCTTATTCCAAAATTAGAAAAAAAAAAAAAATTTTGGACAAAATCGGTTCAAGGACTCGAACACCTCCCATACATCCTGAACTGAAAAATTTGACTAAATGCCACAATTTTATTCAAAAAATTCAGAATATTTGGCATTCTATTTTTTTTCATAAAAGTGAAAAAAATTAAATTTTTGGACGAAATCGGTGCAAGGACTCGTACACCTCCCATACATCCTGATTTAAAAAAATAGAGTTAAAGCCACAATTTTGATCTTAAAATTGAAAAACGTTGTCCTGCTATTTTTTTTTTGTCAAAGTAACAATAAAAAAAAATTGGAAAAAATCGGGGCAAGGACTCGCACACCTCCTATATATCCTGAATTTCTAATTTTTAATAAAAGCCACAATTTTCGTCACAAAATTAAAAAAAGCTATCCACCTGTTTTCTTAGTTTAGAATAAAAATAAAAAAAAAAAAATTCGACGAAATCGGTGCAAGGACTCGCACACCTCCAATATATCCTAAATTTAAAAATTTTAATAAAAGCCACAATTTTCGTCAAAAAATTAAAAAAGCTATTCTGCAATTTTCTTTGTTCAGAATAAGAAATGAAAAAAAAAATTCGAAAAAAATCGGTTCAAGGATTCGCACATCCCACATATATCCTGAATTTTAAAATTTTAATAAAAGCCACTATTTTCGTCATAAAATTAAAAAACCTGATTCCTGGGTTAGAAATAAGGCTCCTTACGTTAGAAAAACTAAACTAAGATATAAAAAAAGAATTAGACAAAATTGGTTCAAGGACTCTTACATCCCGCATATATCCTGAATTTAAAATTTTAATAAAAGCCACAATTTTCGTCATAAAATTAAAAAACCTGGTTGCTGGGTCAGAAATATTGCTCCTTACGTATGAAGAACTTTTCATTGCAAGCGCAGCAAGGACTCATTTAGCTGTCATATATCCTTTTTCGTAAAAACGATATAATCCCTTTAAAATTCATCCAAACATCACAACTTTTTCTTTATTCAAAATTTAGAAACAAAATTTACATGCATAACCTCCAAAAACCCAAAATTTTTAAATATTAAATAAAATCTTCAATTCTAGTTAAAAAATGGTAGAAATTAGTTATTGAACTGGAAATGAAGCTATTAATATCCGTACTAATTTTCATTTCAATCGAAGCAAGGTTTAAATTTGCTTCAATATATCCGTTTTCTTGAAAACGCTATTTGAAAACCTTGCTGTTGTAAAGTACAAAATAACGGCTAAGATTAGTTTAACCCTAACGCACGCAATGGTAATCAAAAAGTTTTACTGCGTCTAGCTCTAGCAGCTTTATTATTGGGTCTATTGATAAGAATACCATTTGTATTCCTCAATGCATTTTTAAGCTATTTAATTCTAATAAAATATATGGTCTTTAATAATTCATTCGGAAATGCTATTACTTTTTCGAAAACCTTTTATACATTATTGAACTCAATTAGTACCACCAATATCATTTCTTTGATTTTAAAGCTAGATTATTAAACTTTTTGCCAAAAAGCATATAAGTTTAATATTAAAATTTGCAAATCATTTATGCATAAATCAAAACTAAACATATTAATACATAAGTTTAGGAAAAAAAATAACAAAAAATACTATTAAGTGATTCTGTTTAACATATAATATTATTAAATTTTTCGATATAAAATAATATTAATTTATTTACTTCTAAGTCAAAATTGACTATCACAATGTGTTTACGTTATGATTTTTGAATATGTGTATGACGGTTAAAGAATGTAAAGCATTTCAATATTTTAAATTGTTTGTACTTTTGTTTTGTTCTAAATATTTTGTTGTTAACATTTAAAGAAAGATTTGTGAGAGAGAGAAATTATAACAAAAATATTAATTAAGTAAAGAGCTTGATACAATTTAAATGCACCTTGGTAAAGAGGTTATAAGAAGAAAAGAGTTGAAGTTTATTTATTAATACTAGTGTAGCCAATTTAGTGTTATTTAAATCATTTTGCGGGAAGATATGCATTTTGGTGTTTTATAGCTTTTTCGGTATCTTAAAGTAGCTTTTTATACATTACGAATTATTTAATTGTTACAAATTGCATTTATAAATGTACTATATAAATATTTTACATAAAAATAACCAAAAAAAAAAAAAAAATTCAAAAAAATTATATGATTATTATAAAATTATTTGTATATATTTGAGTACAAAATTACAAAATTTGTTTTATAACGTATCAGATATATCATAAAACAAAAAAAAAGTAATAAATAAATATAACAGATACGATATTGTTTGCTTAATTTTTAGTACAAATATAATGATTTTAGGTGTTACAAAAAACGACAAAAAAACATAATTATCGTCCGATAGGGCATCTTTTTAAATTTTTTTCTAACAGACAAAGGTCAAACCTAACCAGGAAAAGAAAATAAAAAAATACGGAATACATGTATTTTTTAAATATTTTACCAAACTTTAAAATTTTTTTGGGTTTTTACTAAAAATTAGCTAACTTGCAACGCCTATAAACAATAAAACATTTTTATATTGACTTATAAAATTTTTTTTTCTAAATCGAATATATTTTCTTGTTTAAATTAAAAAAAAAACTAATAGTTTTATAACAAAAGTAAAATGTGACAGCTATTATTGCAAACCACCATATTTATAGTTCCAAAACTCAGGTTTAGGGTACAATTTAAAAAAAATATATAAAATAGTTCTTGTTAAAAAGGGCAACTTATCTTTAATGTTAATAGTACACATAGGTATAGGCTTTCTAAGAAAAATTAAAAAAAAATTTTTTTTTTACATGTATTTTTTTAATATTCCATCAAAATTTCGTAATAAAAACCTGTGAACAAAAAAAAATATAGTATTTCAAATATACACAAAACTCATATTTTAAATTTTTTTTGCACAAAAAATATTTTTTTTTTATTGAAAATATTCTCAGTAACTTAAATGTGCAAAAATAAAGATGTTATCTCAAAAAGTGAATTTTAAGCAATTATTTTTGTAAAACATAAAAATCAACAATTTTTTTAATAACATTTACATACAAAAATTCTCCGAGTTTGGCGCCCTCTGGTGGCGTCAAAATGAGTCAAATCAAAAAAAAATACATCTTTTTTTTTAATTACTTTATAATCTGTCGACTAATGTATCTTTCATCAAAATCTGAGACACAGTTTTATTTTTGATTTTTGCTACGGGACAAAGCACTGTGCGTCGTACTTAACTGGACACTGTAATCTCAGATACCATCTGCACAAGAAGGGTCAATCGGACACGGATTTGTGTAGGTTTTGCGAGATGGTGTCTGAGACCTCGGAGCATGTTCTCTGCGAATGTCCCAGGCTTTGTGATAGGAGACTTAGGTTTCTAGGTGATCGCTTCATTTCGCCTTCCGACATCGCGAAAATTTTGCCTAATAGGATAATTGGCTTTATAGGTAGCTTGAATCTGTAGGTAACCTTAGGCAGCACAAAAGACCTACATTGGTCGCGGTGCATAGTGCCTTCTGATCTAATCTATGTGCTAATGATGCTTCTTCGTAATTTATTATTTGTTCTAGTTGTTTTCTATCTGTAAGCCCTGGTATGTATGAAAGACTATAAAATTTTTTGGTGCTGCCAGATGTATTGTTAATATTACTTTTTAAGGGATTCTCAGTAGTAGCCTTTTTTATTAAATTATTTATAATATTGTTTGGGTAACTATTTTGTAATAATATATCTTTCGCTTTATTTATATTTTTGTTTTTGAATTTGTTGTCACTCAACTGTATAGCTTTATTTATTAAATTTGAAGCTGTGTTAATTTTCTGTTTTTGTGGTTGTGTAGAGTTGTAATTCATTAAGCGTCCTGATGCTACTTTTTTTGTATACCAATCTGTTTCTATATTATTATTATTTCTGTGGATTTTCATGTCAAGATATGCGATTGAACTATTTTCTTCCCTTTCAATTGTAAATTTAATTTTGTTGTGATATCTGTTGAATGTTTTCAGTATTAGTTCTTCATCTTTTTTCTTAATTATTGCAAACAAATCATCTACATATTTCGTTATTAATTTTATCTGAACCCCGTCTTCCGATAATTCGTGTATTGTCTGCTCCAATAGTGTATCCAGAACAATGTCGGCAATTGTTGGGGATAATGGATTTCCCATTGGCATACCGTACGTTTGGCTGTAAAACGTTTCATCGTAAATGAAATAATTGTTTTCGTTTAAACAAAATTGAAGAATTTTCAGAAATTGTGATCTGGGAATTTTTGTATGTTGTTTTATTATATTCCACCGCGTCATAATATTGTTTATTGCCAAGTGAATTGGAATATTTGTAAATAATGATATAACGTCTAACGACATAATTATATCGTCATTGTTAAGGGTTATATCTTTCAATCTATTTTTAGTTCAAATGAATTTTTGATATTATATTTTTCTAATATAATATTTTTAGAATATTTCCTATATATTTAGATAAATTATAACACGGGACTTCTACCGACGATGAAATTGGTCGTAGTGGTATGTCTGGCTTATGGACTTTTGGGAGTCCGTACAGTCGTGGGGCAGTTGCTGAATTGGATGTCAATTTAAATTTCTCATATTTTGTAATATGTTCCTGTTTATAAGTTTATTTAATTTTTTCGGTGAATGCCAGTTATGTTGATCAAACAAAAATAACAGTCGTCGTGGTAGTTCACGGGTTTATTCCAGATCATAGCGGTTCGTACCTAAATCTATTCTCTACTTATTTGTCCACAAACTTAGAAACTCAACGCACATTTTGCATACCTTTTGCGGAATCCAAGACTTATCTTTCATTTCCAGCGGGTGACCAAAGTAATTTTTGTAAGCCTCCTTTACTAAGGCTGTCACAGTTAAACGATATTTTTAATGAAACAAAAATGATTCGGATCATTCACGCAAACTCGTCTTAACGATGACATCGCAAAAGTGACTTAACTCAAAATTTTAATTTTTCGGTTTTAGTATACCCTTTCACGAGAAGGCGGTCAAAAATCCATAACTTTTGATTGGATTGTAATTTTGATATGCGGTTTTTTTTGTTTGGTATGTGGGACTTTAGCCTTTAATTTTTGCTATAAAACGTAACTATCGACCGATAATAAAAAAGTTATGAAGGGTTTAAAATACATTTTTATTTTTAGTTGAATTTTAGTACAAAAGTTAAGTGTTAAAAAAGGTTAAAAAAGTGTTTGTTCGATTTTTAATTCCGTTTTTTGTGCAAACAACACATCGCTTCCTGACTCCTCCATCCATTCTTGTTTGATAATACCCAGCTAAATTTGGAAGTCTCCACGATTAAAAGATTTATCGGCATCAAATTTTGGCATTTGTGCACGATTTTTTCGCAAAAGTTCCACAGGCTCGTATTCCATTGGTCATAAGTTTATGTAACAATATTGGGCTATTGAAAAAGTTATCGAAATATAGTTCTATTCCCATATTTTCCAGCCCTGTTGCCATATCTAGAATAACGGATTCGCCAAAATCAACCTCTCGCTGTTCCTTTTTGCCTGTATATATATCAACTTTAAATAGATAACCACTCTTATCGTCGCAACGGCGCCATAATTTAAACCCCCAGTTTATGGGTTTGTCTTTCATATACTGTTTTATTATTTTGCGGCCCTTAAATTTTACCATATGCTCATCGATAGACTGGCATTTGCCTTGTCTCAAATTTTTTCCAAATGCTGAGTTGAAATGATTTATTACTGGTCTAATTTTAAAGGCTCGATGGGGTCGTCACGGCTTGGCTGTTCAGCATTGTTAACAAAATGTAAGCTGAAAAGAATTTTTTCAAAACGGTCTCGAGTCATAACTTTGAAAATAAACGGCACTGAATATATTTGCATCGTAGACCAGTACAATCTTATTTCTGGCAATCTGTGGATACACTCAAAAAAAAAGTTTGTAAAATGGAGCAAAAGAAATTCATAATAAAAATCGTCGTGAACTCGGCCTTTAAGAACAACTACACCGGTGTATAAAAGGAACTGACGAAACTCGGTTGCCTTCCAATTTAATATTTCAGCTAGTTCCCTAGGGCGACGAGAAAACTCCTTAGGGACAAATTTTTTCAGAGAACTTAAATGAATTTATATTTGATCTTTACTTTCCTTATCGACTTTTAAATTCGTTTTATTATTAATTAGTCGTACCAATATTTTTCTCGTTACCCCGAAGTCAACAAGGTGCATTGTATCAAGAGGTATCTGACTAACCATCTTAATGTTTATTTCTTCAAAAGGAGTTTTACTTTCAAAAAACTTTTTTTGATGGTGCTTCAAATACCTTCTGGCTGTAAAATCCTTGTCAGTTATTAACTGGGATGACTCCACAGAATATGTGACAACATTATTAATTTTTTTTGCCGATTTGACAACATTTGCTGCAACCATGAAAGGAGGTATGACCGGCAATACCGCATACAAAAGCCTTCGCTGGGGCATAGCAAATAATTGCTCGTATACGAAACGGGATTGCTTTTTCTTCGATTGTAAATCCACTTTCAAACAATTGCTCCAATTCCTCCGAAAATTCTTCTAAAAAACTATCTATATTCTGCGGTTTTCTTTTCCCTAAATATATGCCAACTGCGAAAACCGGTACATTGGGAGTATTAACGATCCTCATCAAAATAGGCCATAATTGGGTTGTGGAGCTTTAAAAAGTGGCAAACCATCGATATTTATATCAACCACAACCTCATCCAAATTTCTTCAAATTTGTGAAATCCTGCTCCGTAGCGCATGGAATGATTTTTACTACACTTTCTTCTTGATTTGCCTTCCTATTCAATTTTTCTACGTAAATAGCCATCTCTTTTTTTAATATTCTCCTCAAATTTCTTTTACTTCCACCCCTCATACTTGAAAACAAATCTTTAATTTTATTTATATTATTTATATTTTACTACAATTTACGTTCACTTATTTATATAATTTATATTTTACTACAATTTACGTTCACTTATTTATATTATTTATATTATTAATTTTTCACCTAATATAAACAAGCACTAATTTTTCTTTTAATTTGCACAATTTTTCGATACGCGTTAGCACAAATTACAAAGCAAACTGATAGAAAAACAAAAAACCCAGCCATTGACAGTTATTTTTTTTAATTGTCAATTTTTTTTCGTTTTTTTGTATTAGTGTGTTCAAAGTAAAATCTGTATCAATTTTGAGTGAACAAAAAGTTAGTTCAATACTTATCGAGACGAATTAAGAAATAGCAAAAAAAAAAACAAATGACTCATTTGTGCATCACTTTTGAGTTAGTTTGAAGTCAGTTGTAAATAAGTTAACAAAAAGTCAACTTGATTTTGAATTAGCTCATAAAAGTCCGACAGGGATTAAATCATTTTTCTGGGTGTGTTTTGTAGTCTATAGAGAATGCTTTTACATGAACTACTTTCATAGAAAAAATTTGTAAAGGATGTTTTTATAGAGGTATACAATTTTGAAATGGAATAAAACAAAGATGAATTTTTTAAATTGTCATGAAATTTACTTTATTCAAAAGATAATCTTCTGGCATTATAATTTAAATATGACTTCTGGCATATGACCGCCACAGCTGGCACGTAGTCTAATCTGGAGGTCCAATTTTCGATGACTTTTTCCAACATTTGTGGCCGTATATTGTAAATAACGCGGCGAATGTTGTCCTCGAAGTGGTCGGCGTAGACTAGCGACTTCACATATCCCCACAGAAAAACGTCCAGCGGCGTTAAATCGCACGATCTTGGGGGCCAATTCACTGATCCGAAACGTGAAACTATGCTGTTACCAAACGTTTCCTTCAATAAATCAATTGCGGCACGAGCTGTGTGACATGTTGAGCCGTCTTGTTGAAACCACAGCTCCTGCACATCTTGGTTGTTCATTGATGAACGAAAAAGTCAGTAATCATGGCTATATAGCGGTCACCATTGACTGTAACGTTCCGACCAGCATCGTTTTTAAAGAAGTGCGAACCAATGATTCCACCAGCCCATAAGCACACCAAACAGTCAGTTTTTCTGGATTTAACGGTGTCTCAACATACAATTGAGGATTATCATCACTCCAAATACGGCAGTTTTTTTTTATTGAGGTATCCATTTAATCAAAAGTGAGCTTCATCGCTAAACAAATTCGCTTATGAAAATCGGGATCAGCGGCAATATTGTTTTGGGCCCATTCACCGAATCTACGCCTTGCTAGGTGATCGTGTGGCTTCAATTGTTGCACGAGTTGGATTTTGTAAGCACGCAAACCAATATCTTTCCTCAAAATCTTGCATATAGTGGATGGACTCATATCCAATTCCTGTGCACGATGACAGATAGACTGATTGGGGTCTTCCTCTACGCTACGCTCTACAGCAGCGATGACTCCTTCTGTACGCACTGTACGACGTTTCTGTTTATGCATATTATCATATATGCGAAAACGTTCCATAGTTTATCAAAATAATTGCTCTGATGGACGATTATGTTGACCGTTAAATGGACGTAGTGCGCGATACGTATTTCGAACAGAGCCATGAAATTCCAAAATAAATTTGAACAATTTGGAAGCGTTGTTCAGTCGTCAGTCTATTCGGCAAAATTTCAGTTTATGGGGGACACCCCTGGAAAAAAAAAAATGCCACGCCCCCTTAAATGACCCCAGGAGTGCGAAAATCATAATGAATAAGGGGGATCACGCCCCTTATGGGCGTGGCAGTCGAAAAACGACCCGGCCCACCAACGTAGACAATATGGGTATCAAATGAAAGCTAATGTCTTCACGATTCCAAAAATAGCCGTAGTTGCCAGATCGGGCGATTTTTGTAGCCGATATGGCCATTTTGGCAAAATTTGGGGTGGGGGAAATTTTTTTTTTCCTTTTTTTTTGCTTATATTTTGTTAAAATCAAACAAAAATGAGCATTTTGTGCGAAAAGATTACTATAAACTGAAATTTTGCCAAGCTTCTGATTGGTTAATGAAAATTTGTTATACTGGCTTCGCTTAGTAAAGTTTTTCTGCGTGACCGGCCTACGGCCGGGCTTAGGGGTTTTTAACTCCAGTATGTCTTAATTCTAGACGGCGGGGATCTCGAGTGCTCGGCCTCTGGCCGAGCTAAAAAGAAATAAACAAAAAAAAGTCCTTCCCCCATTTTATAAAAATTAACATATCTTCCTCAAATTCTGGACGATCTGGCAACTACGGGTATTTTTGGAATCGTGAAGACATTTCCTTTCATTTGATACCAATATTGCCTAAGTAGGTGGCATGGGTCGTTTTTCACCCCCGCCCCTATTTAACAAAAATGGCCGTATCGGCAGCAAAAACCGCCCGATCTGGCAACTATGGCTATTTTTGGAATCGTGAAGACATTAGCTTTCATTTGATACCCATATTGTCTACGTAGGTGGGCCGGGTCGTTTTTCGACTGCCACGCCCATAGGGGGCGTGAGCCCCCTTATTCATTATGATTTTCGTACTCCTGGGAACATTCTGAAGGGGATGGCATATTCAGATTTTTTCTCTAGGGGTGTCCCCCATAAACTGAAATTCAGCCGTCTATTCATATTGAAATGCCAAACCAAACTCAACATAACTAACTTGACAGCTGACAAAATGGCCGCCAGTGTTGCCAACTTAAAGTTCTATGCCTGTATAAAAAATAAAACTTAAATTTTACTATTTAATAAAATTTTTAACAATGGATTTTTGTTAATTAACAGTTTCTAATGTAAAAATATAAATAATTTAACTTTTCTTACAGAATAAATTTGACCCGAGAACTGTTAAATGTGTAATTGACTTTAAAGATATGCTCGATGGTGTTTTCAATCCACCAGCTAAAGGAACTAACGATGATTCGGAAGATGAAGAAGAGGGAACTGAAGCTAATCCCTCGGAAAAGAATACAGAACCCGAAATAGCCGATACAGTATCTGAAGCAAATACTGAGGTAACTGAAACTAGCAAAACATCGGTTGAACCACAAACAGGTGTCAATGAAACTGAAACAAATGGTACTCAAGACGAAAGCAATAATAGTACATTAGTTTCAAGTCAAACAACAGTCGTTTCGCCTTCTGCTGCAAATGAAACTACTGTTGTATCTACGTCTAATCAAACTACAGTTGTATCGCCTTCTGCTGCTAATATGCCAACAACATTTGGCAGTGAAAATCTTACGAGTCTTCGGTTTTTACGCAAATCTCTAAATCTTTCTCGAAATAATTCAATTGACAGCAATGGTACCCCCAGCAACGATAATGCAACAAGACCGAGTAAAATACGAATTGAAGCTCGTATTGATTCAGATAAAAAATCGAGAAATCCTGCAAAAAGCCCTCTTCCTGCCAATTCAAGATCTAAGCGAAATCTGCGCTACAACAAAAGGAATAACAACTTGACTGCAGAAATTGATGTGTCAGAGGTGGCTGCGGCGGCGGAAAGGGCGAGATCGAAACCACGAGAACCCGAAATCATTGAAAAAATTTTAAGTAGTCCTGAGAAATCTCCTCCCAGATCTCGAATAGAACTGCGATTAACATCTTTACCTCGAACTTCACGCAGTACGAGAGTAATTGAAAAGGCACAAACGCCACGAAGGCCAGTTGAAAAGGAGGGTGTAGTCAATAAGAAGAGCAATGCAGAAAATACACGTTCACGGCGTTCGACTCGCATAGCTAACGAAGCTACAACTGATCTCCCTCAAACTTTGTCAACAAGCGAAGAGGTAAATAATAGAAACAAATGACTTTAAGAGGCATATTAAGATTTATTAAATTGTTTTCTTCTTATAGTTGGATACATCAGAAGTTATACCTGCTTCACCCACAGCAGCATCGCCACATGTGACATCGGGTGCAACAACACGTTTGAGAGTTAATGCTTCTATGCGCTCTATGCGTACTCGTACGTTTCGCGATGTTTCGCAACGTAATGCCAAAGTGAGTACGACACCAACAACTACCCCCTCTACCAGACGAACAAGACTATAATATTTAAGATCCAGTTCCCTGTTTTTTAAATCAGACCGACATTGTTTCGATTTGTTGCTTTCAAGAATATAATCTATAATATTGACAACTCTGTGCGACTCGTTAGAATGTAGTTTATTTTAATTAATAATTTTAATTGGAAAATTTGGTCATACCAACATATTTTTCATGTTTCAGTAGTTTGTAATCTTGTGGCAATCTCTTTTTAACTAAAAATACTAATGAAAAAATAACTAAAAATTGTGTATCATTTAAATTGGATTTGGTCTGAAGAATTAAATGGACGATTTTAACTCTGGTAACATTGGATCAAATTGAATATAGGAAGTTGGTTGCTGGTGGGGGGTGGTTCTATGAAGTAGTTGACCTCTTAACTGCAAAACAAATTTTACAAAATTTGGCATGACTTTTGAACCAAGGCCCCAACATGAAAATGTAGTGATGAAGCTCCATTGTTGTGGACTTAAATAAAAATCTAGGTTTTTTTGCCTGCCGCAACATATGCGGCAAAGCCAGTTAACCGGTTGAACTAAAAAATTACTGTATTTGACAACTGACACGATTTTCATATCTACAACTCTTACAACTTTATTATTTTATTTAGACATTGGATTCTTCTTCAGTTCTAACGGATACATCTACACCTATAAGAAATGGACGTAAACGCGTCTTGCGCACTTCGCCTAAATTATTGACAGCAGCTGCTGCCTCAACGGCCATGTCATCGCCTGTAAGAAAACAGCCTTGTATTGAAATAGGTAATTTGGAATATTAAAATCTTTCTAATGAAATAACACGAAAGGAACATTTTTACAAAACACCAACAGTTGGTAGTACTCATCGCCATCATACATATTTCTTATCTTTTGTACATTTTTTATATTTTACCTTTACAAAGGTTTTGTAATGTTACTGTTAATTTCACATTTTATCTACTACACTAGTTTTTTAATTCATTATATTTGAAAGAAAATGAATTATATTTGAAACTTAATTGTTAAAAGTTGTTATTTTATTAAGTCTTACTAAGAAAATAAAAATGTTTTTTACAAAAGAATTCTTCTGACCTAGCTTAACATTTTGAAACATTCACAAAACCATGTCACAAACAAAAAAAAAAACAGTAAGTAGTAAGTGGGTCTGGGTCAGATTCCCGCAGTCGTGATCAAGTTTTTTCGATCGAAATTATATTTATTTAAAACATTAACTCGATTAGAGTTGTAGCATTTTGGTCCCACAGTGCAAATATATGTAAAATTCGTAACAATAATGGTTTGTGTTCTCTTGTCTAAACTTTAAAAGAGTGAATTTTCAACAAAGTCGAACGATCACTGCTGTGGGAATTTCGCCTCTCATGTTACCAAAGCACCCAAAAGTCCGTAAGGTACGGGCACATATTTATTGTAAAGTTAGTCTCTGTCGGCAAATGTTTTCTGTATCTAATAATATGTCATATCTGTGGTGTTTTGTGTTGCTTTTTCCAACTTTATTTATTCTTTAACACAATTGTATTCTTCCTTTATCATTGCTTAGATTTAACTACCCCTTATACTGCAAGTGCGCCTACTTCTCGCGTTACCCGTAAACGAAGATATGCAACAAATCACACCATCCCACAAAGTAGTAAAGCTGTATCTCCAGTTCCAAAACAAACTTGTTCAGAACAGGCAATAACGAACAGTTACAACAATGTAAACATTAGTCCTACATTAAATAAAGAAAATGAAACTACAAAAACTACAGATTCAGACACAACATTGCTAAACGATAATATTAAGACACCAGTACTGTCGTCTAGTACTGCCCAAAATGATACAAGCAAAACACCACCTCAAGAACAAACACACAGCAAAAGTTCGAAAAGTGTTGTGAAGACAGCGGAAAAGGCACAACGTCAGAGTCATGTGGTAAAAACACGAAATTCGGCTAAAAAAGAACTTATGTCTAAAATGGTTATGACTAGGAAACGCCTTTCGCAAGAACGCATTTCAGTTACAGCAACGGTTTCCAAACATACCACAAAATCGTTAATTCCAAAAAGTCGCATCCCTGTAAGATCACAGAAAGACAATAAAAAAGTTGAAAACACTAAGGAATCATCATCAACTTTAGCATTGAAAAAGATATCGGTTAAAAGAAGTCCCATTTGATTTCAACTAAAGTTCCCATTGGCCGTTCATTACGTATGAAAATGCCCCTGACATCTTCATCCAGTCGTTTACCAGTGTTGCATGCATCTAAATTTTCAAGTTCGGCGTCAACATTAGTGGCGACAGGGAAATACACACGTCGGCGTAATGTGTAAACAATATATAATTGCATGTTAAAAAAAAATTTAGTATACATAATTAATATTTCATTTATTTTTATAAGCTAGACTTAAAATAATATTATATAATCTTATATAATGTGATCCGGTGTTATAAAATTTAATATAGTTAAGTATGACATGATGTATAGTAAAGGGTTGCATGAATGTCTTTCAAGGTATTCGCAAAACATTTTTTATACAACAACAATTTTTTTGCTCTAATACATAATAGTTAATCTTGAAAATTATAAAAACATGGACAAAATTTAAGTATCCCATTAAAAAATAAAAAAATGTTTAAGCCAAATTGACTGATTAGAAACATTGATATGTAGCTCTATCGAGTCATATCAATTTCTATGCGACGCGATATGCAATCTTATAAAATTTCATCCCAATTATGGGCTCATATAATTGTATCTGTTTGTATGGTTTTAGATCTAATTCGATGCAATTAGATAAATGTCCAATATAATAATATCCGAACAATGGCCCGATAGAATTGTATTAGATTGTACATATAATTCTTTTCTTCTTATTGTATCAGTTTATATCTTTTATATCCTTAAATATTAATTCAATAAAACACTCACTGGAATGTTATTTTAATTCAATTCCCGAGTAACAACGTTTACATATAATCACGCATGATTTTATATAAATATATATGTTATTGCATTCTTATTCATGTAAATACATATATTTATGTATGTTCATTAGACCACCCGAATTTGTAAAAGTGTTTTTTTCTTTGCTTCACCAACAGTTTCTGATAGATTTGACCAAAAAAAATATATGTCTTCAAAAAGTGAGTCATTTAGTTGCAAACAGACCAGTCGTTTTGAACATTAAACTCTAAAAATGACGTAAAGGCACTTCAAAGCTTTTTGCGCTATAACTTTTAAAATCGACGTTTTCCAAAGAAATATTGTACAATTTTATTTTTGTAGAATAAGAAGATAAAGAAAAGATTTTCTTCATACAAAGTTTTGCACAAGTATGACTTATGGTGGTGCTTTAAGCGTACAAAGGCAATTGTGTGTGAAGATTTTATCTTAAACTACCCTCGTTAAAATTCGGACGTTGACAATTAGCCTCGACTGCCACTCTTTTTGTAACGTAAGATATGTAGTTTTTAGAAAAAAATATTACATTTGGTACATATGTAGGTTATTCCACCACAGAAGGACAAACCATCTGATTTAGAAAACCCGATTTGTATTTTCTGTAGCAATAGTTATATAGAATGCAGAGTATTCGATTAACACCCTGTATTTCTTGGTTTATTAGTCGAGTATATACTTTTTCGAGTTTTAAAATATGCTGGTCTGGTTAATGAAAAAAAACTTAGTTTTTTTCTAGATTTAAAAAAACACTTAAAATATACTACTTTTTTTAAATAAAAAATAAAATAACATAGAAAACATATTTTATATGCTGTCAGTTTTTGTGCAAAAATTCTGTGAATTCAATTCAATTCATGTATTCTTTATTTGGTATTCAATTTAATTTCTTAACAATTTTCATAAAGAGTTTAGGATTATTTATTTCCTTTTCTACTTAAATATAAATAACAAACTATTATAATGCATTTGGTTTCAGCTAATATAAGATAAAAGGTAAAAATTTTCAAAAAAACCTTTATGAACAAAATTCTGTGAAAATTCTCCCAAAAGTAATTTTATTAAAATAAGATTAAATACATTTGATTAAATGAAGTTAAATTTAAATACAATTTATAATGTTGATAAATTGTTTACATAAATATAAAATATGGATAACAGAATGGGTTAGTGTATTAAATAATTATTTAACATAACCTTAGTACTAAATTTTTAAATAAATGATTTTTTATAGGGCGTACAAAAATGTAGTTTTGATGGAAGAATGCTTCCTAATAAAAATTATGTTCTAGGTAGATTGTATGAATTCTTTGTATAAGTTAGTAGAAATTAAACTACCTTTTATTTTGAGTGCTTGACTGCAACTGTTTATTAAAATAAAATTGTTGTTACTTATAAAGAATATCGTATTTTAATCAACACCAAAAGGCAGACATAGGGTCAGCACTTTTATGAAATAAATTCTTAATAAACTTAAACAATATAAGAAATGCAACGTAAGTATCATATAACATTAAGCGTGTCATATGGGGTATTCAACATTAAATATCCGGATGTTAACTATATGGGGGTGTTCAACATCAAACATCCGGATGTTAACTTATACATTTTTTCATGCAGCCGACGTTAATGCCACGAAATTATTAAAGACAGAGAGTAGACATCAAACAGCTGAGCTTCTAAATGACCATCGAAAATCAATTGCAGTTGTACGTAAAAAATTATTTTAAAATTTTATAAACTTAGCTCCAAATGAAGAATATGATAACAAATATGATTATATGAACGTCAATTATGAAGACTTCGAGAGTGATATAGATTCCCATTCGGACGCACCAAATGAAGATTTGGTTGGGGTGGCCCTAATATCACGTTTCAATGCTGTCTGTATTAGCAGCTGAGGACATTTTTAATTAATAAATAAACATTGCACGGTGTTTGTTTGACAAAAAATAAATGATCTTGAACTTGAAGAATCTTGCTCATATTATAATTAGATAAAAATTTTCAAAAACAAGATGGTCCATATTTTTTTTTTTTTTTATAATAAATAAGAATTTTTTCTCCTCAATTTACATAATCAAATCCCTTTTATTAAAAGCTACTTTATAACTTCCCAGCAAATTTTTTTAGAACTGATTTCCTCTGAACCAGTTCTAGAACAACTTCTTTTACCACCGGTTACATGGAAACGGTACTAGAACAGGTTTCTGGGAGTCGAAATGTAAGGTGTCACTACCCCGGAACCAGTTCTATAACTGGTTCTAGAACCGGTTCTAAAGCAACCTGTTCTTGTTTGGAGGTAAAGAACCTATTGCAAATAAGACAAAGTTGCAGAACAGAAATTAGAACATGTTGTAACACAGTATAAGCTGTTCTGCAACCAGTTATTTAGATTTTACTGAGTTATTAAAAGCTAACATTTTCTATATAAAAATTCATAACTTAAAACTATGTATCATAAATAATAATAAAAACATTTCTTTTTAATTAAAAAAGCATTACAATCATTAGTAATAATTAAGACCAGCATTTTAGATAACAAATACAAAAAATAAATCATTTACAACATATTCATTATTAAATAATAATTAATAAAAAATAAATAAAAAGTTGAGAGAGATAAAAAAGATAGAGAACACAAAAAATTACAAATCATGAACAGCCACATAATCCTTCTGCCTAAAGACTTGGGGTGAAAAACTAAAACTTCTCAGGTGTATAGGTAAATCATTAGATATTCTCGAAAGCCTAATCTGAAATGATTACTAAAACATAGTCGAGTGATGTATTGGTGGATATACCAATGAGCGGTTTCTTTCCAAATGGAATAAAATAAAAATTGTTGTCATTTGCCATCGCCTTGTAGAAGAATATCAACAACCTCATACCTAATTGATAATTTTTAAAAAATATCTTTTATTTTAACAACTACTTTTACTGTTACTTTTTTTGTCTTTAATTTTACCTACTAATTTTTGCTGTTACTATTTTTATTTACCCATTAAGGGGTGGGTACTGTGGTACAGCAATGAAAATGGGATTATTTAAACAATTGTCAAAAATTAAGAAAAAAAAACAATTTCAAAATTTTTTATTTAAAAGATATGTTATTGTATCATCTATTTTTAAAAATAATATGCTTTATCTTTAGTCAGCCACACCTGCCATGGTTGTCGCTATATTATTGGCCTTTAAAAAATAGACCAATTCGGCTGGCACTGTATCTCCCCGGCAGCTGTGTGTTTGCTAAATTTAAAGCATATTATTTTTTGAAAATACTGCAATAATAATCTTTTAAATAAAAAAGTTTTGACAATTTTTCATATATTTTTTTACGATGTTCTCAGTACCCACAGTACCCCTTAATTCAAATACTTCATACATATTTGTTGTCTAAGTTTGTAACTTTTGGAAAAAAATATTAAAAATAAAAGGAACTTTGTGTTCAAATGAATTGAAATGTAAAACATGTTCATTATTTTTATGGTTGTACAGATTAATTGTGCAAGTATTTTTTTGGAGAAAAGAGTGTCTTATCCCATATTGACAACATTTTTTTTAATATTATATTTCCTAATATGCAACGGTGCTTTAAATGTTAATATATTTAGTGTTACCATATAGGTACACTGAAGAACATACATGCGTTATATATACGAAAACCGACATACATTGTACGAAATATTTCGCTGTTTCGCACCACAAAAGGCTGGTGTAAAATATACGAATACGTACGAAAGTATTTTGTACAATGTACGAAATAATTTTCTTTTTTACGAAAGATTTTTTTTTATCTGCGCTTCAAAATAGTGCAATCATGAAAACAATGAAATAAGGATAGGGATATCAGAACAAAATGTATGAAAATTTGTGTTAAATATAGTAATTCAGTGCAATAACCTACATATCGTCACCTAAAATTCAAAAGGCAGTAACTAACAAAAATTTTAAATTGAGTTTTTGATTGATTACGATGTAGTTAACCAAAATACTCCTTCCCACAAAATTTACACGTTTACGTCCAAAAAACACCAATTTTATTAACGAAATTTTAATATATTCATTAACCAAAATTTCGTATAGTGCAGTTTTTTGACTTCTATGTAATGATTTACACTGTTTTTTGTTTAAGCAATTTAATTTTATTTTATCTTCTCGGAATAAATTAATTAATTTTTTAAAATGCTTTTTTTTTTTTAAAAAATACGCACAATAAAAAGATAAAATAAATGATAAGTTGACTAAAACCTTTTTAAATTATTATCGAAAAGCAATATTTTTTATCTCAAACGTTTGTTTTATTTTTTGCCTAAATTTTTGTATTGGAGTTACGGCTTTTTAGTTTCAGAAAAATCTATTACAAAAACCGTGGCTACATTAGTTAAAAACTAAAATTTGTCCATGAAATTTTTTCTTAGAAACAAAATTGTCTTTGTTTCTTAAGCATAATTTTAAAATTTGGATACTTAACTTAAAGTAGTTTTTTATTTATAATAGCGGTATTCATTCTTGGAGGTAAATAACCCTTGTAGATCTGGTTAATGGTGTACGTTGAATAAATTTATTAGAATTTACCAGAACCAACAACGCTGTGGGGAAATACCACACAAAAACTGGTAAACAGCGAAAAAAAACTGACTGCCGTCAATAAAATGTATTTTGTGTTAACAGTTAGGTCGCCACGATCAAACGACGGACGAATGTCTTCAATGACCTTAAGTAAGGTAGTACTATAGCTTCTACCTGTTTTGTAACCAGATTGATTATCCGTAAGGAGGTTGTTGCTTACCAAATTTTGGGAAAAGAGACGTCGTAATGATATTGTTAAAGATAAGAGTTAAGGCAACACAAAGGGTAAGATAAGTTTGATGAATTTAATATTTATACCATCATATCCATTATCATTTGATTTTATTGAAGTAACAGATTTTAAAACATCTTCGACAGTAAATGGATTAAAGTACAGTTTATTTTCTTGAATCAGAAGATAAGGATTTTCCTTGAAAGATTTTGCATCACTTCTAACAATGGATTTAAGGAAGAAGTCATTCATGATTTTGGAGCAAATGTCACATTCAGTTTTTCTTTTTTTAACACCAATTAGCTCGAGATTCTTCCATAGCTCCTTAGACGGAAAGTTTGCATTAAGTTTACTTTGATAGAATATACATTTCATGTTTTTGGTAACAACATTTACTTTGTTTCTAGCAACACGACAATTTTCCCAATTGTGGTCATTTTGCCTTGATTTCCAAATCGCATACAGTCTATCACGATGTTTGATAGCCGATTTTACCTCAGAACTAAACCATGGCTGTTTATAATTAATTTTTATTTTCCGGGTAGGAACATGTTTTTCGTAAAGTAATAAAACGTTACGAACAAAGCAATCAAGTTTGCCATTAATATCATTGAAAAACCATTAGTTATTCCACATAATTTTCGCAGCATCTAAGCTGATTTGTTGAGAATTGATATTTTTAAAATCATGAATTAAAATATGAGCGTCATATTTATGTCACAAGCGTACAACAGAAGATCGTGGTCAGAAATTCCTGCAAGAGAAATTGATCAATTTCGGCAATACCAGTAATAATTAAATCAGAATCAACAAAACTATTTTGCAGTGCATAAAATTTAGCTTTCGCTGTAAATAATTTTTTGTTCACTTTATAAATATTTTCAAGTTGTGCGCATTCAACTATTGTTACTCGTTATTTAATCTCTGACAATGATGTTTTCAAATTATACAACTTACCAGACAACACATCTATACGCTCCATTATATTTTTCCCACTAGCTTGAAGTGTATTAGTGAGAGATTCAACTACAAGCTCTTTTTGAATATTTTACTTCTCATCTAATAATTACATCCAACCAGTAGCAGAAGGGGAGTCAGTGCGTTGAATTTTGAGATTTCGGAGAAGAGGAGGGTAAAATTTGTTTTCGCGCATTTTTTCCTTTGCCGACCATTGTAAGTAGATTGTGATGATGGTAATAAATAATCGAGCTATTTTTGACAAAAGATTGTTGCAAAATTAATTTCAGCAAAAAAAACTTAAAAACAATTCTTAATAGTGTTTATGTTTTAAAATAATATATAATATTTTAAAAATTTATATAATATTTATATTTATGTTTTAAATATTTATATAATATTTCTTTGAAAAACGTCGATTTTAAAAGTTAAAGCATTTTTGGAAAAGAAATAGCAACATGAAATGTAACAATTTACTACAAGATGCTTTGGATAAATTAAATCACTGGTCTCTGAAATCTGGCGCTAGAAAATCTATTGACAAAACTAAAAAACTGCACATATGTAGGAAAAAATTATGTGACATTCAATCCTACGGTGTGATCGTTAGCAACACTAATATTGAAAATGTAAATCAACTTAAAATATTAGGTGTTATTCTCACCAATAACTACTTGTGGAAAGAACATTACATATCTTTAAAAAAATCATTAATTCAAAGAGCAAATGTAATTTCATATTTGTCTAACAAGAAAAGTTTCATTCATATTAACACAATAATTTACCTTACTAGAGCATTGGTTCTTAGTAAAATAGATTATGGTATTTTCATAACCGGCAACACATAAACTGTTAGATCAAGTATTTATGCCTCTAGAACAACTCCAGTAAAACATATAATTGCCGAATCAGGCATACCATCACTTGAAGAAATTATACACGAAGCTAAATCCAAATTAATACCCAAAATTACTTTTCCAAATAATTCTGTTATTGATGAAGACGTATATAAACAGTCAACTACTAAAAGAATACCACGAATAACTTCAGCATTGGGCGAATCGTTAGAAATTGCTACATCTCTTAACATAAACTATATAAGCAAACCAAAAAAAATAATTTACCATCCATGGTTCGTTTCAAAGGATTTATGTGATATCTCTCTTTCAAAGTTTATTAAACAGAACACCTATAAAGACATCTTTATACAATTGTACCTTGAGAAGAAACAAGGTTTGCTTAAGAATGGCTGGAATCTTTTTTTCACAAATGGTTCAAAAATGTTAAATGGAATAACATTCTACGCCATAGTCGACATACATGATAAAATCCTTTGTCCGAAGATTCTTCCTAAATTCACATCAATCTTTGTTGCTGAAGCACTCGCAATAATAAATGCGATATATATCGCTCTTGAAAAACAACTCAGAACCGTTATTTGTACTGATAGTTTATCCGTTGTCCAGTCAATACTCAATCCACTCTCGTATAAATGGGAAACAGTTAATCGCATCCGTGATATCTTGATAAAACATCCTGATACATTAAAAATTCTATGGATCCCGTTACACACTAATATATAGGTAAACGATAAAGCTGATGAAGCTGCCAAATTTGCTTGCAAGGCCGCTATTATTATGGAAAATAAACCTGAAAGAATAGACATCCAAAACTATATTAAAAATACATATATCAAAATAAGATTTTAATTTGGTCCGATTACTACCATCCTCATTACAAATAGTTCAATATGGATTGCATTCAACGACAACACCCTACAAATGTTAGCAGACAACAAGTTCAAACTTTTTCCAGGCCATACATATGCAACACACAGTTATCTTATCAGGAAAGAAACAATACCAACACCCTGTTCCGAATGTGGATACGTTATCTCTATAAAACATATTTTACTCGAATGCACTCAATACCAGAATGCCAGAACTGCTGTTTTTGGTACCATCAACCCAATAAGACTGCTAAAGGACCCCACTTATGAGAATATACTTAAAATTCAAAAATTTATAATTCAGACTGGAATAATTATTTAATATGTTACTCTTTTTTTATTTATTATCATTTGATAGAAAAAAAGGAAACTTTTTCTTTTTACAATACATCGTAAATTAACTCTTTTGATAATCTCTACCTAGAGCCGATAGCCTATGTAGCTAGTGCTCCTTAAATTGTAATATTAGATTTATAAATAATTCTGAGTCTAATAAAGAATTATAATAATAATAAAAGTTAAAGTGTAAAAAAGCTTTGAAGTGCTTTTACACCATATTTAAACGACTGGCCTGTTTGAAACGAAAAAAAACTCTTCTTAAACACTAATTTTTTTTTGGATCAATCTACCGGAAACTGTCGGTAGGCGAAGAAAAAAACACTTGCAAACCCCATACATTTTATGGGTGGTCTAATGTTTATAATCTAATTATGTGCGAATACATGTAGAATTAGATATAACACAAATCAAAATTATATATAATAACATATAGTGTAATATTCGAAAAAATATATTTCGTTTTGGATAACACGATATTTGGACATATTCATAGGTATATATCGTTCCATAACAGAAAAATGTAGATCTTCTTTTGGATAAAACTATATATTGCCGTATTTAAAGTCTGATGGCTGTATATTAGCCTGTCCCGAATTCTAAACATCTTCGAATTTCGTCGCGTTTATGGATAAAAACCAAACATTTTTTTAAGGGTTGCTACCCGCGGCCTTCATAGTGTGTTTTTAAAATTTTTGGACAAAGAAGAGTTTAAAAGTTTGGCAATGCTGAGCATATTAAGGAAAAAACATTTATGAAACTTCCATAGATAAATTTTGGTGCACCACAGCATCATTTAGTTTGAAGCAATAATAAACACTACATCTTTTAAATTGAAAGATGTAGTGTTCCAAAAGTACTACATGGAAATTTTAGAAATATATTTCCAAAAATCTGCTCATTACCAGACTTGAGCCCAATTTTGTACAAAAATCTAAAAAATACCATTATCGAACTTTACGTATACTCGATTTTATTTTTTATTTTTCTCATAATCGACTGAATAATAAATACTCTTCGTTGAGCACTATTGCTTAAAATTATACAATTTATACCCTAATGTAATATCTTTCTCAATATTTTTTATGGACTTAACGGATATGATAGTATGGGTCGCGACACAGTCCAAATTAATTGAACACAGATACAAAGTATATGTTTTATAAAGTTTATTAAAAAAATATTAGAAGACAAAAAATAAAAGATAATTAAATAGAAAGAAAAAATTTGAATGAATTAAAAAATGAAAAAATTTTAAATAAATATAATAAGTTAGAAAAATTTTGAAAACTTAAATTAAACCAGTGTATCACCACAATAGGATGATCATATATTTGTATGAATTATATATATTTGTATCAGTTTAGATATAAACTGATACAATCTAATACTATTCTCTCTTGCCTTATTTCGGATAAAATTGTACTGGACATTTATCTAATTGCATCAGACTAGATCTAAATCCATACAAATAGATACAATATGTACCCATATTTCGGAGGAAATTTAATAAGATTACATAAAAAACTCCATATAAATTTTTTTTAATCGGGTGATGCTTTATATAATCAAACGTAATTTAATATGCGTCTTAATACAGTTTTGTCCGAGAAATTGACTCATATAATTATTTAAGTTTGCATTAGTTTAGTTCTAATTTGATATTATCAGATTAAATTACATCCGAATAATGGCGCGATACAATTTAATCAAATTTTATATAATGACACAATTATATCTGATCTGATTCAAACATATCCAAAATTAGTTATAGTTCTATCCGGTTTTTGCATTAAAAATTCTATTGAAATATGAAGTATTTGCAGAAATACGATAATTAACTGTAAATACGGGGTTTGGTTCAACGTTAATAACATATTCAGACCTTAGTCACTTGCTAAAAGTTTACGAATTTATACATCTTGTGTATAAGGTGTAGAAACTTGAGAACCAGAAAAAAAACCAATATGCATATTTAAAAATTGTGTAATATGTTTGTAGCTTTAAGGGTGAAAGCTAGATCGCCACGTAATTAAATTATAAGGCGAAGTTGTTGGTTTGTTAAGAACTGATCTTTATTTAAATTTTACCCTGCTTATAAAGCTAACATGAGAATAACGCTTAGCCTAAAATTGAGTTACTTTCTAAAGTCACTCAAATAACTTAAATTAATTATTTTACATTGTTTCTATATTATTTCTATGGTATTGCAAAACATTGGTATTAAGTTCTATAGAGTTATTGAACATTTCTACCAGGGTCACATGATTTTCAGTAACCAAAATATCAAAACTTCTATTTGATATTTTGAGTACATTTTAAAATTCCACCGATTGGATATCGACTGCATTTTGAATATTGAGTGCATATCGAGTGTAATTTAAATTCCACCAATCGTATGTTAAATGCATTCTTTATATTTTGTGTAGATCAAGTGTCCCCAGCTCATTTGTTTATTTCGTTCTATTTTGGTTTCTAAGTGAAACCCAAAATCTTTGACCCAATTATGGAGTAGAACGATGAACTGTTTAAATATTTGTTCAATATACTGGGGGGTTATTACGTAATTCGATTCGAAAAGTAAAACCTTTCGAAACGAATTTCCGTTTCGAAAGTAAAATTGTATTATCTAATTCGTTCGAATGGTTCACAGAGTTGTATTTGTGTAAAAAAGGGTAAATACAAGTGATGCCAAATTTTATCGGTTAATACATAACTTGGCAGCATGTCTTATAATGTCAAAGTTGTCAGCATTGTGCTTAAATGTCAAAATTTGAAACAAATATTTAAAGAAAACTTTATTAAAGAAAATATTTATTTAAAAAGTCGAAGCTTAAATGGATTGTGTTTTATTGTGGACAGAAGATAGTGATGAAAAAAAAATGATTCTATTCCGGAAAGAGTTCAAAGGAAACTTATAAGAGATTCGTCAGATATAATGAATCTTAATGAGACAAAGTAAGAAAAATTTAAAATTTTACCTTTACGATTAAATATATTCCTAATAATATCTTTTTAGTTTCATAAAAAACTTTAGGCTTAGTAAAAATGCTTTTACATATGTCTTGAGTTGTGTAAAAGATGAATTTAAACCAGCAGAAAGGTCAACTGCCATCTCACCTATATTAAAATTAGCTGCCACACTTAAATTTTTGGCGCAAGGTGGATATCAGCATCAAATTGGCCAAGACCCGCCTATTAGGATTTTCTCAAGCATCAATTTCTGCGTGTTTGTCTGAGGTTTGCGATGTTATTGAAAGAATTCTTTGTCCCAAACATATTGCATTTGAAATGACAGATAGGAAGAGAGAAGCTAAGAGATACTTTTTGAAAAATGTGGAATACCTGGAGTAATTGGAGCAGTAAATGGTACGCATATTCAATTAATCAGACCTATAAGGGATGAGCAATTATATTTCAAAGGGAACAAAATTTTCTCGGCCCACCTCCAGTCCCTGAAATACTATTTCGGTTTACCCGGCATTTTACCTTTATGTGATGTTTATAATCTGGCCACACCTATAAACCTATAAATATGTAAATTTGAATAATACCAATCTATAAACCGACAATTGATAAATTGAAAACGTACTTTTTTAAATTTCGTTATATCATGAGTCGGAGGGCCAGCTGCATCCAAATCCAAAGACAATCTTGTAAACAAATCCTTGGACTTGCTTCTAGCATTCGCTACATTTAGGTGACCTTTAGCAAAATCTACTCCTTCAAAGATTCAACATCGTGAAAAAAAAACAATGTTTAGTGTAAAAACATAAAACATTTGATGTTTTTTATTTTTACTTATTTATTTAACACTTTTTCTTATATTTTGTATAACGATACTTACATTTTAAATTTTTTTTCTTTTTTCGACAACAAATTAGCTCTCGAATAAAATACGAATGTTTTAACGTTTGTGAAGTTCGCTTTCGTATTACATAGTTGCATTTACGAAAGGGTAATTTTTGTTTTCGAAAGGGGGATAAAAAACGGCCGGTTCGAAAAAAAATTTCCGTGCGTTCGTAAATACATTTTCGAAAATCGTAATACAAAATACAATTCATACGAATTTACACATTTTTTCTTTCGAATCGAATTACATAATAACCCCCCTGACCTTGAATAATACCAACGTATAGTCTACATACAATGTTTTCACATTCATATTTTTATGCTTTACTGTTACTTTTATAGTGTGTGTATGTATTGTTTTGAATGCAATCGAACACAATGAATGCATGACTAATTGTCATTTGTTTATTTCTTTCATGCATTCACTACAATTGGGTAAAATTTTCTAAGTCGACATGACTAGTTTTGTCAGAAGGCCACACTAAGAAAATTATGTTGGTAGAATCAACTGCAAATGGCAGTTAAAATAACTACAAGGTGTACACTGTTGAAAAGGTGTACACTACATTTGCATTTAAATCAACTTCAATGTGGTGCGCCCCGGTAGGCTAGTTGGTAGCATGCTGGCTTATCAGTGCGGGGGTCGTGGGTTCGATTCCCACCAGAGGCATTGGTCTGTTTTCGCTACAACGCGCCGAAGGCCATAGTAGCTAGTGCTCGGTTAGGGTAATAGTATATAATTTCTAATTATATTATTATTAATTAATAAAAGAAAAAAAAAAAAAAACTTCAATGTGTAATTTTAATTGTTAAAAATTCACTGACGAATATAGTAAAAACAACTACAAATGCAGTTAAAACAACATTACCAGCATTTAAAAAATTTAAAAAAAAAAATATTAAAGGTTAAAATAACCAAAATCGAAAAATTTTTATTCGTTGTTATCTTAAAAACTACTTGACTAACTGAAATAAAATGTATGGTTTGAGTAAGCTATTATCTTCTCATTTTATTTCAATAAATAGATTTTTGATATTTAATATCGTTTTTAAAAAAAATGTCTAGAGCTTAATTGGAGAAAATTTGTTCTGCACGAATATAATAAAAATAAAAGTATTTCCATACGCTTGATAGGGAAAAAGTTATTAAAAACTAATATGGACGTTTGTAAATTGAAAGAATGCGTGGAAGTGGTAGTGAGCATGGGCAAAATGACGAAAAGGGTAACAAACGCTTTTGCAAAGGATCCTACCATTTCACCAAACATCGTAATGGACTCAAGTGTTATAAAGCTCAGGTACAATAAATGGTGAAATTTATAGCGAATAATGCTTAAAAAACGGCTGTTACCATTTGTAAGATCTCACAATACAAAACCGTTATGTTAGCCTGACACTAGCCAAGAAAACAATTCACCAAATTGTCCAGAATTACGTCTAACACTAAAATATTGGTCAATTATAAAAGGAACATTAAAGAAGACAGGAATGGCAGTATTAACTATAGAAGAGTTTAGATCTAAGTGGAATTTGGCAGCTAGAAAAGTGGATGAAAGTCTTGTGCAAAAACTAATGGGAAGAATTCGAAAAAAAGAGCGATGTTTTGCATATCAATCGACTTCTGATTAACTTTTTTGCATTTTTAGATACTATAGATCTATATAATAAAGTACAAAAGATACAATTTCAAAAGCTATCTTGGATATACTTTTATTTAAAAGACAAAGTTGTTCGATTTTGGTTATTTCAACCTTTAAAATGATTTTATCTATACTAATATTATAAAGAGGTAATGTTTGTATGTTTGTTTGTTTGTTTGTTTGTAGAAAGTAATCTCCGTAACTAATCATACGATTTCTAAATTTTTTTTACCAATATTTAATTTGGTCCTCCAGGATGGACATAGGCTATATATCGTTCCCGAATTTTTTTTTTTAAAGTTATGAGCGGAAACAAAAATAATCTATATATATAAAATACAATGTTTGTATGTTGTCCTCTGTAGACTCTAAAACTATCCAACCGATTTGGCCAAAACCGGTTTCATTTCAAAGGTTATAGTCCAAATTAGGTTTTCGGCTATATATATTTCAAGTGGGCGTGGCACCTCCCACATAAATTGAATAACATCATATATCTTGACTATTGTGATAGCAAGCAACATTTGAAACATTGCAGTATCCCATATGTTACTGATTTGAATAATCAGGAAAAAAATGGGCGGGATCGGACCAGTGGGAGTGGCAGCTCCCATACAAAGTAAATATTTAATATCATATATCTACAGTACTATAATAGCCATAGTCTTAGAAATTTGTTCACGTTGATTATTTGTTAATGTGAATAGTCATGGGAAAAATGGGCGCGATCGGACCAGTGGGCGTGTCAGCTCCCATACAAAGTAAATATTTAATACCATATATCTACAGTTCTATAATAGCCAGAGTCTTAGAAATTTGTGCACGTTGATTATATTATGAATAGTCATGGGAAAATTGGGCGGGATCATACCAGTGGGAGTGGCAGCTCTCATACAAAGTGATTATTTAGCTCATATACAAAATTAATATTAAATATCTAGGGTTCTATATAAGCTATATAGCCTTCAAATTTTGTACGAGTCCATCAATTACAAATATTAGTAGTCGAACTGAAAAAGGGCGGAATGGTATAAATGGGCGTGGTACCAAAAGCAAAAAACAAATAAACATTAAAATAAATTATCACATTCAAGACTTTTTGCAAGCTTATTTAATAATGTTGTTCCTCATAGAATAAATAAAAAAGGTAAAGAAGTAAACAATAAATTGTATGATATGGTTTTAAGTAACAATTCATGTTTAACAGGTATACTTAACATAAAAATATATTATTATTATATTATTATTTGCGTAAAAGAAATTTTTTGATTTAAAGAATTAATTACAATTAAAATTTGAAGGCAAAACAACGTTTGCCTGGTCAGCTAGTTATTTAATAAACACACTATTCTAAAACAATAGTTACATAAAATATCACTTTTAAATATTCACGTTTCATGCTATTTTTCCAAATCATTTTTGCCACCTGTCTGTCTTTAAGGGATGTAAGTAATATTGTTTCTTTGATTTATTTTAGTCACATTGAATTAATATATAAATATTAAAGAGCTACAACAAAAGAAATACAACATTTAATAATATTCAAGTTTATTGACTTATTTTCTATCCCAAATCTTAAAAATGTATACACCATGTTGGTTTTCTGTTTTTGTATCTTTTGATATACACACACTCAAAAAGTCGAAACCACTGTATAAAATAACTTACCGAAATGCGTTAATTTTGGTAGGTTGTTTTAAAAATCAACCCTCAAAAACATTAAAAATTAGTTTTCTAAGTAAAACAACTACAAACGCATTACTGCACAAATAACTGTAGTAACTGCAGAACTTTTCTGAGTGCGCATATAAAATTATACACAAAATGTGAATGGCAATTGTTAAAGTCTTTTGATGTAATTTATAATTGTATCCAAATAAAGATTGACGAATTTTCTAGTGTCAATCTGTATGAGGTAATATAATGTATTATCTAAATACATATTATTTTGTATTTTGCATTGTCTATGTATATATAACGTCATATTTAATTGGATTAATTTTATCTAATATTAATATTGGTCGAGATGCGATAAGACGCAAGTATATGACATCATATTAAAATTTTTCCAAAAAATTTATTTTATATATGAATTTATATAATTATGTGCTGTTTAATACACTGGCAGACAAACGCGTATAAGTGTATATAAAATAAAGTATTATTATATGCAAAAATTTTTACTCGGATACGTTCTTTTGCATTTGTATGTAAACTGGTACATATAAATATAATTGGATCCGAGTTTTAGTCTGATAAAATTTCACTAAATGTTATATTTTTCAAATTATGGGCTGGTAACTTATCTCCAATGATTATTTTGCCTTAATCATTGATTTAGAAATCATTGATTAGTACTTAAACTTACTTGAAATAATATCGGTAACTAAGTAAAATTTAATCAATGATTTATTAATTTTAAATATTTTTATTTGACAACAAGAAGAGGTAATAAAAGAAAATGAAAAATATATATAAGAGAAGACGATTTAGGAAGTTTTTTGATAATTAATTATCAAGTCGGACTATATTGGAAAACATGGTGTTGGTTTCCGTGAACATCTCATGTTCACGACATTTTCCAATTAAATTATAAAGTACATTTTCGTGTATATTTAGATTACGCACTATTTATGAGAGACAAGAAAGGTTGAATACGTGAATTGATCCGTACACTCAAAAAAAAAAGTTTGTAAAGTCAGCAAAAATTTTTGCTGAGTCAGCAAAATTTTAGTCACGAGGGTGCTAGCAAAAAAATTGCCAATGTCAGCAAAATCTTTTGCTGAAAATCAGCCAACTGATTTTTAGCAACAAAATTAGTAGATTCAGCAAAAGTTTTGTTAACACTTAGTAGATTATAAATAAAAATGCCTTGCTAAAAATTAATAAATTTTTTGCTGAATTTTAGTAGAGTGAAAAAACGCAAAAAAATTGTAAAAAAATGTAATTTAGTTAATATATTTGCTGAAAATCATAAAACATATTCTTGTGATTCTTTTAAAAATAATTTACAATAATTACGAAATATAAAAATTTTCATTTTCCCACATTGACGACATGAATTAACTTAATATCTGAAAATATATAGAAATAAATATATATAACATAACAAAAATTTTCTTTCAACTACTTACATCAATGGTTGTCTAAATGATGCTTTCTTTTAAAGGAGGCAACTGCCGAAGATAATTATAGAAACGAAACTAAAAAATAAACAAAAACAAACGAAACGGAAGAACAACCCCTTTTTTGCAATACGAAAAAGGAACCATAAAAATCTACCTAAGATGTGTGTCTTTGTCTTTCGCTTCACTCTGTCTACATGTCTGTATATGTTTGTTTGTTTGCAATTTGACCACACTAGATTATAAATCTATAAACATTTAGTTTAGAAATACATATTAAATTTAAATATTTTATTTTGTCTTTTATTTAATTAAAAGACAATTATTTTCACAAGCCGGTGACAAGGCAAAATTTAAGTTGTTTTAATCCTCAATTTTGTTTTATGTATGAAAAACCGATACAAAAGCCTTCCATGGTTGATTTTTATATGTCTTATTAGAGTTGTACCTTTTAGTATCATTTTCCTCTTCTCTACTACATCTTGACATGCAGCGACATCTGCGTCATTCTGCGTATATCTTTCAATCTGGTTGTCGTACACACTATTAATGTGTTATCAGCACAATTTTTTTTAGCAAAATTAATTAGTAAAACATTAGTATATTAGTAAAGCATTAGTATAAAACAGTTAAGTGCTGAATAAGTATAACAAACGTTTTAGCTGAAAACACAATTTTAGCAAAAAATTTGCTAAAAAATAGTATACCTGATTTACAAGACGTTTTACTAACTTTTGTACTAACTTATTTTTTTGAGTGCAGTTCTTTTAGCACCCCAATCTCACATTTTAAGACGTTCGAAACTTTTTTGTTTTAAGCATTACTTAGATTATTTTAATATTCAATACTTAACAGAATATGATATGCAGTTTACCTGTATGATATGCAGTTTACCTGTAAAATTCTAAAAGCGTTAAAATCGACAATTTGGAGCCGTGTTTTTAAAACATAAATTTGAGTTTGGGACGCAAAACCAAAATATGGGTCTATTATTTGTGTGTCCTCTACAACACATCAGAAATTAATTAAAATCGGTGTGAAATACTCCGCAGAAAAAGTTACTAAATATAAGTTAAAAAGGTTGTTGCAGAAAAAACTGCTAAAAGGTTTTGCTAAATATTAGTAAAATTAGATCAACAAAATTCTTATCCTTCTAATATTTAGCAAATAAAATTGACGATTTTAGCAATTTTTCCGGCAAAGCCATTTCGAACTAATTGTTAATAGTTTTAGCAAAAATGTTTACTAATTTTTTTTTCATTAGTGCCAAAATTAAAATCTTCGTGAAAGACATTTTTGGGCTAAAATTTGTTTCCATAAACCGCTTTTAATTGTACGAAAGGAATCTCCAAATTGTGACCTATTCCAGCAAAACATATAGTGAATTGGTTAAACAACTAATGTACCAAAAAAAACTGTTTATGGATATATTAACATTTTGCATAAAAGAAACAAGATACTTTAAGTATGATAAAAATATATTTGAACAACGTAAAGGTATGTCCATTGGATCACTTGTATCACTAGTCATTGAAGACATTATTATGGGAGACATACTAGACAGTTCGATGAAACTTAGAAAAGAAAACCAATCATTTTAACTAAATACGTAGATGATCTCTTCGCTATTATTAAAAAAGATGCAGTAGAAGATACATTAATAATACTTAATTCATACTACAGACAAATCCAATTCACTAAGGAAGAAGAAGAAGAACGGGCCAAACACAAGGCCAAGGACATACAGTAAAATTAAATTGGTACCAAAAATCCTCAGCGTCAGGAAGATTGATAAACTTTTATTCTAGACATCCTAGTAAAACAGTCATTAATACAGAGCCTTCATCAGGAGAGTTTTGGATATATGTAAGTCATAAAGATTTTTATAAAGAAAACATACAATTAATACACTCAGGAAAAATGAATTACCTATTAAAGCAATCAAAGAATTGATCAAACATGTTAATTCGAAGAAAATCAATGATTGTGGAGAACTAAAACCTCCTAAGATATATAAATCAGCCATATACATACATACCAGGTTTAGCAGAAAAATTGAAAAATACTAACATTTATGATCGGGAAAAATAGCAATTAGCGTTTAAAACGTGTAATTCTGCAGACAAGTTCTTTAGTAAAACTATAACCTTATTTAATAAAGAAGATCAATCGAATCTTATATACAAAATAAAATGTAACGGCGATGGGAAAGGTATTTGCGATAAGGTACACTCAAAAAAATAAGTTAGTAGAAAAGTTAGTAAAACGTCTTGTAAATCAGGTATAATATTTTTTAGCAAAATTTTTTGCAAAAATCGTGTTTTCAGCTAAAATTTTTGTTATACTTATTCAGCACTTAACTGTTTTATACTAATGCTTTACTAATATACTAATGTTTTACTAATTAATTTTGCTATAAAAAATTGTGCTGATAAGCACATTAATAGTGTGGACGACAACCAGATTGAAAGATATACGCAGAATGAAGTAGATGTCGCGGCATGTCAAGATGTAGTAGAGAAGAGGAAAATGATACGAAAAAGTACAACTCTAATAAGACATAAAAAAAATCAACCATGGAAGTTTTTGTATCTGTTTTTCATACATAAAACAAGATTGAGGATTAAAACAACTTAAATTTTGCGTTGTCACCGGCTTGTGAAAATAATTGTCTATTAATTAAATAAAAGACAAAATAAAATATTTAAATTTAATATGTATTTCTTAACTAAATGTTTATAGATTAATAATCTAGTGTGGTCAAATTGCAAACAAACAAACATATACAGACATGTTGACAGAGTAAAGCGAAAGACAAAGACACACATCTTAGGTAGATTTTTATGGTTCCTTTTTCGTATTGCAAAAAAGGGGTTGTTCTTCCGTTTCGTTTGTTATTGTTTATTTTTTCGTTTCGTTTCTATAATTATCTTCGGCAGTTGCGTCCTTTAAAAGGTAGCATCATTTAGACAACCATTGATGTAAGTAATTGAAAGAAAATTTTTGTTATGTTATATATATTTATTTCTATATATTTTCAGATATTAAATTAATTCATGTCGTCAATATGGGAAAATGAAAATTATAGTAAATTATTTTTAAATGAATCACAAAAATTATTTTATGATTTTCAGCAAATAAATTAACTAAATAACAATTTTTCTACAAATTTTTTGCGTTTTTTTTCAGTCTACTAAAATTCAGCAAAAAATGTAATAATTTTTTGCAAGCACCCTCCTGACTAAAATTTTGCTGACTTTACATATTTTTTTTTTGAGTGTATACTACCAAAACAAAGTTAAAAACAAGATTAGCCTCACATAGATCAGATCAAAAAGCAACAAATAAACCCCTTGAGCAAAAAACAGCACTTGCAGCCCACTGAACAGGCCACAAACCAAACTTCGATGACACAAGAATTTTGCAAGAAGAAAATAACTACAGAAAGAGATTCATGTTAGAAATGCTACATATAATTGATGTTCCCGCTCACAAATTATAAGAGAGCCATAGAAAATTGTGCTCAACTTTACAGACATATAGTTGACAAACACAACAGACTTAGAAACAAACTAGTTGACAAAATCTAACAGTGAAGTAAAGAGCTTCTAACTCTGCAAAATTTTTATTTTTGATTAAAGTAAATATAAAAATTGTTTCATTAAATTATTTTATTTTATATGTTTATAAAATTATAATTGTGTATTTATTTTTTGTAATATTCATCAGATCTCCGGATGATGATCAAAAAATTAGATAGAACTATCGAGAAACCAACAATATGTGATATTAAAATTAAGAATAATAAAAAAACATGTTTTTATTTATATATTCGCATTTTATTTCAACAACTAATAAATGACCTTAATCCGAACCAAGATTACCACATAACAACACCCACAGGTGTTAACAAGTTACAAAATTTACAAAAAAAAAATATAAATACTAACATGAATTGTAGGGTAAAAAGTCTATGTTCAAATTCTTAATCATAGAAATTTCTGTAATTAGATTTAATCAATGTTTAGAGTAAAATCAGACTTTAAAATTTGATCAGTTACTGTAATTAAGATGTAAACAATGATTTCCTTCTTAATCATTGTTTAGTATTACATAACTTAAAGGGCCTATGTATTGAATAGATTCCCAAATGCTAATTAGTCATAAGATTTATTTTTATATTTTACTAACAAACATGTCCAATAATAACAAAAATTCACTTCAATATTTGGCATAATTATTTTGACCAATTTATTTTATACGTTTTATAAAACAACTTTTGCCATAATTGTCAAACAAATTATAAAATTAGGTTCGTTATTTCTTAAATGTGTTTTAACCAAAAAATGGGTAAAAAGGCTGAATTAAATATTGAAATCAGAGCAGCAATATATGCCAAGAACTCTTAATTAAGCCCGTATGACACTGTATAGTTTTTGTATTGACAATCTAAATTAAAGCAGTACAAATATATTGTTACTCAATTTTTTAACTAGTGTAAAGAGTACGAACACATAGTGCCAAATTGTAGTAAATATCAAAACAAATACTTTTGTTATCGATAAATCAGCGAAAAATTGGGATATCTGTCAAAAGTGCAAACGAAAATTTTGAACTTTATCTTGACATTTCTCACAGGCAAATAAGTTTGTTGTCAGTTTCTTTTTGGAACTGTCAGTTTAAAAAAAAAAAACAAAACAAAACTGTTTGTTTACAAATTGTATATATGTTTCATTCACACATTAATGTTGTTTCTTTCTCCCAATACATCTTGAAACTATACAAAAACTATACAGTGTCATAACAGCTTTAGCGAGCCAAACGGTGCATTATCATATTAGATTAGATTAGATCAGAAGGCACTATGCACCGCGACCAATGTAGGTCTTTTGTGCTGCCTAAGGTTACCTACAGATTCAAGCTACCTATAAAGCCAATTATCCTATTAGGCAAAATCTTCGCGATGTCGGAAGGCGAAATGAAGCGATCACCTAGAAACCTAAGTCTCCTATCACAAAGCCTGGGACATTCGCAGAGAACATGCTCCGAGGTCTCTGACACCATCTCGCAAAACCTACACAAATCCGTGTCCGATTGACCCTTCTTGTGCAGATGGTATCTGAGATTACAGTGTCCAGTTAAGTACGAAGCCAGGGTCCTCAAACCCCCCCTTTCAAGCGACAAGAGTCGCCTCGACCCCCTACTGGAAAAAGAGATCAATCTTTTAGCCTGGCGCTGACCAGGAGAGTTTTCCCAGTAACCAGAGAATTCAGACTCTCTCCATGCCCTGAGCCTTTCCCTAACATACCCCGCAGGTATTCCACAGAATGGTTCAGGACCAATAAAGGGCTTTCGGGCCCCGCGGTTGGCAAGACAATCTGCCCTCTCGTTGCCCTCATGCCCCTCATGACCAGGAATCCACCCCAAGGTTAGAGAGTTGCCTCTACCGAGCCTATTGAGAGTCTGAATGCATTCCATGACCAACCCGGACGACACCTTATAGGCCATTAAGGCCCTCAGTGCAGCCTGACTGTCAGAAAGAATGTAGATGCGAGATCTGCGATTTCCCCTTCGCAGGCATTCCAATGCACAGACACAAATGGCCCAAATCTCCGCCTGAAAAATGGACGGATATTTGATTATCATATTAACAAAGAAAAACAGTTTGGCTCTGTAAAAATAAACCGCGTACGGCCAGAAAAGCAATGACTACTGCAAATGAGGACAAACGCATTGTCCAGGAATATAAAAAGAAACCCGATTGGAATTGGAATTACGAAACTATGGGCCGACTGCAGTTAGTGAACGTACTATTTGTCACTGACCCACCCTTACCGACCGAGAGGGCTCGTCCCCATAACGTGGAGACCGAGTACACACCAGCGCCCGAGCTTTGACGGATTTTAAAATGATAAGTAAGAAAAATGCCATGAAGTATCCCGTAAAATCAGCTACAGATTAAATCATCAGCTGATAATAATAATACTAACAATTAACGGTGTAAAAACATAAATATCACAAATAAAAATATTCATCAACAAAATGTTATGCAACAACAAGCAACTATTAATTAAGGAGTCTAATTATAGCGCGCTTTATCATATCAACATAAAGATTAAAATCAAAAATATTATGAAACGTGTTGTAGTCACTGCAAATTCTACGAAAAGGATACGAATTGGCATAATTTGTGTGATAATAGTCTTAAGTACAGAGGTCTAAAATGTCTCGTAAATCTGCAAGGTGCATTTCGAGTCAACATCACATTTAATAAGGTTAAAGACAAAATAAATACCAAGCATAGTACTTCTACTCTCCAAAGTCGGAAGTCTAATAAGCTCTAATCTTTGTTCATAAGATGGAAAATTACGATCATATCTCCAAACCAAACCACGTAGGCATAATAATTAAAATTGCCTCTGCACGGACTCAAGCGAATTAGCATGAACCTGATAATATCTATTCCACACAATCGAGGCATACCCCAAAATTGGTCTAACAAGAGATAAAGGGTGATTTTTTAGCAACTATGTTTTTGGCAGCTCAGCTTTTTCGTGTAACATGTCACTGTTAAACATGTTCAGTTTGGTCTATAATTTAACGCTTGCAGATTATTGAATTTTATTGTCAAAATTCATGCTCGGTTAAGAAAGTGCGAATTGTGTTCAGCGACGAAGCTCATTTCTGGTTGAATGGATAAGTGAACAAGCAAAATTTGCGTATTTGGTGTGAAGAGCAGCCAGAAGCATTGCAAGAACTGACAATGCATCCCGAAAAATTCATTGTTTGGTATGGATTATGGTCCGGACCGTACTTCTTCAAAGACCGTACTTTTTCAAAGACGACGTTACTGTGAATTGCGAGCGCTACCGTGTGATGATTAAAAATTTTGTTTTGCCCAAAATGGAAGAGCTGGACTTGGGTGAGCACGCAAAACAATGGCCCAATTGAGAGGCGAGAACAGTTTGTTTTCACGTTTGGGGCCGGTAAATTGGCCGCCTAGATCGTGCGATTTAACGCCTTTATACTATTTTTGTGGGGCTATGGGGACAAGCCCGCAACGGTTAACGAACTGGAAGCCAATATTGAAGAATTAATTCGAGAGATACCGTATGAACCATTTGGAGCGTAGCCGCAATCAACATTTACATGAAATCATCTTTAAACATTGAATTATATAGATCGTTCTATCGACTCAAAGAAAGATTTCATACATTTCTCTAAATCTTGTGTTTTTTTTTATCAAATCCGAAAGCTCTTAAAAAATCACCCTTTACATATAACTGCTTTGTAACACATGGATCATAAAATTCCTTTGCCCATCTTTTTACGAAATAGAACAATTTAACATCATCAGCAATTTGTAGTAGCTTATTAAAAATAAATGTTAAAGGATAACATAGACTTGTCGCGCAATTCCTCAAGACACAAGCTGGCAACCCATCAGGACCAGGTTTAAATGAAACCTTCAACTGAGTCAGAGATTTAAAAACAGTTTCCGTATCAAAAAATGGAATATTCGATATCGATGCAAACCCAATATTATATGGGTAGTACACTCAAAAAAATAAGTTTGTAGAAAAGTTAGTAAAACGTCTTATAAATCAGGTATACCATCTTTTAGCAAAATTTTTTGCTAAAATCGTGTTTTCAGCTCAAATTTTTGTTGTACTTATTCAGCACTTAACTGTTTTATACTAATGCTTTACTAATATTATACTGTTTTACTAATTAATTTTGCTAAAAAAATTGTGCTGATAATAGTGTGGACGACAACCAGATTTAAAGATATACGCAGAATGAAGCAGATGTCAAGGCATGTCAAGATGTAGTAGAGAAGAGGAAAATGATACTAAAAAGTACAACTCTAATAAGACATATAAAAAAATCAACCATGGAAGACTTTTGTATCTGTTTTCATACATAAAACAAAATTGAGGATTAACACAAATTAAATTTTGCGTTGTCACCGGCTTGTGAAAATAATTGTCTATTAATTAAATAAAAGACAAAATAAAATATTTAAATTTAATATGTATTTCTTAACTAAATGTTTATAGATTAATAATCTAGTGTGGTCAAATTGCAAACAAACATATACATGTAGACAGAGTAAAGCAAAAGACAAAGACACACATCTTAGGTAGATTTTTAGGGTTCATTTTTCTTATTGCAAAAAAAGCGTTGGTTTTTCTTTTCATTTGTTTTTGTTTATTTTTTCGTTTCGTTTCTATAATTATCTTCGGCAGTTGCGTCCTTAGACAACCATTGATATAAGTAGTTGAAAGAAAATGTTGTTATGTTATATATATTTATTTCTATATATTTTCAGCCAAAATGGGAAAATGAAAATTTTTATATTTCGTAATTATTGTAAGTTATTTTTAAAAGAATCACAAAAATATATTTTATGATTTTCAGCAAATAAATTAACTAAATTACAATTTGTCTACAAATTTTTTGCGTTTTTTTCTGTCTACTAAAATTCAGCAAAAAATTTATTAATTTTAAGCAAGGCTTTTGTATTTCTAATCTACTAAGTGTTAGCTAAACTTTTGCTGAATCTACTAATTTTGTTGCTAAAAATCAGCTCGCTGATTTTCAGCAAAAGATTTTGCTGAAATTAGCAATTTTTTTTGCAAGCACCCACCTGACTAAAATTTTGCTGACTCAGCAAAATCTTTTGCTGACTTTACAAACTTTTTTTTTGAGTGTAGCTGCAATCTGAGTATTTGAATTAGAATTTCTATACGTGGAATGAAAGAAATCAGCAAACATATTTGCAATAGTAAGAATTATCATTGCAAAACATTGTAGGCGGATACGACGAAGATTTGCGTTTAACACATACAAAGTCAAAAAAGGACTGGGTTATCAGCAAAGTTAAATTTCAGTTGGTCCAAGTACCTCGCATAGCAATTATTATTCAGTAAGTTATACTGAGCAAGAACTGAGGAATATTAAGCATAATCAAAAGTTTAGCCAGATTTTGAATACTTTTTAAACAAACGTGATTTTCTGTTTTTTAGCCTCGATAGATCCTTTGAGTTCCAAGGTGGGCCAGTATGTCTAAAGTCCAGACAAGATTTTGGAATGCATTCTACAAAACACCCGTTAACAGTATCTTTAAGACTGTCTAAAAGTAAATCCATGGACTGAGAAGTACAAAGCGTAGAATCAAACAATGAGGACCAGTCAACTTCACTCAATAGTGCATTCAATCTAATAAAATTAGCACGTTTCAAACAAAAAGATGTTTCCAAAGAAGCCTTCTGTGTCACAGTAGATACTCCAGAATCCAGTTCGAAAGCCAAACCCAGAGTTGGATGATGACAATCCTCCGGGACAGATATCGGATCGATACGATTGAGAGAAAAACATTCGACATTATCTACAAATACAAGGTCCAATGTTCTGTTGAGTGAGTTTAATACTCCATTTATCTGATACAAACCAAGATCAGAAATATTCTCCAATAGCAAATCATAGTAGGTTAAAAGCTTAGACGGTATAAACGAAAATGAATGGGACAAAAAATACCATGACACATCAGGTAAATTAAAAGCACACAATACTATAATGATGTCCCCCTGTTCCAAACAGCCGATCGCCGCAGATATAGCATTAACGTGTGCATTATAATCATTAATTCCAGAGCAAGGTGGTATATAAGAACAAGTAAAAGAAACCGATTTTCCAGAAACAACTACTTTTACGCAGATAAATTCTATGTCCACCACACACGAATTTGTCACGAACAACAATTAAAACTTCCTACCCTAACTCGCCTATAAATCTGAAATTTATTGCACATTAACTCAGAATCAAATACATTGTCGTGAAGACAGGTCTCATTAAATATTATGATATCGTAATCAATATCAAAACTATTGATGAACAGATTAGAAAGCTTATTGTTAAGTCCACGGACATTCTGGTAAGCTTTACAAATGCGATCAGATGACTTCAAAGTTAGGTTTTTGAAGTATTACTATTAAAATGATTCCCAACATGAGTAGGGAGAAAATTGCTATTAGATCTCTGATTTTCTCTATAAACATATTCACGAACCAAAAACCCTAGTGGAAAAAATTTAGGGTTCACGATCATTTCAAAAACTTCATCGGGAACAATCACCCTAAATGACGATATAATACGAGTACTATTAACATTTATCTTAAAGCATTGAATATTAAGTTCATCAACAAATTTCGAATAAACATAAAAAATAAGAATTAGTTTATCAACAAATTTCGAATTAACATAAAAAATAAGAATTGTTCTACGAGCTTTCACAACAGTTAACGCTTTGGGTGCTAGTGAAATTCTACCTCCAGCTATAGACATTAGACTCAATGTAGATCAAGTTTGAGCAACCGATCCACCAGTTTGATAAGTGCCTCTGGTTGCAATCTCCGAGGCATTATTGTTTAACAAAGCTGCCTGTACAACCGGAAACTTCGGATCAAACTCAATTAAATTCGAAGAAACAGCACCTCGACTACGAATATCAGGAGGAGCCAAAATAGTCGGAGCGACAGCGAGTATAAGGAGGGGCTAAAATTTCCTGCTGATCAATTGGCTCTTCCAATAAAATAGGTTACTGCGACTTTCTCCACTACCTTTTTACGCCAGCTATGCCCAACGTCAATGTATGCGATTTGTTCGAGTGTGTTGGGTACGCGTAAAAGCCCTTTTATTGTTACTTTTATTTATTAGGATGGGCCGAAATATCCGCTTTTGTAGAACTTTTGTAGAACATAGAGCGAAATATTTACAATTTTTAAGTCTGTTCTTGGTGAGGGAAAAAATATACGAACTAATTTGTTCTGTCCTACGGGTAATTGTGTTCCTTGATAATGGTACTTTTTCTAAAATTTGGGCCATATCTCTACCCTTACTTCCAAAACAACCCAGCACTTCTTTAGCGAGCACCTTAAAAAAAATGCCATCATCAAAAGGACGACAGCGTTTTGATAACGCAAGTGAAACAATAAAAGACGCTTTTTCAACATCATTATTTAAAATGTTTCCTGCAACAAATGTTTTTTTTTAAATTAGCAATTAAAATTTCTCTTTCCGCATCTACAATATCGAAATATTCTTTATGGCAAGACATGTAATGCCTTTCGACATTAAATTTATGAATACGCTTAACATTGCTGTTGGCATACCAAACATACTGGCTGGCCAACGCTGTTTTGTGTAAACAAAAAATCATTTTCCCAAACCTCATTAAACATTTTGAGCAGTGCTGTACTTCACTTTCTGATTTGCGTGTACTACCTTCTCGCATGAAGTCTGCGTGACAACTGATCAACAGTCGTTAAAAAACAAAACCAAACGCAAGCATTGCACAAATGTTTTCTAGCTGACCCGATTGATTACTAGGTTTCGCATATACAAAGCTCTTTATGTGTATATTTCGGCCCATCCTATTTTTTATCACTACACCCAAAATATTTCTTAGTTGATTTATAATTTAACCATACTAGTAGTAACAAATACTCATTTAAATGTTGCATCCATTGTTTATAGTATAAACAATGGATGTATAAGATATGTATAAACTTTATACTTATAATTTCATCAAAATTTAAGTTTTTTCAATTAAAATATTTTAAATTTAAATTTAAAGTTTACAATTTTTAAAACAAAAGTCAAATTTTCTATGCTTACGAAAATTCGTTATATTTATTATGACAATTAAAAATTTTTGACACAAAAAACAAATAGTTATTAATGATCAAGATAGTTAAAATTAATTTATTTAAAATGAACTAAGAATTTTTTTAACTATGCGACTATTCAATTTTATCGGTGTAGTTTTCGCGTATGTGTGAAAGCACAAAGTTCTTTATGTGTACATGTGAAAGCACAAAAAGCTGTTTTCGCTCGCGGGCATATGGAGTGGGCATAGCTGTTTTACGCTTAGAAGACGAATTTTCATTAACAAGTTTATTTAAACTTTTCATAACGTTCCTCAAATTTTCTAAATTTTTCATTAAGAGAAACAAAATCCTTTTGTCCTTAATTAACTATATTTAAAATTGCAATAACTTCCAAAAAAACATAATTTATTTTTACGACTTAATATTTAAAAATAAAATCTAGGTGTGCCAATTAGTATAGACACCACTGTAAAGACACAAACTATATGAGGCCGATATTAGAGCAAACAAATAAGAAATACAACTCGGAAAATATCAAATCAAAAATATAAAATTCAAATGACATAAACAAGTATTACAACAATACATACATAAAGTTTACGCGGTAATAAAACAACAAAAACATTGACTAAGCTACAATTGTTGTAGAAAACAAAATAAGCAAACGATAATACAAATAAAGAGACAGGCTAGGCAATGTATGTTGTTGTTGTTGCAAAATTAATTTAACATGTGGTTAATAACAAAAAATATTGGAAGAAAGAATGTTAAAGTTAGCTTCATGTTACTATGCAAATTAACAATTAAAAACACTTTTATCACTACAAAAACACAATTTAAGTAGAGCACTTTAAAATTTCACACAAGTTCAGTTTCAGTGATGCCAACGTCTTTTTCTTTTTTTCTATTACACCAAACAATAAGAAAAAGCGTCTCCAATATGCAAGTGATAAGTATTTGAGCTTTTGGCGAAGAGTATTATGGACATATGAAAGTTCTTTTGAATTTCATGGATCACCCAAACAAATATATGTTCCTTTACCTCAGACAACTAGAAGATATTCGCTCGAGTAACTGAAAGAGTGCGACATGGTGGATGCACTGTGTAACGCGTTGTTCTTTTTATAAGCTGTAATGAGCAACTATATTTGAATTATTATATATTCTTATCAACTACCTTAACTACACGTATTGGGTAAATACAATCAAAACTTTTCCCACGGTTAAAGGTACGTTCAGATTAGTCAAATATTTGACAAAAAACATGAAATATTTCTTTGCCTTAAACACAAAATATTTTTGTGTGTCAAACAGCAAATCAGCTGAGTTTGGTCAAACAAAATTATTTGCATTCAAATAAATATTTGACAAACTTAACCATAGTGTGAACACTAGCTATCAAATATTTTCTTCTGATTTGAGCAAATATTTATTTGATCTTACAAAAAAAAATGTAAGAACAAACAATGGCAAATAACAGGTGGTAAAATCGTCAATTATAAATTTTTTTAATAAATTTATTAATAAAAGGCTGAAATGTAAATATATATTAAAAAAATTTAATCACTCAGATAATGGATTGGAACATTGGTCCAAAATGGAACGATATGGAATGAGGGGAACGATTGCAATAGGAGCACTGTACACAATTGTGTTGTCGTACGAGAAAATAAAAATTTAATCATTCCGATAGCAGAATGGAACATTGGTCCAAAATGGAACGATATGAAATGAAACGGGGAATGATTGGTACACATTTGTGTTGCCATTTTACAAAATTTCGATATTTTAAAATGTCCAGTATCTCCAAAACTAAGCGAGATAGACCAAAACGCACAAAATTTTTGTTCCAACGGAGTATTAATATACCCTTATAACATAAATAGGCTAGGTCCGAGCGAGATCCCGAGTAATCAATATTTTAAAAAATAGTTAGTTTTTCGATTAAATAAATCTGTTTTTTACACTTTGATTAAAGAAATATTTAATACAAATATCTGAACGCTCGACAAATATTTTTTCTTTTATTTTATTTTACACTATTTGAGAGCTGTTTGAACAAACAAAAACCATCAAATATTTGATTATAGTTTGAACATAAAATAACATAATTTTTTTATTTGATACAATTGGAAGCAAATATGTAAACAAATATTTTGTTCAAACATTTGATTAATGTGAACGTACCTTAAGTTAAGTGCATGTGGACAATAGCTATATGGCAACTAAGTTATCTCAAACACACTACTCCTTCCTTTTACAAAAAAAAAAGAATAAGCTATTCTTATTTGATTATTCTTTTTATATAAATATTTAAAATTTTCGTTTCGTTTCTTTTGTTTTTTAATTTTATTTCTACTTGTATTTTTAATTTTATTTTTATTTTCTGTATAACTTAATTATATTTTTATGAATAATTGTCGATTTTCCATTGTCGTCAATAATTTTTATATTATTTTTGTCATCTATGTCTTATACGTTAAATATGCCAAATCTAACTTATACCCAGCTACATTGCGGACTAAAATTAAATCATTAATCGCTACTTTAGTGGTTCTATTAAACGAGAAGCCCTACGCTGTGCCATTTGGAGTCTAAATTTAACCTCCTTTTCATATGAACCGATATTATATAATGACTGTATGCCATTATCTGCAACAAAATCCAATGTTGGTGGTATTTTTCCAAAAACTAACTCAGATGGACAGTATCCATGGGCAGTTGGTGGTATTGTAACAATACACAAAAAATCTCACCCCAGTATACCAGTCGGACTTATCAGATGATATATGTTCTTAAATACTCATTTAAGGTTCTGTGATGATAGGGAGTATAGTTCAATTTCTCGATCGTCATCAGTGAACACAATTCCTGTAACACCTAATTCATATACTCAGTACCCATAGTATAATCCCTGGGTGTCCCCCATCATTATATTTCCGCATGATTCTCATTCTATAAGAATCAATGGTGGAGGGAGTACTATTGTTAAACTCCGCAATATTGCATTTCCTTTAATCATAAATTTCTCTTTCCCAAGGGTTTCCAGCAGACTATCATCTAGTGATAGTCGGCTTGTTGTCAGACCTACTTTTTCAGGCTCTGGAAAAAGTCGACCTAAAAACTAAGTCACACAACTTATATTCGGAAAGTTCGTTCTTTGCTTTTCGGATAACAAATCTATTCTTTGTAAAATGCAAACGTGGCATTTTTCTGTACTCTTTGGCATTTACTGCCTCATATACTTTCATATCCACCGATTTATTATTATGTGTGTCAGTTATCTTGTCATTCACACTTTTCCAATTCTCCTTTGACTGAAGTCTAGTTGTAACCTTCAGTATATTATTCATTACCATGTTCATAATGTCCGAAAATTCAATTCGCGACAACGCATCATCCGCGTGGTTCTCCTTCCCCCTGTTATACTCAACTACGAAGTCATATTCTTCCAAATCAAGTCTCATACGCGTCAACTTTGACGACGGATTTCTCATCGAAAATAAGTAGGTTAGTGGTCTATGATCGCTTCTGGTTAGAAATGTTTTACCATAAATATATGGTTTGAAATATTGTATCACCCAATGTTTAGCAGCCAGTTCCTGTTCAATTGTCCATATATTGCTTTCAAATGATCTAGATACATAGGCAATTGGTAATTAAATTTTCTGACTTAAAGCAGCTCCGCAAGAATGTTTGCTAGCATCAGTTGTTATACAGAATTCGCTCCTAAAATCCGGATATTGTAGTATTCTTGGACTGGTTTTAAGGTACTTGATGGAATTTTCAAATCCTCAGTCCATTGAAAAGAAATATTTTTCCTAGACACTCTAGTCAGATGTGGAGAGTATTCAGCAAAGTTAGGTATAAACCGTAGAATATGTTCCGTAGAACAGCAAGAAAGTATTTAACGACAAGGATCTGATAATATCTTGAGCAATGAGGAGTTTTTGTGTTGATTTTACGTATGAGGAAATCGGAATGCAAATCAAAATTAATCAAGTTAAGCAAAAAAGTTACAGTTAACATTTTTTGACGACTTTGAAGTGTGGAAAGCTCTATAAGAGCAAGACAGGAGGTAATTGTAGAGCAGGAGTCCAGCTAAGACCACGAAGGCAAAATTTAAGAAATTGTTTTTGAGCGGATTCAATGGAATGTACATTATAGTATGCATCCCATACAAAGGATCCATAATCAAGGATTGGTCTCACAAGTGTAATAAACTGCTGCTTTGTTGTATAAGGATCCGAAAACTCTTTTGCCCAGCGTTTGATAAATCCCAACACGCCAGTTGCTTTATTAATTGTTTTTGAAATATGATTTCGAAAATCTAAACGTCTGTCTAACAAAACACCAAGATCGTTAAATGCTTTAACCAACTCCAGCCGCATGTATTTATTTCATCACGTAATCACCATTATTTGGTAGAGATCTTGTAAATACCAAATATTTGCACTTTTTACATTCAGTTTCATTAAATTTAAACTGCACCATGTAGTGAACTTATTAATATATGTTTGCAATAAATATTGGTCGCAACGATTATTAAAAAAAAGTAGTATTTTTACATCGTCTGCATACATCAAGGATTTTGAGAATTAAAACGCTAATGGAAGATCATTTATGAAGAGTGTAAATAAAAGAGGTCCCAAATGACTGCCTAAAGAGTGTAGGTAAAAGAGGTCCCAAATGACTGCCTTACGAAAACC